>CABFWO010001062.1:92902-148948 GCA_902155825.1 Timema genevievae | reverse complement strand
CCCCCCCCCCCTCGGTATCTAATATATTTATCAAACAATAATAACTGGAGGCTTCACTTGATTCTATAAGTGTGTGTACCTTTCTTTATGCCATGTCACTTGAACTTGTGTCCTTGTTGCCTTGACAATAGCAAGCGGTAGAAGAAAAGTATCGCCATTGCGACGAGACACTATCCAAACTGCTATCTTGGTTGGGCGAAGTGGAGGACAGGTTGGCCAATCAAGACGTGGTTCAAGAAAGCGCTGAGGAGTTGCGAAACCAAATCAACACACTTAAGGTTACACTTGAATTAATATTAAATAAGTTAAAAAAAAATAAGCTCTGAACAACTTTTATCATTTTAAAGTTGAAAATTTCAATTTTAAGCCTTAAATCTTATGGTTTAGCAATAGTTTTAGTTAGGCAACCTAGTAAGAATTAATTCATGCCTCTAGCATTGTGTCAAGAGAAGTATTTTGAAATTTTCTTAAAAGTACCTAGCAAAATAATATAACAAAATGAATAAGTGCATAATGAAACTGAACCACTGAATGCTGCTCTTATAGTCGTTGTCATGAACTGTTTCCAGTCTGCAACCGGGTTTGTTAAGTAAAATGCCTCCGTCTTCCTCTTATCCTTCCACCACTCTTCCTCGTCTCGCTTGAAAACTTTCTGCTATCTGCTCCTACCATCTCTTGGCCTACCCTGCGGTGCGGTCTTTTTCTTGCATACTTTATTTCCATCATTCTCTTTGGTAATCTCTCCTTTACTATCCTCATTACAAACCCAGACCCTCTGTCTTGCTTCCTCTACTATCCCATATATTATAACATCCTCATTACATGCCAATACCATCTCAGTCTATCTTCCTCTACTATCTCATGTACTCCAACATCCTCATTACATGTCCATACCATCTCAGTCTTGCTTCCTCTACTACTTCATATACTCCCTGCACTCTAACTCTTTCGCGGATAACTTCATTCCTAATATTGTTTCTCCTCGTGACAGCTAACATGCTCCTCACAATCATCATTCCTATGGTCTCCACTTTCCTAGTCTCTCTTACATTCAACGTCCATGTCACCTACACAATATAATTTCCTTTCCTTTTATGTATTACTTTTAACCCTGTATCTTTTATCCAATGAACACGTGTGCTAACTATTTGTCCATTTACAGCAAATAAAGGATGACCTAGACGCCCACCAGCGGCCGGTAGCCTCCTGTTTGGACCAGATACGTCAGGTGGTGGCCACGGGAGGGGATGTACTGTCCGGTGAAGAGGTGTCCACCCTAGAGAAGAATGGACGCTCGCTCAAGTCTAGATATGAACGCTCCAATGACCGAACAGACAGGCTGCTCAAACGCTTGATTGCTGCGAGGGAAGAGCTCAGCAAATTCAGGTAAACACCGTTCACACTTATTACTGAGGGCTCCGTGAGTACACAACAGTGTCACTTTAAATTGGTCTGATCAATCTTGAGGACAAGCATTTAATGGTCTGAAGAATTCTTTTTGCTCTCCATCATACTACATGTCCGGGCTAAGCACATTTTTTTAGCACAGCATTTTATTTTCTGTTCATGCTATACACACATGTACTAAATACGCTAATGAGCTAAGAATAAGGAAGGTTATATTTAGAGGAAATGTACCAGCATTTCTTTGAAGGAGTGGACAAATTTTTAGGTAAAACCAACCTCAGTATACCCGACCGTGATTTGAATCCCGGTCTCTCTGTAATCTCCAGTCTAGTCTATTATGTGAGTAACGCCTTAGATAATGAGCCATTGAAGTGAGTCCAAACACATTTAATCACAATAATAGGTTAAGGATGGGGAAAGTAGAGTTAAGAGGAGTTATGTTCATATTTGATATGAGGGAGAGTGGGAGAAGTTTTATCAAAGGTTGTGAGAGAGATTTTATGAATAAAAAATAATTCCACCTCAATTGTGAACATGAAAATATTGATTGTGTTCAGGAGTGAACTTGCAGCCTTTGTGACATGGCTGGACAAGGCCCGTCGCGCGCTGGAGGAAAAGGAGCGTGCTCTGTCCAACCTCAACAAGTTGCACGCCAATGCTGACAGCACTCGAGAGTTTGTAAGTGATGTCATTGCTCATCAAGCAGATCTTCGTTTCATCACTATGGCAGCGCAGAAGTTTGTTGATGAATCAAAGGTAAGCTCGGCATATTTACTCACAAATGATTATAATGGTCTCCTTCAAACTTTTTTTTTTTACATACAAAGTAAAATAATATATTTTTAAACATTGAAAGGTTTTAAATCAGTCAATCATTAAATCTCGTAAATTCCCATACTGTATAAATACCGCTTTATGAGGGTAAACCCATGTTATGAATGTAGTTTTAGTGTTTTTTGAATCTGTCGACTCTTTTTTTTATTCCCTGTTCTTATTATACCAACTTAAAACGTTGAGTAATTCCATTTTTCTAGTTACCTATACGTTATAAAATCCTACACCAGATTCTATCAAACTGTGGTACACGTACCCTTAGGGGTACGCGACTTACAAATAAGTTTTAATAATTAATCATAACATATTTTTTGATGGTAGTAAATCTAAAAACAAATTAACGCAGATTTTGATATGTTGCTTTGGACTTGTTAGTATAACATCACTCTCAAGCCATTTAACCAAAGCTAATAGAACTATGATGAGATTTTTAAAGGAACTACGACATTAGACTCTTATTACATTGGTGACCTGGTGGTCTAGGGGTAAGGTGTCAGACTTCTGTGCTGGGGTCCGGGGTTCAATCCTCGGTCCCGGCACAGATTTATCTGATTGCTAAACCCTTCCTTCACCTCTGACAAGACGTGTATTAATCACAACTTATGAATGTGTGGAATGCCAGACCTCCACCGTGGTTCGGATCCCACGTTAAACTGTAGGTCCTCCATTTCATCTCACAATCACCCTACCATTGCACATTAACATAAGTGCATATAACCTGAACGGGTAGTAAGACGCGGTGCTAATAATAATAATAATAATAATAATAATCTTATTACATTTCTGTTTTTACAGTAGTGAAATATAAGTTTGTTTGTTTTCGCAATAGTTTTGTATAAAATTGACTTTACTCTTGTTTTGTTCTATATAGGAGTACTTGGGCAGTCTCAATGAGTTCCGCACCAGTCTCCCCCAGCGCCTGCCTCACATCGAGCCTCCGCAGGAGACTGTGATCCGTAATGAGGTGTCCGCTGTGACGGCTCAGTATCGAGACCTCCACTCCCGCGCCAACGCTCTGTCTGATAGATTGTCTGGAGTGGGTGGGAGGCAGAGGGAGTATCGAGACACACTCGACAAAGCTCGCTCGTGGCTAAGGGAGGCTGAGCCCAAAGCCAATAAGGTGGGTTCGCATCACAAGAGGATATCATTTTGATTCGTTGATGTTTCTCGACCTTAAACTTTGACCATTTCAATTGTTTTTCAGTCTGAGGACAAGTCTCTCAATTGCTCCTGTTTGAGTATTTGTATTTTTACGATCCACCCTTAGATTACTGATGGAATCTGGTTTTTACTTTTTATCTATATACATATTGGCTTTGGGGTATAGTGGTCAGTGCAGCTGGCTATCAGCCTAGGGGTCCCAGGTTCAATTCCTGGCTGGTACTTTAGGTATTTTTCACCAAAGGGGAATTACTCCAACGGTCACTAGTGTTTAGTTAATTAGGCTTAGGTTAAGTTGTGCTTCCACTAGTTCCACACCCTCATACTCACTATCACCATCACCTCATCTCATCCGGACATGGAAAGAGCCTCCACAGAAAGGATGTACTATTAGTACATTCGGGCAACGGTACATTAGTACTAACCAATCTTTCCACTTCTGGGCTATGACTTATGTATTCCAGATGCACAGTATTATTATTATTATTATCTATATAAATACATGATTTATTCAAGCTTAGTTCAAACAATTTTTTTTTTTCAAAGTTGTTTGTTTGAAAATTCTGTGAATTTGAAAAAGACAATTCTTTTGACACATTTAAGGACAAATGTTGCGACACATTTTTATCGAAAACTTACAATATATTTAAACGGGGGAATTGTTTTAAAAAAAACATACATATTACAACTTTTGAACAGTACAAATTCATTGCATCTATTATTATCAAGAGCTGTGGCGGGAATACCTTAAGTGATTATTTTCTTCTAATTTTAGATTCTCTCAGAGCCGGTTGGAGCCGAACCCAGGACAATAGAAGAACAGCTCAACAGGGCTAAGGCACTAAACAACGAGTTTGTGGCACAGGGAAGATTAGTGGACAACGCTAAACAGGTGAGCACTTCTAGAAGGGTTGTTTGGACATTGTAGTGACAGGACATTATTGATCAGACTGTTTACAAGGTTTTCCCATGGCTAAGTTCACAATTAAAACACATCACTATGTAATTTTCAGAGTACATCAGTCCTCTTCTAAATTTTATAAATGTGTTATCTCCACATTTTCTTGAATCTGAATTTTTATTTTACCTACAAATTTTGGATTTGAGTCTTTGAAAACTTGAAAAGCATAACAGGTTAACTTTCCCTCAGTGATGATATTTATTTCTTCGATTTTAATTTGTTTATAATAGGTGTTAAATTAATGGTCTCAGGTCTGGTGGATAAGTTTTCCTCTTAAGATGTGTATCTATGCCACTAGTAAGTAAGCATCATAATAGTTCTAAAATATTAATCCAGATTCATAACAGGAAAAAATATAAAAAATATTGAACCTGAAATATTTTAAAAACCTTGTAGTTCAAATTTCTCTTAAGGATTTGAAAATTCAAAGGTCTGAAGGGCCTACCAATATCTACAGAATTCATTTACATTTAAATCTTTACCCACATTTATTTTTTATTATTTGACTCAACTTAATTTGGCTTAACCTAAAAAATAAAATTCGCACACTTACTAAACATTCCAACATGCGTTAATTTTTCAGGCTGTGTCGGCCCTGCTGCGATCGTTGGAAGGCCAACAATCCCCCGCAGAGATGGCAGCCTTGGAAAGCCCCGTGAAGGAACTAGAGAACAAGTACAATCAACTTTCCGAAGCGCTATCCGAGAAGGTTCAGTCGTTGGATACTGCTCTTGTTCAAAGCCAGGGAGTGGCGGATGCCCTGGACAGTCTCATGCAGTGGCTCAGCAGCACCGAGAACCAGCTCAAGTGAGTCTCACACTCGCTCTCTTTCCATAAATGGTTTTACAACAGTTGATGGCTGACGCATGTTCCTCACAGACTCTTACTTAAACTATAAGTGAACAATGAGTCAGGGCACAGGATGAATCCTGGATAGCTCAATCATCGGCACACTAAGCCAAAGTCCTGGGTTCGATTCCCATCTCCAGGTGTCATTTTTCAAAATTTACGAATACGTAAACGATATCTTGCTTGGTTTTACTTAAACATATGCCAGAGTCTTATTTTGTGAGCATTACTAATGTTGCTAAATTATAAATATTTAACTATTCATGTTGTATATATTTCATTGGAATGAGATATCTAAGAAATATATGTGCAAAAACTTGTATGGATAGTGTCGGTAATGAACGGATGCTGAAGGAGTACGGTTTGAAAGGGAATCCAATAGGTAGATGTGAAAGAAGCATCTTACGTCGGTTTGGGAACTTTGAGAGGATGAGTGTGGAACGAGTGACGAAGCAAATATATGAAGCAAGAGACTGTGGATCAAAAGGAAGGGGTAGGCCATATAAGACATGGCTAAATGTTGTAGACGAATGTGTGAAAAAGAGAAACATTAAAAGTTTAAACAATAAAGGAGCATGTATGACTCTGTGTGTGGATGTTGTTGAAGTGAAGGGAGTATACAAGGATAGGGAAGTGTGGAGGAAGTTAGTGAGGATGGATTAAGTACGGAGCTGTTGTTTTTGAGCTATATACACAGTTTCTTGCTTACTCTGCAAGGGAACGGTGTGGTTAGGTATATATGTATTTATATATTTCGTTATACCACTTTAAATATTTATTTCACTATGTTTCCATGTGAGATTGTTTATTGACATAAAAACATGTGACACAGTTCTCATAGTTTTAAAGTACGCAAAGCACCACATAGTGTCTTGATTATGTATGTTGTTGTTTGGTTTCCAACAGGGCTCTGATGCGGCCAGTGAGCCTGAACAAGGAGCGTCTAGAGGAGCAGTTGAGGGAGCACAGACTACTCCAAGCCGAGGTCGACAGTCACCGAGCAAGCGTGGAGAGCGTGACTCAATCGGCAGAAGAACTTGTCACCAATGCGAGCAACGCTCGACTCGCCAAGAAGATAGAGACTAAGCTAAAAGATGTACAGTCCAGGTGAGGGCGAATACTCGCATTAGGTGGGGAAGAAAATACCTCCATTTTAAACTAGTTCTGGAGTTAAATTCGCTCAGGTATCGAGATCAACAGACTTCTCAAATTTTCAACAGGTATACTTTTAAAACTTAATGATAATGTTATTTTCCAGAATTTTTTAAAAGTATTACATCCTCGTCAAATGATACCAAGCTTCAAGAGGTGTCTCCATAATAGTGAACATTTGATAATAAAAATAAACACTATTAAAAACCTAAAATTAATTAAAGAAAATAAATAAATAATGTAAAACTAAGTATCGAGGTGTTTTAGGAGGGTACTCCTCTGTGAGGGGGAGGAAGAAATTCTGAATGACTAAACGAAGAATGAAATGATTAAATAAAACACCAAAAAACACTCTTAAACATAGTGAACTTCTTTGTAATTTTCATCCACCAGAAGGACACTTAGGCCCATACCATCGTCACCTTTCCTTTACCTTCTTCCAAATATAATACAATTATCTCATAACGCAAAAAGAGGTTTTCCTAATAGAGATCAATGTTTAGTCTAAAATAGCTGTTTGCACCATTTTTCCTTTGAATATATATCTTCAATACTCAAAGTTATCCAAGAGTGTGACTATAGTCTATAGGAAGGTTTTATAAAAGCTGTTTTCGGAAGAAAAAATGTGCCTTATTTTTTGCTCAATATGGTAATAATTAATAAACATTTACTTTACCTCACAAGGATTTTTATCAAAAATATATAAACATATTTTCTGCACATTTTGGGATTTGAATCGGTCTTAAACCCTATTAATATTTTTCTGGTTTAATTTGATTCATCAAATCAAATAATATAACATTAAAATCGATATTAATATTATCGAAGCTTTGAAGACCCTTAATAAACATATGCTATGTGAGGAAATGGCTACCACCACTATTCCCAAGTATGAATCCTGTACAATGTAAAACTTTGACGTGATTTTCACCAGGTTTGAGAAACTACAAGAGAGGACAGTAAAGCGGTCTGAACTCCTAGACGAGATCCACCACGCTCTGTCGGTTTTCACGGTGACAGTGTCACACTTTGAACAATGGCATGCGGAGATACTAGAAACCATCGAGTCTCGAGACATACTAAAACTGGAGATGGTAGAGTACACCGCAAAGATAGAGACGATCGCCGCCAGGAGGGACGCCAAGAGGGGAGATTTTGAGGAGATTGTTTTGATTGGCAAGAACTTGGTGGCCAAGAAGGACGTCACTGATACTGTACCTGTGAGGGATAAGATCAAGGTAAATTTTGATCATGTGGATAGTCTATAATTTGTTAGGTTCTTAGCGCTAGACATAATGTTATGTTTGAAGGCCATCTAAGTATTAGAATCAAAACTTTTTTTGCACTTTTTTTTATCACCGTGTCCTACTACCTGTTTGGATTATACACTTATGTTACGCTAATGGTTTTAGGGATTAGGAAGGTTTTGCGTGGAAAGAGAGTGGAAAAACATTTTGAAAAAACCACATTCCCTACACCTGACTGATATTCAAACCTTGATTTTCCTGTCATTGGTAGTCTAGTCTACCGTGAGAATAGTGCGTTAGACCATATTGCCACCGAAACAGGTTTTTTGAACATTAATAAATTCTAGGGATGTGCGAGAACCACTTTCAATTTGGGGTGATCTCGAGACTAGAATATAAAAAAATGTATCGAGACAAGAGACAAGAAAATGTCCTTTGAAAGTAAAAAAAATAATTAAATTATGTTTAGTAAAGATAAAATACAGTTTATAGAGTTCCTTTTTGACGTTTTAGCTGGTGCTTGCTTTAGATTGTCTTTTAGTTCAATCAAACGCTAAAAATATAACTTATACACATTTTAAATGCAACTGATAAAATAGTGATAAGTAGTTACAATGAACACCATTTATAATTTAATTTTGTAGTGTAACAGCTTATATNGGGGGGGGTAAAGGGGCCTATTTTTGGGTTATTGCGGTATTATTGGAAATAATAACTTCCCAGTTTGGTTTTTTATTTTCTTAGGGCCATTATTTTACGATTTTTTATTTCTCGAATTTTCGAGATTCATTTTTTAACTTTTGAGACAAGACTGAGATTATTATTTTTCTTGAATTTTCGAGATATTTTCGAGTCTCATATGTCCCTAATAAATTCTTAAACAAAGAGTTCTACGCAAGCTGGATGACACTGCCCATAAACAGTTTA
This sequence comes from Timema genevievae, assembly GCA_902155825.1. NCBI lineage: Eukaryota > Metazoa > Arthropoda > Insecta > Phasmatodea > Timematidae > Timema > Timema genevievae. Next base: position 140,410 of record CABFWO010001062.1, on the reverse strand, counting down.
TTAAAAAAAAAAATAATATTAATAGTGTCAAGAGTCTACATACAAACTGTTTGGTACATAGTGCATTGTGTAGTATTATTGGTAAATATAAAATTGTGATTAAAAAAACTACAATAAATGTTTTCTACAAATCTAAAATACCACCCTAAATATTACTACTAATGAAGTTGGAGATATAACTTTTGAGGGGTGCTCAATGACACCATTGCATGCACGCAACACCAATTTGTCGGTTAATAAGAGGACCATTTTACAGCAGACTTTTACTGTTCTTTCGAAGAACATATTTTGGTTCTACATTCTGACAGAATGCAAGAAGTTTGGGGGTAGCAATAATAAATATCTTTATTTACGTGGCCCCATAAAAGAGAGAGACATATTATTTATCTTTTTCCCCTCCTAATTACATATTACCACAAACCACTTTACATGCCCCTTTCTCCTTTCTCTCCACTAACAGCAGAGTTTTATGTCAAACCTCACCAACAGTACATATTGTATATTATGATTTGCCAATACTTATTATAATTGTTTGGTTTTGTATTCATCCTGTGCATACTAACCTGCACTTTAAATGATTCAATGTAATTAATGGATCTCTCATCAAGGCAATGAAACTTGTCTCTCAAAAACAGAAACCTTAAATATTAAATCGTGTAGGTATTACCCAGGTTGAGACGACATTTAGTATCATCAAAACATTTTCAAAGTCACCAATTGATTAAACCATTTAGTTTGTAAGGTTGAACAATCAGGGGTTCTCGCCCAACTGGTAGATGTGGTGTTTCATCTTCCAGATAAATGTTGATTAACGTTGTATAGACCTTTGCCGTTCTCTTCCTATATTATAGATATTTTAAATACCCATTTGTTCACTTGTACTAGTGTATGAATAGAGATTCAATATACCATCGTATAAATACTCGGATCCGCCACACATTTATCTGATTACCAAACCCTTCCTTCACCTCTGACAAGACTTGTATTAATCACAGCCTGTGAATGTGAAGAATGCCAGGCCTCCACCGTGGTTCGGATCCCACGTTAAAATGTAGGTCCTACATTTTATCTTACACTCACCCTATCATTACACATTAGCGTGAGCATCACCCGGACAGGTAGTAAGACGCGGTGCTAATAATAATAATTGTATTGTTTTTGTGACAGGCTCTGGAAGGACAATGGAAGGACCTGAACTCGCTACTGGAGGAAAAACAACGATTGAGCAAGACTCGCTCCGAGCAACTGTTTGCCTACGAGAAGCTGAGGGACTCTGTGCTGAATTGGCTCAACACGACGGAGAGCAGAGTCTCCCGGCTAGAACCTGTTGCCGTTGAGATCGACACCCTTAAGCAGCAGACTGACCAACTCAAGGTCATTCTAGTTGGCATACATTACTAGATAGATTGAATTGTGTTCAGGCTGTTCATTACATAGCTTTTAAGATTAGTAACAGGACAAATTTATTTGTTGGTCATTTGAATTTTTTGTTCTCACATGGATATCACATTATTTAAATAGTTTCTACATGTATTCATTCATATGTTGGGTTGTGTTATGATTGAATCTTGTAATTCCATTTAAAATTTCTTTTTTATACTAAACTTCAGTTCCTCATTCATATAAATGACCCATAAAATTAAAATCTTTTAATATGTTTAAAAAGAAGTGCTTTCTAGCAGATCAACTCAATTTTACCATTTTATTTGATCATCTCTATAAGGAAAACCTCTTTTCGCTTTATGAGGTAATTGTACTATATTTGGAAGAAGGTATAGGAAAGGTGGATAGAAACACATAAAAGGACCAAACATTTTTATTAGCAAACTCCATCCTCAATATTTTATACAAAAAAGTATTTCTTGTAAATTTCTTTCTTATTACTTACAGGTAACACTAGACCAAACATTAATGCTTTGTTAATTCTCGTTATTTAATTTTTAATAAAAATTTTTTTTCCAAAACTATAGAAGATGGCTTGTTCATGCTGAAATAACCTGTTAAAACATTCAAAATAAAATGGGAACGAGACTTCTTGGCGATTATTCCATTTACTGTAAATCTGAAAATCTTAATTTTCCTACAAGGGTAGAACAACATTTTTTTAATATTTAAATATTAGAAAAGAACTTTGAATTTAAATACTGGTATCACACTATTCTGTACCTTTAACTTTATAGGCATTTTATTTTTGACAAGCTCTTGAATTAATTTTCTCACATTTGTCCAACCATGCAGATTTTTGGCTTCTCATCTTTGAGAAAACCTGTGGGAAACTTTCTCTACATATTTAGAAAAAAAAAAGTTATGCTATTTGAATTGTGGAATCAATAAATCTCTTTTCAATGATTACTAATGAAATAAAAACAAAGTAAGACTAACCCCTCAATTTAACAAATGTGAAGTATATTAACTTTTTGACATCAGTTTGCATGTATCGCTATCGCATTTATTTACAGCCTTTGAACAAGGAGTATCGAGAATACGGCACTACGATCGACAAGGTGAATGACTTGGGAAACCAATACGACAGTTTGCTGCGAGGGGAGAGGGCAGAATCCCCGCCAAGAAGACGTAGTTCAGCCTACAGTCCCACTAAGAGGACATCTGTCACAGCTAGCCCATGTGAGTTATAATTTACCACATTATGTTTGAACAAATTTCACAAACACACTCGCACATTAAAATTAAGTTTTCAATGTAGTTCACTCGTAAAATGATAAATAATTGTTTTGGAAAAGAGCAACCAAGTGGATTGTATAAAATAAATTGTTGTATATTCTTATTGAAATGACCATACTGACTTTGTTTAAAATTTTAAATTACTAGGGTTTCCCTCTAATAATTATTAAGTTCTTCACATCTTTGTTTCAATATAAAATTAAACACCAATACAAATATTTTATTAATTTTAACTTTAATACCACCTTTGGGCCGATACAGATTCACACACCACCACAACGATTTAAGTGAATGTTATTATTAAATAATATCAAATTAATGTAATTATTTCTAAAAATAAAATGGTTAATTCTTATCAAAGCTTGGTCTGTGATTTCCTTAAACTTAACTTAATTTTATCCACTAATTGTTTCAGTAAAGCATTACTTAAGCCAATAAAATTGTCTCTATTATTGTATTTTGATATTAATTTATCCACCCTAATTATTTTATGTGTATTGAAATTAATTTAAAGATTTAAAAAATGTCTCCCTCTCTAATCACATTATTATAACAAAGATCTTTAAAATACAAATACAATCTTTAGTAACTTATGCTAAATGTTTTCTCTGTAATCAGTGCGTCGACAGTCTCAAGATGCTGGCTCTCCCTCCCCTACAAAGCCTGGAGGGTTCTCGGTTCAGAGCCCCGTCTCTCCGGGTGGCTCCAGTGGGTTCAGCAGTCGCCGATCCTCTCAAGATGGATTCCATCTTGAAGGTAAAATTATTGACAATTTACGGAAAGGCAGATTTTGCTGCTGTGCGTTGTTTTATCATGTTTTTTCCCTTCAGATAGGCTTTACGACGTTTTATTATATTTAGTCTACCTTTTCATATGTTGTTTTAAATCAAATACGTGCTTAAAAAAATTAAATGATGCCTTTGCACAAATACTAATTTCATTTATGTATGAAATCAGAATCATGTTCTTGTTAATTGGAATTGATTAGTAATTGAATATCATTCTTTTATAAGTAAATCATGAAATCCTATCAAATTTTAATAGATAATATATAAAATATTCGAATATAACTTGCTATTTACAAAATATTTTCACTATATTTCCCAGGTCATAATAATGTTAGTTTTTAACTGTGCTTTTCCTATTTCTTATTAAAACAGTTTTTGTTAGATTCATTTTTAAGAAAGCTTTCTTTTAATCATATCTATTTTTAATTTTCTTAGATTTCACCTAAAGTGGTATTTTTTTAATTTGTTTTTTAACAATCTTACGAACTTTCATAGTTTTAAAATTTAAATTCAAAGATATTTAGGTAATTTAAAAAAATGCGTTTAGAATTTTAAGTTAATATTTTAATCTTAAAAAAATATTACTTTCATTTTAAATATGGTTTAAATTAGGAGGGATAGCCAGCACACTTACCTTGGTGATACTGGAGTAGAAATTGTTTAGACAAACTTTCACTGTCACAGACAGCTTCATCAGGCCAAGAGAGTAAAGTCTACTCTCTTGGCCTGATGAAGCTATCTGTGACATTGAAAGCTTGTCCTTAAAAATATGTCTGTGTGTTTTATAGTGTTCTATTTAAACAATTTCAACTCCAGTATCACCAAGGTAAGTGTGCTGGCTATCCCTCCTAATTTAAACCATGATTTAGCCTAGTGCTCTATTCCAAATAACTTTCATTTTAAATAGAAGTAAATATTTTAATTTTCGGTTTTATCTTAGCTCAAAGTTTGTAGAGACTCCATTCAAAAGAAATCTAAAATCTATGTGCTATGTTAATTTTACAACGAATATTAGTGGACTTTTTTTCTCTTTTCAAATGCAGTTGAAAATATTTCATGTTTTCTGATTTGGCAGAGCTATCACCAGTCCAGCAACAACTGACTGAGATCAACAATCGCTACAGTCTGCTGGGCGTGAGATTATCGGACCGACAGTCTGAGCTAGACAGCATCAGGGAGGAGGTTAAGAAGCACTTGGACAACCTGCGGACACTAGGAAACTTCCTAGACAAGGTCAACCGGAACCTTCCCAAGGAAACTGTGCCCCAGTCAAAGGAAGAGGCAGGCAAGACATCCAAACAGATCAAGGTGAAGCTCATTTATATTAGAAAATAAAGCAATTATATAGACATTTATTATTAATAAATAATATAATACTTATTACACTAACAAATGTGTAGCTGTTTTACAGTCTTGTGTTCATTATTATGTTCCAGTTCCATAGTCTGATTGAGTACGCCCCAAGTACGGCGTTATTTTAAATGTAGGATGATACCTACTTAGTACTAGAATGGAACGGGCTAGTTTCATACACCAAACTGGTGCATTTCATTCAAGTTTATGTGACTGTCGTCTAGAATCTAGTGTTGCACCGCACTTGAGGCGTACAGTACTCAGTCTTATTATGACACCGGCCTTAAGACTTCTTAAATAATCACGAAATGCATCAAACTTCAAAAAAGTTTTCATCGAAAAAACATTTTCCTGTGCTCCAAAATTATAAGACATAAAGAGGCTGTTTTTATAATAGAAAACTTGTAATATAAAATATTTACTTTACATTCACTACTTTTTCCATCCCGTGGCCTGTGTCAGTTTATTATTCAAGACATATATCTTCTGCTACTGGCCGGCTAGGCCTGTCATAGCTTCTTATGCCTTATAATTTCTCTTAAGACTAGGACAGGCTCAACATCCAGTCCCCGGCCGTTAATTTATCAATGTGAAAGGGTACGCCCATATTTTCATCAAAAACAAATTTTCAGATGTGCCATGAATCGAACCCGGGACCCTTAGCTCAGTAGGCAGACACGCTACCGACTGAGCTAAGGTGTCGGACAATATGAAATATCTCTGTGAATATTTTTAATGTAATAAACTGGGGGATGGTATTATTCGAGTCACTTTGTCACGGGGGTTGCCAGCTCTGGTATATTTTCTTATCTTCAACCTTGAAAGTACCGGTCTAATCTTGATGGATTTCATATGACCCTCTCTTATAAGTTGATCTAGAGTGTAACCATGCAAGGTAAGCTTGATACTTTTCAGGCTGAACAGATTGCACAGGGGCATTTTAGCTCTCGTTCCGTGCTTCATGTGTGCTCTGGTCTAAAGTTTATCTCTATAAGGAAAACCTCTTTTCTGGTCTAAAATAGTAATTGTATACAATCAGGGTTTTTTCATACATCAGTGGTTTGGTGGGGGGGATATTTAGGTATATGATGGGAGTGATCTTTATTTATTCATGGATGCTAAATGGTTCTTGTCAAAAAATGATGGATTAAACTTTGATCAGCTAGATGTGAAATCAATTATTATTCTTAATTTCACATTATTTATAAATCTATTATATATAATATATTATCTCTATAAGGCGTATTGCTTTATGAGGTAATTATATTAGATTTGGTAGTAACGATCGATTTTTTTTCAATAGGCAGTCATTGCCTCATTGTCCAATGGCACCAATGTAAAGTGTGAACTGTGTTCGTCTTTTCACTGTAAAAACCATATTGTGTTTGTTTCTTTTATATGTTTCTCTTCACCTTTTCTGTACCTTTTTCCATAATATAATATTATACATTGATTAGAAATACAAATAGCAACAATTTTAACAGTATGCAATGTCTCTTTCTTAGCTCTTAAATTGATGTATGTTACATTAGAATTTCAAGTTTTATAATATATTTTGAAAAAAAAAAAACTATATGAAAATCAGTTTCTTCTTACCAGCACTAAAGTCCAACTGAAATACAATGAATGCATCATTGTCTTTTTTTTTTATACAGGGTGTCCTAGAAGAAATGTATGAGAAGCAATCCCTCCTTGACAGCACTAAGGTCCAAGTTACGGACTTACTCAAGAGAAAGCCAGGTGCTTTGGGAGCAGACACACTTCATGACGAGTTGACGGATGTCACCAGCAGGTGGAAGAGTCTCAATGATCGCTGCAAGGATAGGTAGGAGAAAAAAAACAAAACCTACCCTGTTTCAACAGCAACACAGCTTGTTTTGATAAATTTAGTGGTATAAAATTTAATATTTAATTTGGTGGGCTTTGCAATGGTTTTTTAAAGTTTTGTTTTCACTTTTGCCATCTTGCATTTGTATTATTACATTATTATTTTTTCACCTTTACTGTCTGTATCAACAAATACAATTAAGGAATATTCAAATTATATTTCTAATTAGTTCTTTATTCAAGATGTGTTTGGATCTTGCTGAGGCATGATTTATTTTCCTAATTGGTTTATTGACAATACAGAATCAAGTTCATGGAGGACCTTAAAGACTTCCACGACACCCACGACCATCTCTCTAACTGGCTGAGCGCTAAAGATCGCATGATGACAGTCTTGGGACCTATTTCCTCGGATAGCCGCATGGTGCAAAGTCAGGTTCAACAAGTACAGGTACGTTGTCCCTTCAGACCTAATTTTGCTTACATTTAGAGCTTAACATGTAAAGTTTGAATTTGGCATCATTTACAAATGACATCCTAACAAATGTACAGAGTTGGCTTGGTTCAGCTTAGCATCAAGATTTTTAAATTTAAAATAACTTGATTTAAAAAAAACAACTTTTTTTTTGTCCATTTGAAGGATAAATTGTTGTAGGCCTATATAAACATAAAAAAAATTTTACTTTCATTATTTGGCAAATACGACTTTGATACATTGATTTACAAGGTCACTTTGAAGTTTTGTTATACATAAAGTTTGTTTGCAATGTTAGGTTCTAATATCTACTGCGGATGTTTAATGAACATTATTAGCTTAAGAATATTTTATAACGCAAGTACTGTTTAATTTGTGTCAGGTGTTGCGCGAAGAGTTCCGCTCACAGCAGCCCCAGCTTCACCACCTCACGGAAGTGGGAGAGTCTGTCCTTTCCAATCTTGACGAGGACTCTCCTGACGGTCACCGTCTTGCCTCGAAGCTCTCCTCCGTCCTTCAGCGGTGGGCTGATCTACTGGGTCGACTGGAAGAGCGCGCAGAGAGTCTAGGGGCGGCCGCTGACACTAGCCGTGAGTTCGATGCCGGGCTCAACAGGCTCAGGGATGCCTTGCAAGGGATCTCTGACAATCTGGATGACCTGCCGCTAGACAAGGACCCAGAGGAGCAGCTGCGCAAGGTTGAGGTGAGTCCACTGTCGTAAACTCTTCAACGTTATTGTTGGTTGGACAAGCTCATAGTGGAGCTTGTCTCATTTTTATCTGAATATGCTCTCTCTCTTTAATGAACTGCTATATGCTACGATCTTTGTTTGCATGAAAAAAACACTTAAGACTGTAGTATTCTTCTCTTTGCTCTAGCATGAAGAGATATTAATAGTAATACCCTTTATGTATAGTCATCCTATACGACACCTTAGCTCAGTCCATAGCGCGTCTTTCTGTCTACTGGGTTTGATTCCCGGCCTGGCCAAAAAATGTATCATTGGTGAAATGTGTATTTAACAGTGAATTAATGGCCGGGGACTGGGTGCTGTCCCGTGTTCTAGTCTTAACCTAAATATCAGTTCCTGTTTTAATAATTACTTTATGTTATGTTGCAGAACTTGGAACGCCAGCTGGAGGGACAAAGGCCTCTATTGGCAGACGCTGAATCTGCAGGCGAGCAGTTATGTGAGGTACTGAGTGACCCTGCCTCACGTGCTGAGATCCAAGGGAAGTTGACCGCTGTGGGAAGACAGTACAATAACCTTCAAAAGAAACTAGACCACCGCAAGGCTGAGCTTGAAAACTCTCTTAGGTATGTCATCGGTTGATTCAGATTGTGGCTAGGGTGGAAATAAAAATGGTTTTACCGGATTTTTATATATATATATATATATATATATATATATATATATATATATATAAATTCATTTTACTGTTTTGCTAAACATGAGGCAAAGTTATTTCAGCACCAGCATGTTTGTAGAATTTTGAATTTGAGTTTTATATTATTTTTTGTCTCTCTTTCTCTAGTTTGAGCGAAAGAGTTGTCAAGGATGGTGGAGGCTAAACCTCGATTTAGGACATAATATAACTGTTTAACACAATGTTTAACTATTAACATTTAATAATAATAGAATAAGAGTTTAGCGTGATTTCTCAAATTCTTTTAGAAGCCAAAACATCTCACCAGACTGACTTGAGACATTAATACTATAATTTAAAAACCTGACTTTATAGACTTAAAGTGGGTTTTCACTTATTTCAAGGCCCAATCTGGTGTACTAACTCTAAATTATCTTTTTCGTTCTTGTTTCATTATATTTTGTTAATAATGACTGCTGGACATATAAAATAATCTTTATTTAATCTCTTAGTTTTATTTTGAGGATAACCATTAACCTTGTGGTAATTTTTCATCCATTTGTAATTTATTAATTGTGTTTTGGTTTTTTTTAAGGGATGGGCGACAGTTTGAAGCGTCATGTGCTACCACTCTTGGCTGGCTTGCGGACGAGTTGGGAGGAATGTCCGAAAGACTATTGGTGTCGGCTGATAGACACACGCTTCAGCAACAACTAGACCAGCATGAGGTAAAGTTTATTATATTTAACATTTGATAACTTAATAGTATGCCCCATTTGTTAATCTTTTGTGAGTTTTAGGAAAGAGGGAAACTAGTGTGCCCATATTTTCTCTCTAAAAAAAAAAAGCACTCTTGTATTAGCCAGGAATTCTTAAGGAAAGGGGTTATAGGATTGGTGAAGCCACAAAAGGGGAGAGCACCCTCCCTCCCTTTTCCTATCACTATAGGAAAAAAAAAGTTGAGACTTTTTTTTTAATTTGTTATCATTGTGATTTTTTTTATGCTTCTTTAATAAGTTCTACAGTATGGCCGGAAATAAAGTATACCGAAATGGCACACCAGACAGTAACCTTTTCAGGCTGTAGAGGATGTGCGATAATATCGGTAGGTTGTTCAAAAAAGAGAAATCGGGTTATATGCTTGTAATTCCAACGTAATGTAGCATTCATCAGAAAACCAAATATTGAAGAGAAAATGTCCATCTACATATACATTTGTCAGAGTACGAGCTCAGTGCAGAATACACGCCTTTAGAACTTATCCAGTTCCTGTGACTGATGGCTGACCTGCATAACTTAGGAAAATGCCCCTAATTCATGAACAAGTGTCCAAAAAGATGTTCTTTGTATATAGAGTTCTTTTGCAATACATTGTTGACTTTTATTTGGTGATCGCAGAATCTTATCGAGCACTATCCCGCAAACACATTATCTGTAGTTGAGCGTTTTCTTCGTAAAAATTATGATTTCGTTGACATATAACTTATCCAGTTTGCATGAATTTTCTTTCTAACAACAACACTTTTCGCTTTGTTTGCGGGCTTTTATGGAACTCCTGTTCTAAAAGTTACTGGTTATCTCTAACGGCCAATTGTTTATGATGGAAAATAATGCTCCTCATCAAAGGCCTTCTCATGAATTCTTAAAGCCATTGCGTATCACTATGCATTATGACCGTTCACTTCATGCCCCAAGGTCTCACCACGGTCTTGTCGTGTTGCCTCCACATCGATAACTACTAGTGTACAGTGTTGCAGGCTTTGGGTATACTTTATTCTCGGCCATATTGTAAATACTAAACTTTTGTGCATTTTAATTGGTAGATCAGATATTCTAAGCTAAGCCTTCTTATAGGATGGCCGGTATTTATTTATAAGTGATTAACTCATTAGTTACTATCCATAGTTAAATAAAAAAGGAAGTTTGAGACAAAAAGGAAATAGAATCAACACACAAATAATTTTTTCTCACCATCCCCTACACTATTTGAAAGTTTGAAACTGAACAAATCGTTTTAACGACTACTTCCGTTTTGTAGCCCGTATACAAGGAAGTGATGAACAAGGAGCACGAGGTGATCATGTTGCTGAACAAGGGTCGAGACATGCTATCTCGCATCAACAACCAGCGCACAGACAACAGGAACCTTCAAAGAGATTTGGACAAGATTCAACAGCAGTGGGACAAACTGCGCAAGGACACCTTGGAGAGAAATACGCGCCTCCAGACTTGCATGGTGAGTGCTATTGTTTGTTGTTGAGCGTTGATATCCTGGATAAACACACACGACTCCAGACTTGCGTGTCGGATATTGTCATCACATGTATCCCAATTGCTCTCGCCTACTCTACTAGCCCTATTAGTCGCTCCATTAATAGGTTTTTTTAGAGTGAGTCGAAGAATCTGAATCTCGAATCCAAATCCAGGAAAAATTATCATCATAAGAGAAAAGATAAATATAATATAATTATATAAAATACAAATAGTAACATGTTTACTTTTTTTTTTTTACAATCCATTCATTATAACATTTATACATTCAGCCAAAAAAGAACTTATCTGGGGTCTGATTGTTATGATCATCCTATTATTATAAATGGTTTTGACCTACCATTAAGCAACATTAGAGCTCTAAAACAAATTTTACTTGAAAAAAAAAATCAACGATTTGAGTTTCAATTGAGAAATTTTCTTGAATCCTTGAATCTCTAATTTGAGGTCCCATCCTTGTCTTTTTTTAAATTTGTTGATATTTTTTATAGTTATTTCTTTGAAAATTGTTATTTATTTCTTAGTCTTATGTCTTACCACCCATTCGGGATATACACATCCTGTACTAATTACACTAGTGTGGTAGGGGCGAGCAAGGTTGAATTTACAGAGCCTGGAAGGAGAGTGGAAAATCATTTTGGAAAAACCACCCTCAGTACGTCTGATTGAGTTTCGAACCTCGATATCCACATCATTGTCAATCTAGTCCATTTTGGGAGTCACGCCTTAGACCAAACGGCCAACAAATCTGGTAACTCTAATTTAAAATGTGTGATTAATGTACTATATTTGCCAGCAGTGATGTAATTATGTTTGATTCTAATATAGGAACACTGTCGCAAATATTACCGCGCACAAGAGTCTCTACTCCCGTGGTTGTCGCAAGCGGAGGATAAGTTAGAAACCCTACAACCTGCGTCTTTCAAACGCAAGGACATTGAACGTCAGCTGAAAGAGCTGGGAACATTCAGGAACGAGGTGTGGAAGCGTTCGGGCGAGTACGAGAACAACCGTACTCTCGGAGATACGTTCCATGGGGCGTGTGATATCGACAAAGAGGTGGTGAAGGGAGAACTACTCCACATGAAGCAGAGATGGGACAAGCTCAACAACGGTTAGTTAACTGACTTTTGGTTCGGTTCAATTTTCATAGGACTGAACTTATCTGACAATTTTAAAAGCTACTGGATCTATTTTCACAGTCCGACACCTTAGCTCAGTCGGTAGCGTGTCTGCCTATTGCGCTAAGGTTTTGGGTTCGATTCCCAGCTTGGCCGAAAATTAATAATTGATGAAAATATGGGTTTACCCTTTCACATTGATAAATTAATGTCCGGGGACTGGATGTTGTGCCTGTCCTAGTCTTAAGTTATATTATAAGGCATATGAAGCTACAACAGACCTAACCACCCGGTAGTGGAAAATATATGGTTTGAATAAAAAACTGACCCAGGCCATAGGCTGGAAACAATAATGGATATAAAGTAAATTCATTTATTGTATACAAAAGTAAATTCATGCGAATTTAAAATATTGTAATGTTACTATTCTAGACCTACTAGAGCGTACTCAGTCTTTGGAGGACACAGCCCGACGCTTATCAGACTTCAATGAGAACTTGCGAGACTTGCAGCACTCCCTTCAACGGTGCGAGGACAAACTGTCTTCCCATGATGCTTTGGGTGGGGCTGCCAAGGATCCTAAACTGCTAGACAGGATAAAGGTTTGCATTACGTTTTTACAAACCATCTTAAGTTTTCCTATCCTTTTCTTTAGACAGCCTTTGTGGTCTAGTCGTCAAGAGTTCCCGGCTATAGATCCACAGGTCCTGGGTTCGATTCCCGGACGCTTCCAGATATTTCTGTGAATCATTTGGTTTGGAATGAGATCAAATGAGTAGCTACTTTAATTAAAAAGTAGCAGATCCGATTTAGAAAAATTAGCTTAACGACGAGGGGGTTTACTGTACTGACAACATAGTACCCCTCGATCCGCAAATGCTAGCACTATTTTGGTCAACATGTGGCGATTTCTCATTAGGTATAGCTTGCTTGCAGGATTACAGCACTCTGTTGGGGTTTTTTTTTTCTTTCCTGTTACTATCCTCTTAGCTAATGTTAGGCAGTTTCATTTCCACTATATAAGTATTGAAAATTGAAATGAGAAAATCTAATCTCTTGTCACAGGCTCTCCAGGAAATGAATCTTAGATAATTGTGGATTAACATATTTTTCAGACTCTGCGAGAAGAATCAGCTGCCTTGAAGAAGCCCCTACTGTCGGTTCGTCAACTAGCTAACGATCTTGTTAATGAAGCCGGGGAGCATGGTGCGGATGCTAGTCACCTCCAGGACGAGGTGGAGACAATTGCAGACCGACTTGACGAGCTGACCGCCAAGCTGGATGACCGCTGCAGCGAATTACAATCGGCGGCCACAGCTGTCACACAGTTCAATGTGAGTAAACTGCACCTCGCTTTTTCAATACAAGTAGTGAAAACTTGTAGAACATTAAATTGTTGACATCAACTATCAAAGGCTACGTGGCTTGGTAGTATATGAAAACATGAATATACTCGACATAGGCTGAATTAGCAAATTACTAAATTGTAATTAGTCGTAGATGGACTTTTAACAGTGAAAAAACAACTATGGCTAAGATTCAAGCTAGAGATCGTATCTTTGTAAATAAATTATATATTGTATTTGGATGACATAAAAATTAAATAAGAATAGTGGGCCTGAACATTCCCAAAATAAACAGATTCATATAATAATACTAAACAGCATACACAGCACATAATTTTCCAGGTCCCTTCAGATTCCTTCAATAAGCTTAAAAAAAAGTTGAACATAAAGTCGTTTGACACCATTTTGTTTATGTCTACATAGTAATTACTTAGATGTTTAATTGTCCTGAGAGATTTGAAATAACTCCTAAATAGACCACTCTTTGGACAATACTTGTACATGATTTTTAGGATAATTTTCATTTTATTTTTTGACTGTGTGCAGGACCAAGTGAAGGGGTTGACCCACGATCTCTCTGACCTTGAAAATGAGCTCGATTCTATGAAACCTCCAGGTCGTGACCTCAAGACTGTTCGAGGACAGTTGGATGACACTGGAAAGCTGGTCAAGAAGGTCAGTACCTAGTTGTTGCAAAAACATACCAATTTTTGATCCCTTAATAAATCTAGTACCTTTGTTTTTAGAGGTGAGCAATAAAATTATGCTGACACCAACATAATATGGTGAATATTTTATATTTAGTGCTACCATTGGGTCATATACCCGATATGAACTTGACTCTATGCCGACCTAAATCCCACTTGTTAAAAAACAACTTTCCCTTCTATCACCTTTCAACTTGGAAAATGAAGGAAACACTCAAAAATGGCGGGAGACTTCCTAAGAACAAATAATAAATGCAAAACTAATTTAAATAAATAACTACATAAAAAATTAAAATAAGATAAACAAAATATTCCAAAAGTTATTTTACAATATTAGGTGACCTGGCGGTCTAGGGGTAAGGTGTCAAATACTTCTGTGCTGGGGGTCCAGGGTTCATTCCTCGGTCCCAGCACAGATTTATCTGATTGCCAAACCCTTCCTTCACCTCTGACAAGACGTGTATTAATCACAACTTGTGAATGTGTGGAATACCAGGCCTACCACCGTGGTTCGGATCCCACGTTAAACTGTAGTTCCTCCATTTCATCTCACAATCACCCTACCATTGCACATTAGCGTAAGTGCGTATAACCCGAACTGGTAATAAGATGCGGTGCTAATAATACACAGTTCATTTACTAGACAGTAGTATTTTTTTTAAGGTGGACTTTACACCCCCCTAGTTTAGTACCTAGTAGTACATTTAACACTACAAATACTTTTCCAATTTTGAATTAAATCGGTTGACCATAACCTCACAGTGTGTCAAAGTTTAGGCACCTGATGCATAGTGCGGCCTTAACCCCAGACAGACGAAGCTTATCCTGGCCGACAGCACTGGGGACTATGTTGTTAACGCCATTATACTCTCTGTCCACAGATCAACAAAGCAGCGGGCGACGTGGCCAACACAGTTTTGGCCGGGGAGCACCTGGTGGACAGTGGCTTCGCCCCAGACACAGCGACCACCAGGGAACAGGTGGAGCTGCTACAGAGACAGTTGGGGAGACTGGACGAGAGGGCCAGGGCCCGGGAGGAAGACCTAGACGCTTCTCTCGGCAAACTGGAAAACTTTTATCAAATACACACTGCTGTCATGGAGGAAGTTGGGGAGGTGAGTTGTAAAACATAGTATCAATTATAAGTGTTGTGTACGAACAAACACAACTAAATAATATACTTTATGTTTCATGTTACCATTTAGCGATGCCTTAAGGAAAATATCTCCAATCATAAGGGTGAAAAATATTATATGTTTATTCCTTTACCATCTTTAATAGATAATACACTTTTTTAATAAATTTCAATCTCCTTTATATTTTTCTTCTGTGTTGTAACTCTTTATGTGCATGTCAGACTATAAAATATTTAAATAACTTTCAAAAAATGTCAAAACAAAAATATGAAATGTTTCCGCTCTAGGATGAATCAATTTATAATTAATGCTTCTGTAGGCTATACTTTTATATATTAAGTGTGTGTACAAACTAGAAAGTCATCATCACCAACTGTTTTTACTGTGCCCGGGTCATTTAAGTAAAGTACCTCCCATCTTCCTAGATACTTGCACCATTGTTCATTCTTTAAATTAACTGGAAGTAACTTTTATTAATATAATATTCTTTTAAATTGAAACGTGATACCTGGACACAGGAATCGAACCTGGGACTTTTGGCTTAGTATGCCAATGCTCTAACCACTGAGCTATCCAGGAATTGTGCCGTGTCCAGAATAATGCTTCACTCATATTTCAAGGCATGTTGAACATGCAGAAATGGTCGGCAACGTCCATAATAGACTACCTTAAAATATGAGTGAAGAATAGCCCTGGGCATTGGACGATTCCTGGATAGCTCGATGGTTTTGAGTATTGGCATAATATGCCAAAGGTCCCGAGTTTTATTCTTGTATCCAGGTGTCATTTTTCAATTTAAAAGAATATGATATTTAGATACGGTTACAATCGTAACTAACAAATATAATAGCTTAGCAATTTAATCCGTATTACATAATGTTAATTATATTTGATAATACAGGCAAGCGAGGAAGTGCGAAAGATGAAGGCAGTGAGCTCGGAGGTTGAAGGCATCAAGACACAACAGCAGGACTTCCGCTCCTTCGAGAAAACACACATTGAGCCCCTGTCCCACCAAATCGAAGGGTGCAACAGGCTGGGACAAGGTTTGATCCAGTCGGCGGCAGGTGGGGTCAACACCGCCAGCCTTGAGAAAGATCTCGAGAAGATGAACGACAGGTGGAATGACCTCAAGGGCAGGGTAAGTCATCTGTTAAAAATTAATATTAAAAGTAGAAAATATACACTAAATTATTTTATTCTTATTAGTAATATATATTTGGATGAGGGTACAGGAAAGGTAAATAGAAACATATAAAAGGAACAAACATAACATGGCTTTTAAAATAAAAAGAAGAACACGGTTCGCACTTTACATTGCTGCCACTCTACAAAGAGGTAATGACTGCATCTTGAAGAAAATTGATCATTACTTTTTCCTTGTGAAATTTATTCAGTCAGAAAAAAATTGAAATAAGTTTTTCCTTTAGAGTTTTTTTCATTTAGGATTTTTTATTTTTTTAAAAATTCATTTAATGTAAATATTACTGATTAAAATGAAGATTTCCGTTTTTTTTAATGTGACTATTTTAATTCCAAATAAACAGGATCTTT
The DNA here is from genome assembly GCA_902155825.1 of Timema genevievae. Taxonomy (NCBI): domain Eukaryota; kingdom Metazoa; phylum Arthropoda; class Insecta; order Phasmatodea; family Timematidae; genus Timema; species Timema genevievae. The sequence continues at coordinate 123,783 of CABFWO010001062.1, read as the reverse complement.
ATCTCTAGCTTTACCCACGTTTCTTTATGTTCCAGCTCAATGAACGGGGGCGCAAGCTTGATGTTGGTCTGCTGCAATCCGGCAAGTTCCAGGAGGCTCTGGACGGTCTGGCCAAGTGGTTGGCTGATACAGAGGAAATGGTGGCCAATCAAAAACCTCCTTCTGCAGACTACAAGGTTGTCAAGGCCCAACTACAGGAGCAAAAGGTACCATTTCGTGTTTGTTGAAAGTCTTAACTGTGCATCCATTATATGTTGTTTTTTTAAATCTTATTATTCCCAAGCTCATTGATATTTTTGTTATATTTATTTAGTAAAATGAATTAGAAACAATATTTACGAGGAGTGTGTGAGTACTCAAAAATTCGAGTTTGAGTCGAGTTTTAGTAGCTGCTTGAACTCGACCCAGAAGATAACAAAACTTGAAAAATTTTAGTACTCAGGACTTTCGATTATTTTTTTCCCCTACAAATTCCTAGTTTAATTAATTTAATTCAATTTTAAGATACAATTTCATAACAAATAGGGTCACATCAATATTTCCTTTTGTTTAGTTAAAAAAAAAGAAGTTAAAATTCTATCAAACTTATATTTAAAAATTCAAATTTTTGTGACTACATTTTTTCACAAAAGAAAAAAAAATGTAATTCATGAAAACAAAAATTATACTTATTTTTGGCTTACCAAGTTGAAATATTTTTTGTACAAATATGGTTCTATACTATTCATTATCGAAGAAGAAAAACACCTCATTTTCATTTATACTCGACTCATTGAAAAATACACGTTGACATTGATTATATTACAGGAGTATTGCAGTTGTATACAGTAACACTTTTTGATGATAGTCTACAGCATTTTATCTTGATATTCTCTTGATATTTTATAACTTTAATCCCACAATTATTAACTTTTTGGATTTCCTTTTCCTTATTAAAAACTAAACAATCTCCACTATAATAATTTCCAGTTCCTTTGTCCAGCCAAGAAAATCTCAAAATCCAGAAGACAAAGGAATCGAGAAATTTGCGGGCAGGTAACCCTTATTCAAAAAAGAGCGCAGGAAATCTTGGTCACTGAAAATACACATCCATCCCCCCCCCATCCCCCCCCCTCAAATTAAAAACTATATACAAAAAAAGTGCTGTTTATAATAAAATCTTCAATTGAGGAACAATTTTACACTTTTATTAGAGTAAATATTTGACCTATTATAAAGTCTTTAATTTAAACGTGCCGCACAGATTTTGAGGATCACTAAAAATGAATCCCATTCACAATCATCGTCCATCGAATGCCAATTTGACACATTACACACCGAGAAATGAAGTACCTGGGTGTTATGCTAGTTATAACATATTTCTAACAATAATTGATTTTACTAATTGACAATAAATAAAATAACATAATCCTTATCAAATATTGTAAGTTAAAACTTGTTTTGTTTCATTGGTTTTTTTTATATAAATTTGTTTGCTTTACTTGAAATATTCTTTTTATTTTTATTTTAATGCATCAAAAACACTATTGAATTTCTTATTTCTGCACCCTATTTGTTTATTCCAAGCCATCAATTATCATTATTGTCTAATTGTTTGATGGCAGTTCTTGAAGAAGATGCTGCTAGACAGACAGAACTCGATGTCGTCACTGTTTGCGATGGGCAACGAAGTGGCTGCGGCCGCAGACCCGGTCGAGAAGAAGGCTATAGAGAGGCAACTGAAGGAACTGATGCTGAGGTTCGACAACCTGACGGAGGGTGCCAGCCAGCGCATGACTGCTCTCGAGCAGGCCATGAGCGTCGCCAAGGATTTCCAGGTAATATATAACCCCCTTTTTTATCGCAAAGAGAATTAAGGTGTACCCAGAAACCTATCCATAATCTTGTGCTGCACGGAAGAAGTGTATCACACCTGCCCTACATTTCCCAGAACTCTTCATATTCTGTGAAATCTACTGGGTGAGTGTGTGTCGTTGAATAATGTGAAAAAATATTTTTACCATTGAAGTTATATTTCTTCATATTTTCATCCTAATATCTTTAACATAATAAACACGAAAGAAAGAAAAAAAGAAAGAAAGAAAGATAATGAAATAGTTGAAGGAACAAACACAGTACCATAAAATATTGAATAAGTACAGTAAAAGGGCCATTGTTGCATGATTAAAAAACACATCATAGTATTTTTGAGTCACATTACATTTGAAACAAATACACTCATTAGAGAGTGTTCAAGTGAGAGGAGAAGAATGGAAGAAATTAAAGGGGGAAGAATGGTGGAAGAATGGAGGAAGATGGAGACAATTTACTAAACCGACCTGGCCATAGACTAGAAACCGTTGATGATGATGACATTTAAATATATTTTGAAATGTTAAACACGTATAACATTTTCGATGGTGGGGATGCACAATGGTTAAATGATATAAAATATTGAAATTATTTATAAAAATGAAAGGAACAAATAATTGAGAATTGAGTGAAGGCAGCCCACCCAGAGAAAGACGAAAAGTTGTTTTTCACATAATTTCCACTAATTATTTCACATTTCTTTATTTCTACCAATTTTAATGTAATATAAACACTAAATACCTCTAAAAGAGATGTATGGATCGGGGCCTAATCTACTGTACACATGTAGGTATTTAAATCATTCCAATCATGTAGTTTTGAAATACAAGCCTAGTAAGAGTTGTTTAGTGTCAAAAGTTCTCGCTATAATCTAATTGTTTTGTAATTATTTTCAGGACAAGATGGTTCCTCTTCTGGATTGGTTGGACCGCACAGAAAAGAAGGTCAAGGACATGGAACTTGTTCCCACAGACGAAGAGAAGATTCAGCAACGAATCAAGGAACAACATGTAGGTCAACATCTCGATACTGGACAAAGACTTCGAGGAGAAGTGTTGTTAATAGAAATGGGCCTCCTAATTCTCGAATCCTTACGAATATTCAAGATTTGCGATTCCCTCTCCCCCCCAAGTTAAATTTATTATATAGCTCTAATTCTGCTTATTGGTGGTTCAAAACCAATTATAATTATAGAATGAACTTAACAACCAGGCCCCAGACCAGTAATTTAACACTTAACTGAATGCATGAATGTTATAATTAAAGGATTACAATTTACAAGAAATAATGTTAACATTTTGTTACTATTTATATTTTCTATTTTTCTATATTGTTTATATATCCTCTTATGTTTATAATTTATTCCAAGCTTCGGATTCGGATTTGAGATCAAGTATTCAAATATAAATGGGAGATTCATATTTGAGATTTGGATTTGAAAAATAGTGGATTCTACCCAACTCTATTTATATTGTTTATATTATGATGAAGTTTATTTTTTTTTTCATTCCTAGGAGTTTGAGGCAATAACTTAATGTAATTATAATACATTGAACTGTATTTGTAGGCACTACATAATGACATCTTGCGCAAGAAGCCTGATTTCTCCGACCTCACAGAGGTGGCAAGCAACCTCATGTCTCTGGTCGGGGAGGACGAGGCCTTGCTACTGGCTGACAAGCTACAAGAGACGACGGACAGATACACTTCACTCGTTGCTGGCTCGGAGGATGTGGGTCAACTATTGGAGGCCTCTCGCGCCGGTCTGCGCCACTTGGTGCTTACCTACCAGGATCTACAGGCCTGGATGGAAGGGGCAGAGCGCCGCCTGGGGAAATACAGGGTCCTCGCAGTGCACACCGACAAACTTCTGGAGCAGATGGATGACTTGGCTGTGAGAATCGCTATGCTTATATTATTTTAGCTTAGCATCACCAGCAACCCAATGCTGCCATAAATATTGGAAAACTACCATAAAAATCTTCAGAGAGTATGTGCATAGAAAACATCTGTTAGCTAATACAACAAGGTTTTCTTTTCATATTGCACGCGGTTTTAATCTTTTTTAAAAAAATTTATACTAATTTAGCTCTTAAGCCCCAATTTATATAATGTATAATGAATCAAATACATTAAATAAAGTTCTTTTAGCGTCTTTAACTTAGCTAAACAGGTCTTTAAAATAGGCTATTGTACAAGCGCAACTAGAATAAAAGAGTTTTCTTTTATCACATCGTTTTATTACCCGTTTAGGTTATATGCTTACGGTTTTAGGTATTAGGAAGGAGATATTTATAGGAAGTGTAACCGCACTTGTGCGAAGGGAGAGTGGAAAACCATTTTTGAAATATCACCCTCATTACTCCTGACCAAGATTTGAATCTCAATCTACCATGTCATCTGCAGTCTAATCTACTATGTTAGACCACTTACCCACTGAAGCGTGTAAAAAACAATATTGCTCGAAAATGAACAAATATATTTTTAAATTATTAATTTAATCCATAAGTATATATGAATTCTGTTGAGAACTCGTATACCTAATGGATATGTCACTCTCGTTTAGTGTCATATATGCAAAGTGTATCTAAAAAATTACAAGATGGCTAAGCTCTCTAAACCTTAAGTATCATGATTAGCCCTGTAAATATTATATTCCCATAAAATTCAGCACAACCTATTTACTCTACGATGAGGTGCATTGGTGTTAACAGGACCTAACAGAGGAGATCGCCAACCACCAGGCACAGGTTGACGGCACAGTGGACAGCGGTCTTGAGCTCATGAAGCACATCTCCAATGACGAAGCCCTGCAACTCAAGGACAAGCTGGACTCGCTGCAAAGACGCTACAACGACTTGACATCAAGAGGGGCCGACCTGCTTAAGCACGCACATGTGGGTTCATACATTAAATAACTTTAGTTCTTAGATCGTACGTTATTCTCCAGTGAAGTTAACATATTTCATTATTCTACAACATATACATTTTTTTAAAGGATATTCTCATGCAAAACGGCTTATTTGACAATTATGATCACTTTTCATTCAGACTTTACTCTGTTTCTACTAGATATAGGAGTAATGACTACAGATTATTAATAAAAAAATGAGTCTTTCTACCCATTCCTTAAATTCATCCCCTCAATATTTTCTTTTTGATATGTTTTAAACTAGTTAGATGAAATTCTATACTCTAATAAATAACACAACATTATATGGCTTTATTTTACAATGAAGAGGTCTGATCTTTTAATTATAATACATATACAATAATATTATATTTGGAAGAAGGTATAGGAAAGGTGGATAGAAACATTTAAAAGGGATGAACACAATATGGCTTTTACCATGAAAAGAAGAACACAGTTCACACTTTACATTGCTGCCTTTGGACAGAGAGGTAATGGCTGCCTCTTGAAGAAAATAGATCGTCATCGCCTAATCCCCCGACCTAAGTTTCATTCTATCGGAACTCATCAGGAAGGAGTGTGAAATGCACAACACAACTTCCTAAAAGAGGAAACCAAAAAATGTTTCAATACACCTTTCCTATACCTTCTTTCAAATATAATAAATATAATACAATTACTTCATAAAGCGAAAAGAGGTTTTCCTCATAGACATATACAATAATGAAATTGGGCCTACATTTTTTCACCTCTTAAGTGGGATTTTTTTTTTTATTCAGTCACCACTTAATTATTTTATCTTTCCTTATTTTCAGCATTTTTAGTTATTATATAATTATCTTCCTTTGGCAACACATCATGTTGGATAGTTTCTTGTATTTATGTCGCCCAAGATTTAGATTTTATAGTAAAGTAAATTGATAGAACTAAAGAAAAAGGAAAAATAAACTGCTAAGAGTAAATTTGATGAAGAAAGCCCACCTAGGGAAAGAGGAAAAATGTGGGAAGAATCCATTGCACAAAGGTGACATCTTCTTCCTTTCTTCTGTCTTCTTTAGTAGAAGTAGTCACACACACATTTTAACACAAATAGAATAATATTTCGGCACTGTTTCCTTTATCAAATAAAAAGAAGAAAGAACACAGATAACACAAACACTGGATTACTCCATTTTGAATTTAAAGAAAAACAAGATCTAGATGAGTAACATCTGAAAACACAACTTGTATTTAATGTAGATTGTTCACATTGTTCTTGTTGGATGTTTTAGGAGGCCTTGCCGCTGGTACAGCAATTCTACAATTGCCACAACAGACTGGTGGACTGGATGATGGGGGCGGAGGCTCAGATACAGTCTGCTGAGCCCAGGGAGGAAGATATCGCAAGGCTGGAGCTCGACATTCAAGGTGGTGCACAGTTTCAAATTAAATATATGAATCGGAAAGAAAAGCTTTTGTTATCTCACTAAAAAATAGGAGTGTGCTAAGTCCACTTTTTCAATTCGAAGCGAACCAAATCGAATATATACTATACATTCTCGAAGCCGAATTGAAGTTCGAATACTTATTGTTAATTGTATTATTCTTGAAAAAAAAAAATTATGATCATTTATATAACTTTATACACTAAAATTACTTGTATAGGTTTAATTGGACCATTTTTAGTAAAAATTTTAATTCTGATATAAGTTACCTACCACTTAAAATTCAATTAAGATTTCTTACATATGAATATTGATTTGTAATTATTTATATAAAAAATCAGAATGGCAATAATTTAACATTAATTCTGTATATTAGCTGTCAATATTTTCATTGGGGAAGCTTCGTAATTGTCGAAGCTGATGTTTGCTTCAAAGCCATGTCGAAGTTTCGAAGCTTCACACTCGCTTACTAGATAACAATGCAGTTCCACAAGAACGCCACATCACAAATTGTATTACACAAAAAAGTGATAGATGTTTTCACCTTGTTCACTTTCATAAGGCATCTTTTTAAGATTTGGTTTGAGTTTTACCTCATGTAAGTTTTATTCTATGCACGAGGCTACAAAGACAATTTTACTGTAAAATTGTATTAAATGTGTTAGCTCTTCAATTTCATTTCTTGATTATATATTATTATCACTAAACTGATTTTTTAAACATCATAAGAAACTTATAGATGTAAAATGATTAAGTGTTCACAATTGATTAATTTTTTAATATAATCTTTAGCCTGTGCAAAGTTTCAAAATGTTGATTCTGAATCTAACTAAGATTTGTATTTGATTTGAAATTCAGAATCTTAATTTTTAAGGCATGCAAATAACTTTTTTTTATACAGAATCTAATAATTTTGAAATTAATAAAAAAATTTGGAATAAATACTGAACTATATAAATTGGATAGAAGTTTTTAGCGTATAACCCTAATGGGTAAAAAAAAGTGACTCTAAAAATAAAAAATAAACTTTTGAAATTTTTCAACTAGTTATAGGAACTAAACTATAAAATATTATATCCTTATTAGATTTGAAATTGAAATTCTTGTATTTTCACAAACTTATTGGTTACTTTTGCAAAGTATAGTGTACAGATTTAATATAAATTAATAAAAACCCTTAATGCCAATTTTTATCAGGTAAACGATTTGTGAATTGTAAAATCCAACGTAAAAAGTATATCTAAACTTGAGAAATTCTTATTTATTTGCAAATAATGAATGTGTTTAATGATGTAATTTTGTCAGAATTCCGCCCTGTGCTGGAGTCCATCAATCAAGTGGGTCCCCAGCTTTGCCAGATTTCTCCGGGAGAAGGGGCACAGACAATTGAGGGGCTAGTCACCAGGGACAATCGACGCTTTGATGCCATTGCGGAACAGATCCAACGCAAGGGAGAACGCATTCAACTCTCAAAGCAGGTTGGAAAATTTCCCTGAATGTTGTCTGACCAAACTCTTTAATTTACCATAATATTTTTAAAGTCATTCTATATATATTTTTCAAAAACAAGTTTTAAGATAGACAATCCGACACCTTAGCTCAGTTGGTAGCGTGTCTGCCTACTGAGTTAAGGGTCTCGGGTTTGATTCCCAGCATGGCCGAAAATATATCATTGATAAAATATGGGTTGACCCTTTCAAATTTATAAATTAATGGCCTGAGACTGGATGTTGTGCCCGTCTTGGTCTATCCTCTATTTTTTCTGTATTGCCTATAAAGATAAGCTTTATTTTCACATTTAATTTTACTATAATTTAATTAAACATCGAAAGGAGCATAGAAGGGCACTTACCAGAAAATATTAGGCCTCAAAGTTCACACTTAAAAAAACAACAAAACAGATAACTATGAAATTTCGGGCTACATCAGTCCCCTTCTTCTAATAATAAACCCCAAAGACTTATTAACCTTTTTTTTTGTGTTTTGAATGTTGAACTTTGAGGCCTACAATCTTCTGGTAAGTACGTAGATCTTGCCCTTCTATTTATTTGTTTAATGTTTAGTTAAATACGGCCATTTGGTGCCATTTTTCTTTTGTTTATTAAAATTAATTTGAGAAGGATTTTATAAACTGATGAAACACATCATTATAGCCTAGTATTAAACTATTACTATAATATATGTAAGTTCGATAGAATTTAATGTGTTATGTATGTTTTCAGCGTTCCTTGGAAGTTATCGGTGACATCGACGAGCTTCTGGACTGGTTCCGCGAGGTCGATGGTCAGCTCCGAGAGGCCGAGCCACCGAGCTCTGACTCTAGTATTATCCGGGTACAGCTGAAGGAGCACCGAGCCCTGAATGATGACATCTCGAGTCAGAAGGGTCGAGTGAGGGACGTGCTCTCTACAGCCAAGAAGGTTCTACGAGAGTCCGCACAGCACGAGGACACGGCTACGATACGAGAGAAGATGGAAGACCTCAGGGAGACCATGGACGCTGTGTCGGCGCTTAGTTCTGATAGGTTGGGAGTGCTGGAGCAGGCTCTGCCTCTGGCTGAACATTTCCACGAGACTCATGCTGGTCTTGGCAGCTGGTTGGATGACATGGAACAACAGGTAACTTGACTCACTGAGCTATTTACCATTTTAGTGTTCGCAAACAGCATTGATAACACTATCTCAATAATTACTTCACAATTTGTTATTTTAGTAATAGTTTTTACAAAATTTTATTACAAATATGTATCTAATGTTACATACATACTTTGTTATCCTCATAGTTATAGTTAACTTACTTACGGATACATTTTTTTAGCACTGCATCTTGCTAATTACCTGTTGATGTTATACACATAAATACTAATTATGCTTATGAGGAAGGTTTAATTTAGAGGAAGTGAACTCTCATTTGCTTGGAGGGAGAGTGGAAAACTGTTTTGTTAAATTTTAAAAAAAACTCTATATACTCGACCGGGATTCAAACCCTGACATCCCTGTCATCGGCAGTCCAGACTGACATGAGAGTGACGCCTTAGACCACACAGCCACCAATGTAGGTTATAATAGATTAATCTAGGCGAAGTGTGCTTAACGACATAAATTATACCAAGTCTAATACATATATTTGGCGAATCGGTGACGGTTGATTTTAGTTTTAAAATTTTCTCATCAAGTTTCATTAAAAAAAAAACTATTTTTAACTTTAATTTCGTTGTTTTCTTTCAATATGTGTCTACCGAAGTAAAATCATCTTCAATTTATAGCAGCTTCACATTTATAACAATAATAAAAATAAACTTTTTATTTGTGATTGTGACATTACCTTTTTCACAACAAATTTTAATTTTAATTAGGTATATCAAATTCTATACTCACATTTATTCTTTCTGGTATCCTAATTATTAGTCGATTTTGTAAATCTTATGATGGATTAAATAGCCAAAATACTATATTTGATAGTTACGGCTATAGTCGCATCTAAATATCATATTCTTTAAATTTAAAAATGACACCTGGACACAGTTTCTTGGGTTCTATTCCCGAGCCCAGGTATTATTTTTCAATTTAAAGAGTTTGTTAATCTTAGTTTAAAAATATTTAATGTATTATTTATACTATATTTTCTAAACATGGGAATTTATTATTTTTAATTACACACTATTTTAGGCTTATATGAGCATAAACCCAGCAACCAGGAACAAATATTTGCCAATTCACCACTTAAGGGAAGAGAACGCCTTGATTTTGACATTGAGTTGGTATCAGACCTACGAGAAAAGGTGTCGGATCTCAATTTCTATTATTCAAGTTCTAGTTCTTAAAGCAATTATATAGTAAAGAGACACCTTTTTCGATGGGCGTGCAATTCTCACAATAGACTAGACGTTCGATGACGGGGAGGTCTCTGATTAAATCTTGATCAGCTATATTGATGGAGTTTTATCCATAATGGTTTTCACTCTCCCTCCACACAAATGCGGGTAAAATTCCTCTATATACAACCTTCTTAATCTCTAAAAACCACTAAACTACATAAGTGTACATAGCCAGAACGGGTAGTAAGACACGGTGGTTAAAAAAAACTTTATTTCTAAAAATATTTTATTTTCTCTTGTTTTAGGATGATGGATCTATCTACATGAGAGTGAAGTTTCTGGCATATATACAGTAAACGTGAGTTTATTTTTATTTTTATTATTATTATTATTATTATTATTATTATTATTATTATTATTAATATTTGTTTTGTCATATTAAAAGTAATTCTTTGAATGCAAGATTCACCACAACTTTGTTCGAGTAACCTATTCAATGCATATGTTACACCCAAAAAGTGAAATTAACAATTTCATGAATTGGGCAAATTTTTGCTCATTCCATGAACTGGCTTCTTCACTTGTCCATTTCGCGGACTGGGGAAAAACTCTTCCCGTTCATGAATTGCGTAGCGCTTGTATTGCCCAGTTCATAGAAATGCTATTTCACGAACTGAGCAGTTNCGTTTCCCAAAAGGTGTTCCGCGGAACCCTGGGGTTCCGTGGAAGGGTCAAAGGGGTTCCGAGTTCTGTCTGAGAATTAACTAAAACGTTCGTAGAAAACAGTCATAACATAGCCGCGCCGCTGTAAGTATATCTAGTATCAAACAGCGCGGGCGGAGCGGGGTGGCGGGGCGGTGCACCTGTCGAGACAGCCTAATTTTAGTGCTATTATAAGTAAATATGTGAAAAAATTTCATTCTTCAAATTAAATAGTTACTTTTTTTTGTACGATAAATGTTTTATAATACTTATAATAATAATTTTTTATTTATAATTATTCTTTCTTTTCATGTCAAACATGAAAATATTCAAACTACACTACAAGGTACAATCACTTTTGTTATTATCAAAATGGGGTTCCGCCAAAAAAAGTATGATCAATTAGGGTTCCTTGGCCAAAAAAAATTAGGAACCTCTGCTCTAAGGCATTAGAAACGTAAAAGTTCATCACCCCACTCACAAAAGTATGCCAACTATCCCTGTCTTGAGTTAGTCCTATCCAGTCCTATCTCTTTCAGGTTCATTTTAATTTCTTTAGAATTTGTTTTTTTTAAATTAGTTTGCTACATGAGCTTCAAAAGTTAAAAGAGCTTTTCCTTAAAAAGTTATTATAATTATAACTATGGGTATATTATAGAACTTTTTTTTCTTTGTAAGTTATCTACATTTCAGATACGTAAAATATGTTTTAATAACTTGGTATTTAAAAATGTGATATATACTTTTATTTAATGTCAAATTAAAACTTTTTACTTTCTAGATAAATTTAGATAAATATCATATTCAATGAAGTATTTAGGAAAAACACAGCAAGGAAGGTGCAGATAACAGAAAGTTTTTGAGAGAGAGAAAAAGAATGGAAGCAATTAAAGGAGAAAGAGTGGTTGAAGGTTAGAGAGAGCTGGAGGGATTTTAAAAAACTGACCTGGCCACAAGTTCGGAACAGTTGACGATGATCATCATCATATTTAAGATTTCATCATAAAACTATTTATTTTGTGAATATAAAATTTGCAAAATACAAAACCCTTATGTGTGTGAGTGTGTGTTTAGGAATCCAGTCAATTCTCCGACAAGTTGGAAGGTATGTTGAGAGCACTAGCATCCACAGCGGACCAAGTGTCCACTGCTGAGCCTGTATCCGCACATCCGCCTCGCATCAGGGACCAGATCGAGGAGAACACCACCCTCTCTGAGGATCTAGACAAGAGAGAGAATGCCTATGACGCTGTTAAGCGTGCCGCCGACGATGTCATCCTCAAGGCTGGAAACAGGGCAGATCCTGCTGTTAAGGGTGAGTGCATGTGAAACTTAATAAAGGAAATGTGCCCACACCTATATTTTCTTCAATTTAAGGCAAACATAATCATTAATCCTAATTTTCTTAGTAATTATTGTGTTAGGTGTAATTAAATGTGCTATTTTTAATTTCTACCTGTGTGACTAAAATGTATTAGTAAAAATATTGAACGCTTGAAAATGTTATTTTAAAACTTTTTTTTCCTCTCTCTAATTTAACTACCCAGTAACTGACACACTTAAAATTTCCCTATTGCTAGCAAATTTTTATTTGCAACCTTCGCTATGTTTATTGTCATTCCCAGACATCAAGCGTAAATTGGATCGCCTTAACAGCCTCTGGAACGAGGTACAAAAAGCTACCAATGACCGCGGTAAATCCCTGGAAGACGCTCTGTCTGTAGCGGAGAGGTTTTGGCAAGAACTGACCGCGGTGATGGGGACGCTGCAGGAGTTACAGGACTCGCTCAGCTCCCAGGAGCCACCTGCAGTGGAACCCTCCGCCATCAAAGAGCAGCAGACCGTTCTGCAAGAGATCAGGCAGGAGATAGACCAGGTGCGTCCAACCTTCATTGTCCTAATAGCAACGGAGTACTTGTTTTTAAAAATCAATACCTCTTAAAGGAGCTATCTAAAATAAAGCCCATTTCTTTTTGTTAGTGAATTAAACACTACTTATAGTAACATTGCAAGTCATATACTTTTAAAAGTCCATGTCTATATGTGAATACTTTAAATAAAATTTGTTTAATCCTCGGTTTGACAAACAATAGTCCTTGGAATTAATCTTATTACAAATAATTTTTCAATTGCTTTAAGGATCACATTATAATTTAGTAGGAATACAGGAAGTACATGAGATAGTAGAGGAAGCAGGACTGATGGTATGCACATGTAATGAGGATAGAAAAAAAAGAGGATGCCGAAGAAAATGTTGGAAATGAAGTTAGTAGGAAAAAGACCATAAGGGAGGCCAAGAAAAAGATGGGAGAAGCAGATAACAGAAAGTGTTCAAGTGAAAGAAAAAGAACGGAAGAATAGAGGAAAATGGAGGCATTTTACTAAAGTGACCCGGCCACAGACTGGAAACGGTTAATGATTATAACTCATCCATACTTAAATTTATTTATTGTTTTTCTAGTACGTCTGAATTTCTCTATTATTTTATTTTGATAGACATAAAAAAAATCCACTTGTATACATTTCTTTGGATCCCTTTTAATATGTTTATTACACCCCTCCCCCTCGCAGACAAAGCCAGAGGTGGACCAATGCCGTCAAACGGGACAAGAGCTCATGAGCCTATGCGGAGAGCCTGACAAGCCAGAAGTCAAGAAACACATTGAAGATTTGGACTCTGCCTGGGATAACATCACCGCTCTGTACGCCAAGAGAGAGGAGAATCTCATCGACGCGATGGAGAAAGCCATGGAGTTCCACGAGACTCTACAGGTAACGTAAAATTAAACAACACCAAAAAAGAACGGCTTATAGCTATTTTAATCTTGTATATTTAAACAGATGGGTGTCTAGAATGTGTTGGATATTTCTTCTGGTTTAAGTTGGACAAAAAACGTGTCCTCGAATTTGCCTAGTTTTAACTTTTAATTAATATATATGGTTTTCTAAAAATATTGGTTGTGTCGTATTGCTACATTAATAGAGTAAAGCAATGGTTCCAAACGTGAGGTATGCATACCCCCAGGGATACATGCCAGGACGTTTGGGGTTACATGAAAATATTTGAATAGTGACGGAATACAACAGATAAAAGATTGGTAAAAAGTTATCAAATTAGCTCACAGAAATGGTGAGGGGCAGTGCTGATTTTATTCTATATTTGATCTTGAGAAAGTGATTTCAATTTCAAACATAAGATAGTTTTTATAATTATTAATAAATTAATTAAATGTGTTAGTTATTATTGTAACTTTTGCTTTTTGAATGTAAAACATATGCTCATTTTATTCAGCTTATTATCACATTGTTTTTCAATCCCATTACTAGTCAATTTATTTTAATTTGCAACAAATAAATCAAAAATAACAACTATTGTAGTAATAAAATATTTGGCTGAAAATTAGGAGCACAATTTATGGAAATGGGCTGTCAAGGGGTACACAAGCGAAAAGAGGTTTGGAAACCGCTGTATTAAAGGATCTCACATATTTTCCTTCTTAACATAACATATAAAATATACATTAAAATGGGCATATTTATTTTTAGGATTTCGATTTGATTAAATGAGTAGCATTTCTAACTAACTTAAGCTCAAATTATTTGAACATAAACATAATTAAATACTAGTTTCAAGCAGCCACAGTTTTCTTCCTCGGGAGTCTCTTTGTGTCCTGAGGAACCCATATGTAGCTGTTGAAGACTAGTGCATAGTTATGTTCTTGATTTTATAACCGGGGTTCTTCGACAATCTACAACATTACTATTCAAGTAAATGTGCTGGTCATTACTTTTAATCACAACACCATTCATTTAATTATTTCGGCACATTCAAAAGTCACTACTTTTCTTAAATTCTTATTTAGGGATGGATGAGACTCGAGAAAATTTCAGATTCAAGCATCAATTTTTTAAATTTTTTTTCCCAAGTGAATTTGTTTTAGAGTTTTAGTACTGATTGGTGGTTCACAACAGATTATAATTATTATAGGATGTATTTAACAACTAGGCCCCAGACCAGTAATTTAACACTTAACTGAATGTATGAATGTTATAATGCATGGATTATAACAAAGAATGTTAACATTTAGTTAATATTTTTATTATCTCTTATTCTATTATATTAATATTTCCTCTTATGTGCATAATTTTTTCCAAGTTTTTGGTTAGAGATTTATGATTTGAAGGTAAATTGGAAATTCGGATTCGGGATTCAGTCTAATCTTCAATAAAAGAATAATAATTTTTTTTTAATTTACAGTGTATATTCTTAAAATGATAAATAAGTATTCATAAATAAATACATTTATGTGTTCTTTTTCTTCGAGGATAGTAATATTTCACTAAGACTTTAATATTGTACAGAATCTGCAAGAGTTCCTGGACAGCGCAGAGGATAGCTTTGCCGGCATGGGGGCCCTGGGTTCAGACATCGTCGCTGTCAAGAAACAGATCGAGCAACTCAAGGACTTCAAGTCGGAGGTTGACCCTCACATGGTGAAGGTGGAAGCTTTGAACAGGTGCGTACTTGATCATCCCTTTTCTTGTAGATATTATATTCATTCGGTGAAGGGTTGTAAGCAGTAAATAGCTTTGTGCCTTTGAATTTATATTTAGGATGAGTTGTGGAACATATCATCATCATCATCATCATCATCATCATCAATTACTGTTTCCAGCCTGTGGTCGGGTCCGTTCAGTAAAATGCATCCATCTTCCTCTGCCCTCCCACCATTCTTCCTCCTTTAATTGCTTCCATTCTTCTCCTCTCACTTGCACACTTTCTGTTATCTGCTCCTCCCATCTCTTTCTTGACCTCCCTTGCGGTCTTTTTCCTACATTCTTCATATCCATCATTCTTCTTGGCATCCTTGCCAAAGCTGTTAAACTGTGGTGATGAATCATTTTAATTTGACATCTAGCTGTAATTTTGTGGTACTCATACATATTTTTAAGATGAGTAAAATATTTGTATTTGATTCAAATCTTGAATATTCAAATTTATATTATTAAAAATAATAGTAATAAAAAATAATGTTTAGCTTTGTTTATGAAACTAGCATCGCACCTGAAATAAATGTATTTACAGAGGTTTGATTTTAAAAATTAATAATGGCCTAGTGACTTAAAACTATATGAAAGCGGTGTGGTAACATTGTAAAATAATGTAATGTAAATTATATCTGGGAATCCAACCCGAAAGAATGAAAACAAAAACTATTCTCTCCATTTCTACTTAGATACAACACTTAATTTTTCTTCTTACAAACTTACACACATTTTGGTCATGTTCACAACACATAATACTGTATTTTTGGAAATAATCCTTTTAACATCTTGAGTGAAAAAAATTACAATTAATGAAACTCTCAATTTTTTCCATGTAATGTTTATGTTTCTTGAGATGATAAAGTAATATTTTTTAAGTCTGACACCTTAGCTTAGTTGATAGTGAGTCTTTCTACTGAACTAAGGGTCTCAGGTTCGATTTCTGGCATGGCCAAACAATTTATTACTGGTGAAATGTGGGTTTCCCCTTTCACAATGATTACTTATCTGTCGAGGGATGATCATTGTCTGTTACAGTTTTATGTTAGTTTATAAGTCGTGTGCAGATATAATCAGTCAGTTCAGAAAGTGCTCTTTAAATACCTCAAATAAATGATAAATATTTTTGAAATTTTAAAAATATATGTGGATATGAAAGTGCAAAATATGGAAATGTAAAGTGTATGTTAAAAAATGAAAAAAGATAAACACACAAAAAAAGTATTATATGTCGAAAAGTATTCTCACTGCAAAAATTCAAAATATCATAAATTTGGCAGGTATCTGACAGTTCACCATGTAATTTCATGACGGTATGCAACGTGTTATGAACTTAAATGTGTGATTGCCATAATTAGGTTTGCTTTTAAAAATGTGTAGTTTGTTCACAACTTATTTAATGGTAATCCAGGTATATAATATGTATAAATTATATCAATCATAATGATTACCACTGAGGTGCCACATAATTTTATAATGATGGAATAAAGAAAAAAAGAAAATTAAACAAATAACTATAAATTTAATTTGTAAAAACCCACCTAGGGAAAGAGGAAAAATGTGGGAAGAATCCAATGCAAAAAGGTGACATCTTCTTCCTTTCTTCTGTCTTCTTTAGTAGAAATAGTAAAACGCACATTTAAACAAAGGAAAAATGGTTCCAAACAGTTATTTTAAATTAAATGTTGTAAAGAGGATAAAAGGGCAAGGCCTACACACTTAATAGAAAACTTTAGATTTCAAAGTCAACAATTAAAAACACAATCATTTAAACACACATTTTAACATTGTTATCTTTATTGTATTATTATTTATTAAAGGCAACAATGCTAAAATATTACTCAATTTGTGTTAAAATTTCTGTTTAAATGTGTAACTATTTCTACTATAGAGGACAGAAGAAAGAAAGTAGATTCTCACCTTTGTGCATTGGATTCTTCCCTAAATGGTCTTTCTTCATTAAATTTACACCTATTTGTTTATTTTTCCTAATCTCCATTAGGCTATTATATAATTATTCATGATGAGATATTTCACTCCAGGATATAGTCCTATATGGTACAAGTAAAATATTAATAAACCAAAACTTTAATAATATTTTATAAAATGTATTTTATTTAGAAGAAGGTATAGGAAAGGTGGATAGAAACATATAAAAGGAAAGAACACAATATGGCTTTATAATGAAAAGAAGAACACAGTTCACACTTTACATTGCTGCCACTGGACAAAGAGGTAATAATTGCCTCTTGAAGAAAATCGATCATCACCGCCCAATCCCCCGACCTAGGTTTCATTCTATCAGAACTCATGAGGGAGGAGACTGAAACGCACAACACAACTTCTTAAAAGAGGAAACCAAAAACTAACATTAAAGGGAGAAAATGGAAAATTGTAAAGAATGATAGGACACTTAGATAGGAACATTTAAAAGGTATAACATAAAGGACAAACACAGAAAAAGGTGTGAACTGTGTTCTTCTTTTCATTGTAAAAGCCATATTGTGTTCGTCCATTTTATATGTTTCCATCCACCTTTCTGATACCTTCTTCTAAATATAATACAATTACCTCATAAAGCGAAAAGAGGTTTTCCTTATAGAAATATAATATTTATAATAAAGATTTATAAGTTTGAACTTCTTTTTAAGTAAAACCTTTATTCACTTAATAGGTATAGTAAAGTACAGGAAAGGGTGATGGAATACGGTTTTTACTTTATATATTATTTAATCTGTTTAGACTGAAAGATAGCTAGCTTACCTTAATGGATTGTACTATGCTAAGATAGGGCCATACTGTAATCGGTCAAGGTAAGGCTGCACTACCTATCAGAGTGAACAGAATGTACATGAGAATTAAAACCATTCTAATTACTAATAGTGTTTGAAGCAATTTTACAGAAAAAAAGACACCTTTATTAAATTTTAATATAATCCTTTTCCGAAGGTAGTATATTTACTTCATATAATATAACTTATTTTTTGTGTATAAATACTCATTTTATGTTATTCTGTTTTTTTTTTTCTTTGGTCACATTTTCTTCACACGAAATGATCCAGGGCTCTTCGAAGGCAAGTGGGAACCTAAAAAAAATTTGTTGAAAAAAAAGCTTTTATAGTTTAGTTTTTGGTTTGCAATGTGTGTGGANTTTAATTAAAAAAAAAAAAAAAAAAGTCTGATCATTGCATGTTTTTTTTAAAGTTGTAGATTAGAAACTGAACTTTTTAAAGCATGTTGTGACTTAGTTCCAGAAACTTTTATGGGAATAAAAAAATAGATCTTAAAATGTCTATGTTTGTAGATGTAGTTTTATTTGGCTTAATAGTTCAAAGCATATTAAAATTTTAATAATGTTTGATGTATTTCATGGTTTTTAAATATTATTTAGCTTATTTGCTGTTTCGATCAAAGCTTGCTTTAATTTCTATATTTGATTATTCTTAAAGTTGCTTTCATTTTATGTTCATTTAAATACGTTATCACTAAGTCCTTACTAGCCATCTCCTGGAACACTTTTTTGTTAAAATAAAGAAGTCCAAATAAATACATTTAGAACATTTGAATTTAGATCTTGGTATGTTTCAATAAATTATACCACTAGAACTACTACGAGAAATCACAACTAATAACCAGTAATATTATTCCCATCCTAAATTTATATTATCATCTATTCATGAACTTTTGTGTGTTGATTAAATCAATTTAATGTAAGGCATTGCTGTTATTTAAAACAAAAATGGCGCTTCCCGCAACTGTGAGCACACAAAAAGAGGTGATTGTCTCGTCTTACCTGGTTTGCTGAGGACGGTGAAATAGGGGTATATTTCCTCACACAACTCTACATTTCTTATCACTACCTTATTAATATAAATATGTTAGTAGCCCAAACAGGTAGTAAGATGTTGATTTAAAAAAAAATCTGATGTTTTAAAACTTTTCTTTTAAAGTAACTAGCATATTACACTTTCTTAAATAGAGTTTATATTTGAAATTATTGGGAATTGAAAGATTAGGCACCTAGCTTACCTATATGAGGATTCACCGATTTTGAAAATATATTAGAATATAATAATTAATTACCTCTTTTGTTGGCCTCTAACGCGCCACTCTAGCAGTAGACTAGACTGCCGATGACGGGAAGATCAAGGTTCAAATCTCGGTCGAGTGTACTGAGGGTGATTTGTACAAAAATGGCTTTCAACTCTCCCCCCTCACAAATGTGGGTGCACTTCCTCTTAATATAACTTTCCTCATCCCTTAAACCATTAGAATAATTAGTTAATAAGCGTAAAACAACAACATAATTCTTACACTAAAATTAATAATAATAATAATAATCATCATCATCATTCAAACTTTCATTGTTGGTGTCATACTCATACGCCATGAACTCTATTTTATCTGTGACTAAGAGCTTGAAGAATAATACATACAATATGTCCAGAATGGAAAGCCATTTTACTGAATTGTATGCGCTTAAAATGCTGGAGTCTCAATGATAGACAACCTGTATATTTTTGTGTAAAAACTATGTGCTGCGTACTTAGAGGAGAGTGGGACATTTGAAAAACTTTTAATTCAACTTCAAAAATATTTACTTCATGTTTTCATTTTGTTTTTATAATCTATGAAGACCTTTTCACTACTAGACCCAGATTTGTTAAAAGATAATTTCCTTTTGTAATTTTTTTTATCAATAAATATCCATTCTCACTTAAAAACAATTGTATTTAAATATAATGGCATGGGTTGACTTCTTTCGAATGTAGCTTACATTTTAAATGAATTATTTAGAAGTGCTTGTTTTTACTTTTGTTACCATTTTGTCATTCTTTAATGCAACCAAACTTATTCCAAGCAATATTATTATGCCTGTATAAAATAGTTGATAATTTAATATTCAATTATGGTTTTTATTTGACTTAAATTAGTGAAAACATGTTTAAAGTTTTACAACCTATTTATTTATTTTGTTTGTAGCCTTTTTGCCAATCTGTTTATTTAAATAGTTGGGTTTTTTTTGCATGATATTGGTGTTAATTATTAATATTGACTATAAAGTTAACATATAGAGTAGACATGGTCATTTATTACATGTACACAAATGCACACTCAGATTGATGCAGTTGTGTTTTTATATAATTTTTATTTATTGTTCTTATTTTTTAACAAAAATTGGACATAATTCAAGAGAGCAGGCTGTTACAAACTATTTTATTTTCTAAGATACACCCATAATTACCTCTTCATTGGAAGACATACTGTATTTTAATCCATCATTTTATGTTCTTACCCCCAATTTCATATACCTTGTTTCAGATATAAAATAATTTTAATAGTTTTTGATTGTAATACATTAATACAAAACCTGACAAATAAAACAACTTAACATTGCCACAACAACTAAAAAAAACCTGATGAAATTGATGTTTTACTTAAATCTTTTTCTTTCTTTGTATTTGTATGAGTGTTGTGTACACTTACACATTTAATTCATATGTACACTTAAATCCATTCTTAGCATTTATGATTTTAAATCAACTTTCTAACTACAAAATGTTTGTACTTCCCCCAATTTCTTTAATTTCAAATCAAAATATTGCGGCAATTTTAACTCAAGACACTAGCTCTCTTTTCATTTTCCCCAGCACCTAACACTGACTGTGCTCATTACCTTGTCCTCAGACAAGCGCAGGAGCTGACAGAGCGCACTTCGGCGGATCAGGCAGCTGCCATCAAGGAGCCCCTGTCCCAAGTAAACCGTCGTTGGGACAACCTGCTCAGGGGCATGGTGGAGCGACAGAGGCAGCTGGAGAACGCTCTGCTGCGTCTCGGACAGTTCCAGCACGCGCTCACCGAGCTGCTGGTCTGGATCGAGAGGACAGACATGACCTTGGACGAGCTCAAGCCCGTCGCAGGGGACCCCCAAGTGCTGGAGGTTGAGCTCGCCAAGCTTAAGGTCAGCCATAGATACTAACTATTCCCTTATTCTAAGTTTTTAACAAGAAAAACAAATACAATTCAATGTCCGTTCAACTGTAATCTCTGAGAAATATATATCATTTTCCAGTAACAAGTACATTTTTTGTGACACATTAATTTCACTTTTTTGAAGATATTGTAGCATTTATTGATTATTTTTTGGTACACTCAGTTTCCACTGAAAGACTGACTACACTCTTGAGTAATCATTAATAGAGTCTGACACCTTAACTTAGCCGGTAGTATGTCTGCCTACTTAGCTAAGTGTCCCGGGTTCAATTCCCGGTATAGCTGAAAATTAATCGTTGATGAAAATATGAGTTTAACCTTTCACATTGATAAATCAACGTCTGGGAACTGGATGTTGTGCCTGTCCTAGTCTTAAGTTATATTATAAGGTATATGAAGTTAAAACAGTCCTAGCAAGCCAGTAGTGGAAATACATGGCTTGAATAAATATATATAAAGATAAGTTTATCATAGTTTTATAGATAAAGTTTCAGAAAATAATCTATATTTCTGGTTTTTTTTATTTCATTCTACTCTTAAATATAATAATGTATTTTTTCCTATTTATTGTTGCATTCCCTCTGCTAACATACATATGTTTGTGTGTCAGGTCCTTGTAAATGACATCCAAGCACATCAGACGAGTGTAGACACGCTGAACGATGCAGGCCGCCAGCTGATAGAGTCTGGCAAAGGGACTACAGAGGCCTCCACGACACAGGAGAAGCTCTCGAAGCTCAACAGACACTGGCGGGACCTGATTCAGAAGACTGCGGACCGACAGTTGGAGCTTGAGGATGCTCTAAAGGAGGCGCAGAGGTTCCATGCTGAGATACAGGATCTGCTGTCATGGCTGGGAGACGTGGACGGTGTCATCGCCGCCTCTAAGCCTGTTGGAGGGCTCCCGGAGACCGCCTCTGAGCAGCTTGAAAGATTTATGGTTAGTTGATCACATTCTATTTTATTCATTCTATTCTATTCATTCTATTACACGCTTGTGATGCATTATATTTATAAGAAAGTACAGGAAAAGTGGATAGAAACATATAAAATGAATTAAGACAGTATGGCTTTTATAATTAAAAGAAGAACACAGTTCACACTTTACATTACCGCCACTGGTGACAAAAAAAGTAATGGCTGCCTCTTTAAGAAAATGATTATGACCGCTCAATTCCCCAACCTAGGTATCAGTCTATCAAAACTTATCAAAGGGGAGTTTGAAAAGCTCAACACAACATACTAAAAGAGGAAACTAAAAACCACAAAAGGTAGGGAAAAAGAAATTTAAAGAATGATAGGAACATGTAGAAGTAACAATTAACATAACCTATTACATTCATTTGAAGAATATTATAAAAGCAACACCTAAAAAAAAAGAATTATTTCCTTCGACTATAGTAGAGTATTTGGTTGCTTAAGTCTAAGAGCACTTCACGGACTTAATTCACTCCCGCTCTCACTGTATTCACGTTGATTAAAACATTATTTTGCTTTTCCAGGAGGTATTCACTGAGTTAGAGCAGAACCGCCCCAAGGTGGAGACTGTTCTGCAACAAGGTCAGGAGTACCTGAAAAAGTCCGGGAGCGGAGCAGCTAACAATCTACAGCACAACCTGCGCACGCTCAAACACCGCTGGGACTCGGTCACAGCTCGTGCCAGCGACAAGAAGATCAAGCTGGAGATTGCTCTCAAGGAGGCCACAGACTTCCACGATGCTCTACAGGTGATTATTTTACATTATATTTTGTATTCACTTCCCCAACTTTTGTCGTGAATTAAACTTTATAAAGAAGAAAGTACATGTCTGGGGGTGAAAAAATTGTTTTACACCTTAGAAAACCTTAAAAAGTCTTAAGAAATTATAAAGATGATAAACGGAAAAGTGATCAATATAAAGTGGGCCTATTCAGGCAATTATTGTTGTCGAAACAAATTGAAGTTTAATTCTTTAGTGCTAGTAAGTTTGTCAGTATCAGTATCTCGTGCTTGATTTCCAGCATTAAATAAATATTTATCATCGTTAAAATTGGGGCTTTTTCTTTCCTAGCAATGATAATAATGACAGGAGGTCTGGGTGCTGTGTCGGTTCTGTAGTTACGCCAACTAATTTGCTCTGTTTTAAAATGGTTCAAGAAGTAAGAGTTAAAACCTTTTTAGAAAAAAAATCACGGTTCCGACATTTAATGACTATCAAACTAGAGAAACAAGAAAATGAAATGAAATCAGGTGGGGTTGCGCGAGACTATGTATTTAGACAGGGTTTGACCTTTTCTTCTTGATCAACATTTCTTCTTTGTTTTCTCTTTTTAATGCTGACTAAATAACTGTTTGCACTTAAATTATAGAACTATAATCAGAATTTATTTTTATTCTTATAAG
The DNA here is from genome assembly GCA_902155825.1 of Timema genevievae. Lineage (NCBI taxonomy): Eukaryota > Metazoa > Arthropoda > Insecta > Phasmatodea > Timematidae > Timema > Timema genevievae. The sequence continues at coordinate 100,156 of CABFWO010001062.1, read as the reverse complement.
AAACATTTATGCTTCTTCTCAGTCCTTTGCTATATAATTTATCAAAAAAACATAATGCTACAGTAAAATTGAATGATTATTATTAAAGTTTTCTAATTATATCAACTACATGCGTACTTTAGGTGTGCTAAGCTAAAAGATATTGTAGTAAAGTATTCAAACAATGTATTATCAACTGTGCACAGGCGTTTGTTGACTGGTTAACAAATGCGGAGAAGAACTTGAGCAATCTGAAGCCGGTGTCCCGTGTGATGGAAACGATACTGCACCAGATTGAGGAGCACAAAGCATTCCAGAAGGATGTAGGAGTACACCGTGAGACTATGCTGAACTTGGACAAGAAAGGGACGCACCTCAAGTACTTTAGCCAGAAACAGGATGTGATCCTCATTAAGAACCTTCTAATCAGCGTCCAGCATCGCTGGGAGAGAGTCGTCTCGAAATCAGCCGAAAGGACTCGAGCGTTGGACCACGGATATAAGGAGGCCAGGGATTTCCATGATTCTTGGTGAGTGTGTATTACTGCTTGTCAAAATTAAGCGACAATAAAAAATAAAAGTGTTGCTTATTATCTTGTCAAGATGTTAATAATTAATAACATTTACTTTACTTCATAAGATTAGTTATTATTAATATATTCACATATTTTAGACACATTGGGGGATTTGGAGTGGCATAAAATCCAATATATATATATATTTTTTTAGTTATCAAATTGAATAATAAAAAAATTGAATCATTATCGATTTTATTGAATCTTCGCAGACCCTTAAAGTTTTAAAATGTCAGATACATATTTTTATGGCCCAATCTCAAATAAAATCTAAAATATGCTTAATTTGTATCATGTTAAAAAAAACCTACAGAAATGTTATGTTTTAAAAAGTGCTCATGTTAAAAACCATATTATAAAAGCTAACTTCAAAACAATAGAATGTCTGGTACTCGGAATTAAATTTTAAGTATTACATCTTAACAAATGTGTACTAGGTCTGGTCTGATGACATGGCTGGGAGACACCGAGAAGAGTCTGGATGAGTTGGCAACCGAGGCGTCTAGCATTGGCAACGACCCAGAGCGCATTCAAGGCCCGTCTAGCCAAACACCGCGAGTTCCAGCGGGCGCTGAGTGGCAAGCAAGCCACGTACGACGCCACCATGAAGGCAGGCAAAGCGCTCAAAGAGAGAGCACCCAAGACTGACGAGGTGCCGTTGAAACAGATGCTGGCAGACCTCAAGAACAAGTGGACCACAGTGTGCACCAAATCTGTCGACAGGTGCGTCTCGAGTCGTATTACTGGCCAATTATTTTAATTAGCAGAAACTTCTGGCCCGCATATTTCAAATGACAGATTAGTAGCTCATTTTTGTACCACTAGATCACCATACTGCAAAATAAACATGAATTAGATAACCTTTCAAACTTCCGGATGGAGTTAATTTTATGGTGAACCTTTTATAGCATGCTACTCTGTTAATATATTAGAACTCTGATCGAAAGAAAAGTCTTGTAAATACAAAATCTTTTACGGGCAACATTGATAATTTTTTTTACGTCCATTACTGTTTCCAGCCTGTTGTCTGGGTCCATATATTTCTTACACTACCGGCTTGCTAGGCCTGTCGTAGTATCTTAATATAACTTAAGACTAGGATAGGCACGACATCCAGTATCCTGCCATTAATTTATCACTTTGAAAAGATAATCTCTCATTACACCATTGATAAATTTTTCGGCCATGCCGGGAATCGAACCCAGGACCCCTAGCTCAGCAGGCAAACGTGCTAGCAACTGAACTAAGGTGTCAGATTGCATTATTACTATTATTTTCTAGGTATTTATTCTATCAAATGTGATAGCCTAACTCGACTTATGAATATAGTTTTAATAACTTTTACAACTGTAAGATACTGTTCTTCCTATTGGAATCTTCCTAAAGCTATAATATGCCTGCAACCTTTCACTAAAATTTTTATTTATCTGAAACATCGTTTTATTTTATACCAGCAGAAGTCCCCGGTGTTACTCCTGGCAACTCTTTTCTTTGCTTCACACAGTCAGGAAAAAAAAACTTGAACATTTTATTTCTTCCGACCCAGTTTTTAATTAATTTAAAAATAATTTAATCCAAACTTTAAAATTCCAGCTCTGGGGTGTACATGTTCATGTACGAGAGCTCTTAATTTTCAAAATTTCAGCCCTCTACGTGCGGTAGATATAGAGCAACGCTCATGACAAACAGACATATTATTTTATTTAATATTAAAATGATGTTTGTAAGCATTTTTTTCCTTTGGTTTTTTTTAAAGTAACTCTCCATTTGTATTGTCGTATTGCAGACAGAGGAAGCTGGAGGAAGCCTTGCTGTTCTCGGGCCAGTTCAAGGATGCTGTGCAGGCTCTACTGGAGTGGCTCCAGAAAGTTGAGAAGGTTCTAGGCGAGGAGGGGCCAGTTCACGGAGACCTCGACACGGTCATATCCCTAGTGGAGCAACACAAGGTCAGTCACACACATTTTGTGTACTTAATGTTGTACATCCTTTAAGAATTGGATTAAACGCTTCAGAAGCTAATGCTCTGTTTGGGAATCGGGAGTTGCACATTTCATTTTATCACCTACACCTCATCTACGGTAGGAGAGGTGGTGACAACTAGCGAAATGTGTTTTATTACTAACATTGGCTGAAAGTAACTAACGTCAACCCATTCCGAAATAATTATTACTATCCTAGTAATACTAGATTTTTTTTAGATCCATTACTGTTTCCAATCTGTGGCCTAGGTCCATATATTTTCCACCACCATCTTGCTAGGTCTGTCGTAGCTTAATATGCCTTATAATCTAACTAAAGACTAGGAAATGCACAACATCCAGTCCCACGATCATTAATTAATCAATGTGAAAGGCTAAACACACATTTCACCAATGATGAATTTTTCTGCCATGTCGGGAATTGAACCCGGTACTCTTAACTCAATAGACATACACGCTACCGACTGAGCTAAGGTGTCAGATTTAGTATTACTTTACTATCAATAATTATTATTTCCAAATAGTTTTACATAAGTTATGTTCAGCCAATGTACGCAATAAAGAATCTTATGTTATCTTTCTCTTATCAGGAACCACCTCTCCTACCGTAGAATGGGTATAGTTGGCAGGATCGAGCTAAAAAGGACGATTTTCTTCCTCGAGCTAGCCAATAATTATGTTTCTCTTTTTCACCGTACAAGTCATATTGTGTTTATTCTTTTAGATGTTCCCATCCTTCATCCAGACATGTGTTAGAAGATTTTCTCACTTTAAAAAATGAAGCTTTATTCTTAGTATTGTTAGTGTCAATGATATGTCCATGTTACAGACATTTGAAGAAGACCTCCACAGTCGCTCAGCTCAAATGGAATCCGTTCAGCGGACAGGACGGGATTTGGAAGCTAAGGCGACGGCAGCGGATGCGGCTACAATCAGGGCTCAGTTGTCCGAACTCTCGGGCTTGTGGGACAAGGTCACCATGTTGAGCAACAGGAAGACTGATAGACTAGAAGATGCTCTCAAGGAGGTATGGATAAATGTTATTTGCAATGAATTATTGACCTAAAATATACTGTACTTAAAATAAGTTGAAATTAGAATGAAATATGTTGGAAAAAACAATTTCACTTAATTGTATCAAACTTTAATTATTCACACCTAGAACCAGTTTCATAGTCAGACTTAGCATGCTACAAGTGCGGCACTATGCTAAATACAGGATGACACTTACCTAAACTCGAATGGAATGGGCCAGTTTCGCATATTAAACTGGCCCATTCCATTCCGGTTCAGGTAGGTGTAACCACGTATTTAGCATAGCGCCACGGAGTACTAAGTCTTAACTATGAAACTGGCCCATAATATTTCTTTTGGACAGGATATTTATTATTGAATTAAACCTTTTATTTCGTCTGTGATCCATAATAATTCTTATTTGATTAATTTATATGAAAATCTTTTTGTTTTTCCCCTCCCTCCACCAGGCTGAACAACTCCATAAGTCTGTACACATGCTTCTCGAGTGGCTGAGCGATGCAGAGATGAAACTTAGGTTTGCTGGTCCTCTGCCCGAAGATGAACAGGAAACACGCAACCATCTAGCGGAACATGAGAAGTGAGTAGCATCGGTCCTTTAGTGCGGTCGAACACACGCTTTTCTATGTCTAATTCTTGGCGAGTATTTCCATTTCACCAGGCTGTTAAGTTATAGTTTGATGTTGTGTTGTATTTATCCTGAAATTAAGACAAAATAAGCTTGTGAGATTATATTTTAAGAAAACATTATTTAAACATTGCAAACTTAAATTTTTTATTAATTTTTTCAAAATTATATTATATTTGGAAGAAGTTACAGGAAAGGTGGATTGAAAACATATGAAACGCAATTTTACAAAATTGGTCACTGTTATGATTAAATAAATAATTATTTATTTTTACGGTTTAATTTTATTTCCTTGTTTACCTTATCACTATATTTTCATGTTACTTACTGTAAATATTCTTCTTGAGTTCATGTTAATTTTAACATTAAATGGCTATAGAAATCATTTCTTCTTCTCAACTATAAAATAACCTTTTCATAATCTCTCTTCAGGTTTATGAGAGAAATGGCAGATAAGGCACGAGAGAAAGATGCGACAATTGAGCTTGCCCAACGTATTCTTGCCAAAGCACACCCGGACGGTGCCACGGTTATTAAACATTGGATCACAATCATTCAGTCGAGATGGGAAGAGGTCTTCACTTGGGGTTCACAGGTGATTCCTAGCTATTTCTGAACACTTAGATTTATATGTATGTGTACACATTAGAGTTGGATTGAATCCACTGTTTTACAAATCATGGACAAAATAATTAACATAATAGAAAAAATAAATAAATTCAACTAATAAGCCAATTTTTTGTTTTTAATTTCACTTAGCGAGAGCAACGCCTGACGGAACACCTTCGCTCTTTGCGAGACTTGGAAGGCCTTCTTGAGGAACTCCTGGCCTGGCTCGCTGGCTTGGAGGGTAATTTGATAGCTCTTGAGACGGAACCCTTGCCTGACGACCTGAAGACCTTGGAGGGTCTCATTACGGACCATCGGGAGTTTATGGAGAACACGTCCAAGAGACAGGTTGAGGTGGACAGCGTCTGCAAGTCCAGACAAGTGAAGCAACCGCCCACGACACAGGCTACACAATCATCCAAGGATCGTAAACTTTCCAAGCCCAAGACCTCTACACCTTCGTGAGTACAAAAACCCATCCCCACTAGGGAAAACATTCGACACACTAAGATGAGAATAGAGCTGTCATCGAACTTACACATCTAAAGTAGTGTTTCATAAGCTTGCCCAGTTGTTAAAATATTAGGGGTATGCAAAGATTCCAAATCATATATATCAGTTCTATAAAAAAAATAGCTAGTGTGGATATATACCTAGAAACTTGAATTTTCAGATGTGCTGGTATTTAAATGTAATTTGTTATGTGCCTGACAAAAGATTTCTTTGTAAGCTTAGAAATGTTTTGAACCCAATGCATCCATTATTTATATTATTGGTAGTACTTGTAGAAGGATGGAAGGGGTTGAATTTTAATTTTAATTTTAATTCACTCGGGCATGTCTAAGAAAATTTAAACATCAATATATCTTCTTTGTTATTATGAAAATAATAACTAATTATTATCATCATAGAAACTCACTACATGTGAGCCTGATTTTTTTTTAGTTTAAAACAAATTATATTTCTTATATTTTTTTAATAAAACAAATTTTTGGACTTAAAACAAATCGTGATTCTTGTAGGAATTTTTTATCATAAAATTTTATATAATTGATATTTAGTAAAAGAAAATAATATTCTATTTGGTCTACTTGCATGTTAATTTATTTTAAGTGGTTAATTTGATCATTAAACTTTACCCTTCATTTTAATTTTATATAAAAAAAATATAAATTTTCAAAATTAGTAAATGTTCACATTTTCAACAAAAAAAAAGTGTTCACTTATTCTTAATTAGTTTACTTGCATGACGCACTTATCACACTTTTTATGGAAGATATTTCCCACAGAGTTTATTTTTGGTGGTTTTCTAAAAGTTTTATTTCAAAAGTAAGTGTAGCTCTTTATGTGTTTGTGTATCTATTTTGTTTTTGCATAATTTTTTTTTCCTTGGCACCCCAATTTTCTTTGTTTTTTTGCATGTCTTTGTGGTTATTGTGTTGTTTTTTGTTTCCCCCCCTCCCCTTGTGAGCAGTAAGGATCAGCAGGATAAGGATCGAGGATCCTCGCCTGAGCACGACATCCCGACACGCAAGTCAAGGTGTGTTTATTACACTTCCTTTTCCTACCCCTTGGCTTCCCATGTTTATTACTTGCTTGGGTTTTTCCTTTTAAACAGTTTATATATATATATATATATTTTCCCCCTTCTCTTCAACTTCTGCATGTTTATATTGTAACAGTGGATTCGCATGTTCGCCGAAAAAGTAGCGCAGAACAGAAACGTGGTCACGTGACGCGCTTTAAGCCAATCACAAGATTTCCGCTTAGTCAGCGCGAGCTGTTCTGCTGAAGTTCAACTATTCTCTACTTTGTCCGCTCTGCTCGAGATGTTAGGCACAGGAGAACCAATTAAATCTCAGAACTATCTTAAATCAGTGCGCATGCGTATTTGACAACGCATGCGCTCTACAGCCAGAAGCTAGCAGACAGCTTCGTTGGCCGTTGTGAGGAGATTTGAAATAACTCGTTAATGTAAAGAGTGTTTATCGATGTATTGGATTGTGCCACGACACAGCTTTATAATTTGAAAACATCCATCAGAACAATGATCTAAAATAAATGTATATCCACTAAAAAATAAGATATGTTGATAATCAGCTGTTTTAAAGCGTTGCAATGCATCATGGGTCAACTTAAAGTGTGTGATTTACTGCACAGATTCTGCTTTATATTTTTGGCGATCATTTGAATCAAGCTTAATACCTACGTTGCACCTCTTGTTCATTTTTGATCGACAAAAGTGGTTTGTTTTTGGACTAGATTCATTTTTGGCTAAAATTTGAATCAAACTCAAATGTTTACAGGAAATAAAAACAAATTTTTAAAGTGAAAATCGGACTTATAGACATTTAAAATAATTTTTTAAATTTAAATTATAAAATAAATAAAAAAAAATTTTTTTTTTTGCTTGTGCTGTACTTTGTCTACACTTGATCTAGTGTTTTTAG
>CABFWO010001062.1:72399-83956 GCA_902155825.1 Timema genevievae | reverse complement strand
TTTTTTTTTTTTTTTTTTTTAAGGATTTTAGTCTTTAACCTATTATTTTACAAACTTTATTATTGCCCCTTTCACACGTCATGGTGTTGCAAAAAGGACATCGTTTGATACCTGGTGGATGTACACTTGTGTTTAACAACAATAACAACCGTTTGTATGACCAGTATTATAATATTGTGGGGATGTGCTGTGCACAGCAAAGGGGCTGAGCCCCAGTTCCGCAACCCGAGGGTGAAGCTGCTTTGGGACCGGTGGCGCAACGTGTGGATGTTGGCATGGGAAAGGCAGCGCAGACTCCAAGAGAAGTACAACTATCTTCTTGAGCTTGAGAAGGTCAAGAACTTCAGCTGGGATGATTGGAGGAAGAGGGTGAGTTTATATATATAAAACTTTCGAAGTAAAAAATAAAATCATCTTGGCCTTATAAAACCAGATAAAAAAAACCATATTTAGTTTTTTTTTACATTATTTTTTTGTAAACACATTTGAATTAGAAAATATTAATATAATATACTTTAAAACTGTAATTTAAACTATTCATACATGTTTGATTTTTAACACCTTTACTTTTTTAAATATTTTTAAAGTAATATAAAATTATTTGTCTTATCTTAGTTATTAATTTTGTTGTTAAAGATATTAAAAAATAAAAAAATAAATACATACACACACAAACTAAATTTCACACACTTTTTTGTGTGTCTTGATATTATTATAAACATGCTATGTATATTTCGTTTATAGTTCCTCAAGTTCATGAACCACAAGAAGTCACGTCTCACGGACTTGTTTCGTAAGATGGACAAGAATAATGACGGTCTTATCCCAAGAGAAGACTTCATTGATGGTATCATGCGTACAAGTGAGTGCTTTCAATATATGTCTCTTCATTTTTATATTTTAATGATAATTCATTTCAAACACATTAAATATACTAAAAATTTAGCTTATAAAGTAAGCATTTCCAAGATTTCTGATGTCAGGAACATGGAATCATTTTAACATTAGTTGTTATGGCTGGAGTTCGAAACAAATTTTTGTTTATATTTGGATTTTTTTAAATACAATAACAAACATACAACCTGCTTCGGTGGCCGCGTGGTCTAACGCGCTATTCTTGCAGTAGGCTAGATTGCCGATGTCGGGAAGATTGAGGTCCGAATCTTGGTTCGGGTGTACTGAGGTTTTTTTTCTGAATTGTTTTTCCACTCTCCCTCCATGAAATTGCGGGTACACCTCTTATTAATATGACCTTCCTAAACCTTAAAACCATTAGTGTAATCAGTACATAAGCTTATAACCCGAACAGGTAGTAGAATGTGGTGCTAAAAATAACTTTAAAAAACGTTGCAGAGTTTGACACGTCACGGCTAGAGATGAACGCTGTAGCGGACCTGTTTGATCGTAACGGGGAGGGTTTGATCGACTGGCAAGAGTTCATCGCTGCACTGCGGCCCGACTGGGAGGAGAAGAAGGTCCCTGTGGAGGCAGACAAAATTCATGACGAGGTCAAGAGGCTGGTGATGCTCTGCACTTGTCGACAGAAGTTCAGGGTGTTCCAGGTTGGGGAAGGGAAATACAGGGTAAGCAAGCACAAAGTAATCTGAGTATACTGATAGTACTTTAAATTTCACCCAATATTTTATAAACTTAATTTACTTATTCTTTTAGTAAACTTTTAGATAAATGGGATGAAGAAGGGTAAAATAATCATGGTTGTAGCCAGAATTCAATTTTAGAAGGGAAGGGGGTTGGAGAGCGGGTTTAATAAAATACAGTGTTTTTTTGTTTTTTTTTCTAAGAGGCTTGCCCTCTAACTCAAAAGGGAGTCGAAAGATCCTTTCCAGTAAAAGGTAAAAAATGGGGATGCCCCTATAAAATATTTGGTGTAATCTTTTCTTGGCAAATTGTTAAACCTAGTTCCTTATCAGACTAAAAAATATAGATTAAATTTATTCAATACACATTAGGTGCTGGATTATATAGTTCAACTTGACAAATTTTTTTAATTTTTTATCAAAACAATTTGGATCTTGAGAGGAGGACTGCCCCCACCCCTCACCCCTCCGGGTGTCTAACAGTACATCTTGCACTGTTCTTTAATTATTTTGAATTAAATGTGCTTGGTTTTTCAGTTTGGTGATAGCCAGAAGCTACGCCTGGTGCGCATTTTGCGCTCCACTGTGATGGTGCGTGTTGGCGGAGGCTGGGTAGCTCTGGACGAGTTCCTTGTCAAGAACGATCCTTGTCGTGGTGAGTACTCGTCCCCATACTTTCACTACCCGGCAGTATTACTCGTCCTAGTAACAGTCGGCGGGTTGAGAGCTGGTATTGGATAGAATAGACAGCATGCAAGCTTGAGATTATTGATCATTGCACTCATTCTATTTGAAAATATGAGAAGTTATAAGGGAGAAATCACCGCGAAGCTGGTGGTGGGCTGAGGTTAAATTACGACAAGAAGTTTTTTTCCAAAAACTTTGTGTTAAGCATCAATATAAAGTCAGAGTAGTTTTGTGATGTCAGCCACTTAAATTGGGTCTGTCGAGGGATCATTAACCTACACACACTAGGTGATTGATTTTTCACTAGTTAATCTATAAATATAATACCTTTGTGTACTAAGGGATTAATAACTAAACTTGAAATAAACGTTTGGTAGATAATTTCTTATTTTGCACCACTTGCACCTTTGAAACTAATTCAGAACTGTCTGAACATTTATGTTCACGTTTCTGAAAATAAACTGTGTATCATCAAGCTGTTCAGTGTTCACATAAATGGTTCAGCTAAACTTGAAGTACCAACAATACATAACTTTTTGGAACTATTCTTTCGAATATGTTTATAGTGTTTAAATAATAATGGCAGCACAAAAATGTGGTGAGATGTATTTTGATGAACTTTTATTTAGAACAGAATGGCTATCAAACATATTTACAATTTATTTTAGCATTTTGGAATTTATTATAATTACATAAAATAAAACAAAACTAAACTAAATACTTTTATGACATTAGGGACTTGACCATTTAAATGTGAATGAGAGTCAATTTTGAGGATTTAAATGGGAATTAACTATATCAAACCGTGGATGGTTGACTCTATTTTATTATTGAATAATTCTCTCCATATTATTTCACTTGGTTCATTTAGAGCCCAGACCTACAGTTATTAAAATATACTTTCAATCGAAATATAAGCTTATAACCCAAATGGGTAGTAAGATGCGATGCAATAAAAAAAAGGAAACATAAAAGTTTATTCTACTAGCTATCTACAAACTGACTGGTACTAGACATTATTTAATTTACAGAATATTTTAAATGGTTCATTGATTTATGTATTTATCAATAAACCATTAATGACTTAATGGTTTTAAGAAACCGACCTTTAAGATTATTTTTTTTCTTCTTTTAGCAATGCCAATATTTACACCTTTATACTTTGGGCTGGGTCAGTACTGATGGTATGATCACGGGTCAATCTTACTGTCAGTATTTGGGTCACTGTTTGTTTATACCAATGGTTCGAAATCTATTGATATATTTCAACTTTCATCTTAAAAGACATTAATTTAAAAAATAAAAACAAATGGCGATTGAAGAATTAAAATTATCGACAAAAGATAGTTAGCACCAACCTGATAGGCTGGCTCAGCCCTACTTAATACTAGAGCCTTACGCTAAATTATTAGAAATAATTGATACAAACTGAGCTCGCTATTTGGAAACTCGCTAAAACTAACACTAAAATAATTATTTCTTTAATGTCAATTAATAAAACCACTTCAGCTTTTTTTTTTTTTTACGATTCTGAATCAAATTGGTTTAAATAATGTCAATGAAATTAGAAAAAAAAACTCAATCAAAATACTAGTAGCCCTACTATAATAGTATTTATCGTTATATTGTGGCGTGAGCAATACCACTGGAAAATAAATATGAGCTAATTATTTAAAAAAAAATTAATACCATATCCATATATGAATATTTTTGTATTTTTTTATATAAAATCTATGTTGTATCTCTACACTATCTATCTACACTTTAAATAATTAAATAGTTAAATATTGAATTTACTAACTAAGCATTTATTGTTGTTATGTGACAAGCATGATTGGGTAAAATTCAAAAATAAAAAATAAAAATTTTTACTCTTTAAATAAAGTTTGGATCAATGTATTTTGTGTTTCAACATTTTGTTTACAAATAGATTTTGGATTCAAATCTTTTTTTTTAATACATTCTTTAAAAAAATCATTTTTTATCTCATATTTCTATAGTAAGGTATTGCCTGTTTTTTACTAAATGGTTCATTTGGGGAAATGTCAAAGTTCACCTCATGTGATTTATGTTTATGATTGAGATTAATGAAGGTAGTAGGTCAAAATATGCATACTTAGCAATAAAACTCCAGAACCACACCACAATAATTCTAGACATAACATTTAAGAATGTCCATTGCTATTATTTTTACATCCATTACTGTTTCCAGCCTGTGGCCTAGGTCAGTTTTTTATTCTAGCCATATATTTTCTACTACCGGCTTTCTAGGTCTGTCATAGCTTCATATGCCTTATAATATAACTTAAGACTAGGACAGGCACAACAGCTAGTCCCCAGCCGTTAATTTATCAATGTAAAAGGATAAACCCATATTTCACCAATGATACATTTTTCGGCCATGCCGGGAATTGAACCCGGGATTCTTAGCTTAGTAGACAGACATGCTACACTATTTGTCATTATAGTTTTTACGTGAACCTGTGGTTCTACTGCAAAGTATATAGATACTATAATTTTAATATAATACTACTTTCCTTCAATTAATGACTAAGCTGGTCTAAGCTATTTTTTTAGCAGCAAAATGACTAAAATTAACCATCCTGACTACCAATTTAATCTCCAAATTAGTTTTCAAATTGTCTTGAGTTAAATTATATAACTATGGACTTTGTTATTTCCTTGATTGAAATTAGTAATGGGGAATGACTGTGTAATTTTGAACATGTGGCACAGGCATAATTTATTTTCTTCAACATCTGTTTAATGAACATAGATAAAATGTATTTTCAAGTTTGAATTCAATAATATCAATTTTATACTTTTGAGTTTTGATTTGTGTCGGTTAACAGTATCAAGAAACATTATTTAACTATACATACATGTGCTACACATGTATAAAATTGCACGGATACATGTCTTATTTCTAATTGAAATGTAAAATAGTAAGTTCACTAAATGAACTTAGCGTGCTAGATATTTCTGGAGCTACTGTTTAGTCTACACCAGGGGTCGGCAACTAGTCGATCATGATCGGCCAGTCGATTGCATAAGAAAACTACATTATCATTAAAATTATCTCGTTGAGTTTCTAAACTCACAAATTTGAGTGTGACAAAAACTACCTCGACCGGTCATAATCAGGAGTGTTTTTTTTTTTTTCGAAAATTAAATAGTTTAACATTAGAATACATGTTTCATTGGTTCTGTTTATTTTTTTCTATAAAGGTGGAGACAGAGGTAGTTGATCAAATATTTAAATGAAGAAAAGGGTATAGACCAAAAAATCAAACGTGGGGTGGAGAAACGTTGGGTGATCGTGAGACCTTTGATAAATCTCCTAAGTCGCTCGTGGCCCAAAAAAGTTTGCCAACCCCTGGTTTACACTGTCAGATTCACACCATTAAATGTAATGCATGCACACATTTCACTGGCATCTGAATTAAGAAGTACAGAGAGAACTAACACTTGTTCTCTAATAAAGACACCAGCCAAATCAAGTTGTACTCTAGGTTTACCTTGTAAGGTGGTAAGTCTACCTTGCGTCGTTCCGCTATGATGTAGCTCATAGAATAGGACCATAGTGCAGTCCTGTCAAGGTAAGACTGCTACCATTCAGGGTAAACGGAGTGTACGAGCCAAACTTTACAATAATTTGTCCTTTAACTTTGTCATTAATTTATACTGGGTTCACAATAAAACAATCTTGTTTCTCTTAAAATATCTGGGTTCAAACACCAGGATATAATTACTTTGAAATTTTCATATTTTAACCTAGCATTACTCCTCCGAAGGTGCTGGTTCAGAATATCGGTAAAACTAAAAAAAAAATAACATAAACCAATCAATAAATTAATTAACATATATAAATATGTTAAATATAAGTTTAGAATGTTTTTTTTTTTTTGAAACTCCCGCTATAATTATATTTTACTATCAATTTTCTTGTCTCTCATTTTTATAATTTACACGAAGTAGTTAATACAAAATTTATTTCCTAATGGATTATTTTATTTTGAACAAAGTATTTTCTTATTTTTAAAAACCATGTTGCTACCTGAATTGTATTTGATTTAATTTTATGTATAGCTTATCTCTGGCAACTAGAAAAATATTCACACATTCATTTGCAGTGAATATTTCTGTTCACTTTAGCACCCATTAAAAAAACCTATCTATCTAAAAATTGGTTTTGCCCGAGACAAGCTATACAATATATTTGAATTTAAAATTATTTCTCCAACATGTATGTGTCCTCCAAATGTCATCTTCGAAGGTGAAGGTCACCTATACCAGACTAACTTTGGTGGTGCTGGTGGATATATAACCTCCCCCTAGTCCTGTTTATTTGTGTTAACTATGTTCCTCTTTTCTTCCAGTTTTATTTCAGTTTTTTATACACTTAAATGCTATTCTGAACTGAATGATATAAAATATTCTATAGAATAACTTAATAATTTGGGTGTTTAAGAAACTGTCATATAAAATGTCGCTAATGATTTCATTCGGAAGTTGAAATAAAGAACGCCTTTTCTTTGAACCTTACATCAAAGCATTATTGTTAACTAGAATACTTAACAATTAATAAAACGTATAACTTTAATTTAATAGTGGAGAGAATTGCAGTAATCATATGGGATTAACTCCGGTGATACAAAGTAGTTAGTAATATAATGACTAATAGTTGGAAAGGTTTGTTGGGGTAATGTTGTCTTACTAACATTACAAGTTGCATAAGCACATATAGCCTTTCGAATTTTAAGAGTATACACCATGGATTTAAGTTTATTTTTATTTTTATAAATGTATTTTTATTTTACGGTTATAAATAATAATGCATTGCTATAGTCTTACTATACAAAGTAATAATTAAACAAATTTGATCGTGCGGTTTCGTAAATTGATATCTTTTATTGATCTTAATAATGGATTCAGGGTTTCTGTCATATTTAAATATTTAATCTAAATATATCTTCAAGTTTTATCTAATACATTTACTAAAACTATAATGAGTTGTATAAATTGTCTAATTTTACAAATTAAATCACATGCGATGTTATGTTATTACAAATTAGATCATTATACAATGTGTTGATGCTATTTTACAAATTATATCATATACAATATTTTACATTTACTTTATTTATTCAGGTATTTAACAATAATTTTATTTTAGAATTTAATTTTATGACAAAATTAATCCTTACTATATTTAAAAAGTTGAATTGAATAATATATTTTGTCTGCTCTATTCAAATAATTAATTTAATGAAAAATCCTGGTGTATCTCTTGTTATGTCATGCTGTAGTTTTCATTGGTGGACAACCAATCATGCATCAAATATTTTTCTACTTGTCACAGCTCCTGAGGTACTTATAGCAAAGGATTTTTTTTTTTTCTTTTTAGGAATAATGTTTGAGTATTATATTTTGCATATAATTTATTTACTTAATAAGAAATATCTTAAGCTTGTTGCTTTGGTTGTTTGTTTTTTGTGGATCATTTTGAGGTTGAATAAATTACAAAGGATGCAGAAGCTTTGTTGGCTAACCCAAATAATAACAATCCTATTTTAATTCTTAAACACTGATTTATTCAAATTATATAAAATAAAACGCTAACACTATCTTATTTCCACTTTCTTTATATTTTAATATTAATTTTAACTATTGTAAAAATTGATTTTGTTTCTAGTTTAATATTGGTTGTAAACCATTGTTTGATCAATATTTATTTGTTTAGAAAAAAAACATAAACTAATCTTTTGGGATATTTAAAAGCTTCCAAGTCTACTGCATTTGTCCGTAGCATAATGTAGAGTTGTAACAACTGTAGTCATTAACAGTCTCTTTCTTTCTCTCTTTCCTCCTTTCATTTGTACTACATCATCAAACAAAAAACAAACAAAAATCCTAACCTTTCCTTTCTCATACGTTTTCTAAATAAAAAATACCTCAACCATTCTCTAATTAATTTAAATTATTATTTATTAATATTTATTTATGAGTCAATACTTTTAATTATCTTTTAAACATTTTTTTATCGCCTAATTTTATAACCCCAATTCCGGCACTTTTAAGTTGTAATGCTCCCCATCCCCGATCCCAACAAGCCGGAACAGCATGAGCCGTGGTGTCCGCTCAGCGTCATCTCGCTATGGTGTAAGGAACCGTCATGACATATTGGGTGTGAGGTGCATGGTTTGTTTTTTTTATTTTTGCTGGTCACATTTTTGTTTATATCTACCTTATGTGTTTCTTAATCTTATCGTCCCCAAAATGCTTTGATGCACTTTTTTTTTATGAAATAATATCTATTTTATTAGAAAAATTAAAGTTAGTAATTTTAAATCTACTTTTGTTTGAAATTTTTTGAAAATGCTTTATGATTCCAAACAATATTTGGTTTAAGAAAAGTGTTTTTTAAAGAATAAGTTTCTTTGAGCTTTTTTATTTGAATCTTAAGGCTTGTTTTGCTAGTTCCCCTATTTGTTAGTTGCCTAAATTGAGTTTTTGTATGTATGGAGCACCATTAACTTTATCACTAATTTTATGTGTGTGTATTAACATTGATAACAGCACTTTTCATTGTTCATGTTCATTTTTTTATGCTTATTTGTATACAATTTTTTTTAAACATTTTAATTGCTAACAAAAAAAATTTTCTTCACGAACTTGGCTGGAAATTTTGTCAACAATTGTATCGAACCTTATAATAATAATTTTTATGTGTATTACATTTTTTTTCCCTTAGTGTTTATTTGTTTTGATTTTGCTAAAACCAGGTGGCAGCACTGTGATATTTTTTAAGCACGCTGGTGTGTGCACACGCTCTTGTTTTTTACATTGCACTGGTGTGAGTTGTGGAAAAATAATTTATAAAAAGAGTAATCTAAGTCTTTATTGTATGGGGGGGGAGGAGGGGGGGCGGAGAATTCAAGCTATATTTAACTTCATCATCATCGACGGTTTCCGGCCTGTGGCTGGGTCAGTTTATTAAAATGTCTCCATCTTCCTCTATTATTCCACTATTCTTCTCTCACTTAACACACTTTCTCTTATCAGCTCTTTCTTGGCCTCATTATAATCTTTTTCCTACATACTTCATTTTTTCCATAATTTTCTTTTTATATTATCTTTGTTATTTGTAAAACTACTCGCGTGATATTGAAGCATAAATTGTTGAGACCAAGGGCAATATGTAAGAATGTTAGTGAATGCTTGGTGGACTGATAGTATGGTCCCGAGCACACTATCGCTCCACCTTTTAACCTATGATGACACTAGCTTTCATCAACCAGAGGTCTCTTCCAATGAACTTAAGCACAGACCGACTCTCGGAAGATTTCCTCACCACTGTCAACAACAAATCAGTTCTCAAGTCGATTGGAAACTTTTTTTTTTTTTTGGTCAAAAGTTGGTATCTAAGTCGTCGTAGGGTTTTGTCTTAATTTATACTCTATAGCATTACTATTTTTGAATATAATAACTATATCTTTTGATATATTGTAAAAAACAATAAAATACTATGTTTATATTAAATAATTACTATCAACGATAATTTAAATAGCGGCCACTTTTTATTATTATTCGTTCCACAATTCATTTATTGGCACTGCAACTATTTATTGTTTGCTTGTTAATCACATATTTTTGTTGTTTAATGTTTGCTCTAGCAGAATTGGTGTTTTTTTTTGTTGCAGTAGAAATATATTTTACCCATTACGCCTTGCTGTTTTTATGTGTTTATAATTAGTGTAATTCATTATTATAACTTGTCACATAATTTCAAATCAAACCAGTAAATATTAAAATTACTTTGATATAATCAGTCCTGAGAATTTTCTGGACATCAATATACATTTCTAATAAAATAAAGCATATTGAATTAAAAATAAAGTTGATTATTAAAAAAGACTTTTTCTTTCAATTTTTTTTCTTTTAGTTTTTAAAATGCTGCCACAATAATTTTGTAAATAATACATGTGTTTTTACAGCTTGGTTAAAAATAACATTAATACTTGGCTGATTTCATTAAGTTTTGTTAGACATCTTTATGTAGCATGATTGTAATTTTGAATTGCACTTTGGGTAAAGTCCTTGTGATGTGGGATCTCCATTCTCCAATATACATAATTTTGGTTGGTAACAATCCAAGGGTGTGCTATTATCAATTTTTCTCATTTAAACAATTTGTCGAGTTTAGAACCAACTAGTTGTTAAAATTAAATGTAACAGAATTGGCAATAATATGATACATTTTGTTTTCTTTATATTGTGTGCTAGGCACAGCATTAAAGTATATATATATATATATATATATATATATATATATATATATATAGTTATATTAATTATACTTATATATATAATTAATATAACTTATATATATGTTATATTAATTATACTTATATATATATAATTAATATAACTTATATATATAGTTATATTAATTATACTTATATATATATAATTAATATAACTTGATAAACACAATTAATATTTTATTTGCCAACTTGAATCTCGATACCGAATGCCCCACATAACCTTCAAAACTATTGTCATCTGCACTAGGCCCAGTGTTGCCAATACACTGACAACACTTTATATGTGTATTTTTTTTAAATAATATTACACATACAAAAATACTTTATTTCTAAGATATACGAGGACCATCACAATATGGTTTTTAAAATAAAATGAAAACATAAATGTAGTCTTTTCACTGCTGCCACTGTAAAAAAAACAAAAGTTGCACAATCTCTTAATCTCAAGTTTTAGTTTTTGAAATTATTCAGTTGGCTGGAAATTCAAAATTATAAAACCACACCAGGGAATGAAAAGAAAAATATTAAAAGAGTGAAATATTTAGAAGGTACAGGAAAGATTGATAGAAACATATAAAAAGGAACAAACATAATGAAAATAAGAACACAGTTTACACTTTTAAGATGCTACCATTGGACAAAAGAGGCAATGGCTACCCCTTTGTCCAATGGCAGCAATGTAAAGTGTGAACTGTGTTCTTATTTTCATTGTATTTGTTCCTTTTTATATATTTATATTAATCTTTCCTGTACCTTCTAAATATAACAAAATGTGCCTCATAAGGCAAAAAGAGGTTTTCCTTATATTTATATATTTGCTTACTAAAAATTTAAACTATATTTAATGGTATTTAAGGCATTTCATTGGTAAATAAAACCAATTATTGATATCTTGGTAGCACACTCTTGGTACTCTTAGCATATCCTCAACCCCCACTTTTTTTT
>CABFWO010001062.1:0-72377 GCA_902155825.1 Timema genevievae | reverse complement strand
TTTTTTTTCATCTCCCTCTCTTTGCCCTGCCTCTCGACACTCCCCCCCCTTCCCCTCCTGCTATGGTTGTGCGCTATTCAGCCAAGGGTCGTACCAACATCGAACTGCGGGAGCAGTTTATCCTGGCTGATGGCGTTTCTCAGAGTATGACAGCCTTCAAACCCAGGACAAGCCTCGGCGGAACGCAGCAGCGGTCTCAGTCCGTCACCGCCGCGGGGCCTATCACCAAGGTTTGTGAAGGGGCTTCCCCCCTTCCTCCTATCAGACCCCCCATACCACCGATACCTCCTATTATTTATTATTCTCTCAGAAAAAAAAACAACTTTCATGGAGTTTGATTAGGAAATGAGGAATTGATTTTGCAAGTAATCCTTTTCATTTAAATGTTTTTAAAATGGTCAAGAAATAATAAAAAAAATACCTTTTAAACCATAGTAACTTTGTGTTTGTGATGGCCCTCAATACCTTTACATCCATTTAGCATGGTTCATGCTATCAGGAAGCATTTCATTTTTAAATAAACGTTTTGATTTTATCTTCTTTTTTTTTCCCAATTAATTCCAACTTTATGTAGCTTAACTTTAAAATCGAAATTATTCTACTATAAAAAATCCTAGCGATCCATTCTTAGTAAATGTTCTATAAATCATTAATATAATTATATGTAAGACAGGGCCTGAAAGATTTCTAGAAAACATGGCAGGACCACAGATCACAAAGTTTGGGGATTTCAATTCTCCTCTAAGCTTGCTCACCATATAATAATTCCATGGTATGAACCCGCAAGCGAGCTATAGTAACCAAGCAACCGCTGCCATTAGTGATGGTAGTGCCAACATTTATGGTTAGAAGGTGTCATTTGGTCAGCACAAGTTCTTTGGCCTTTAATCTCGGTTTTCTAAACGGGATCTGCCACTTCTTTATTCAAGAAGCTCCTAATTTGTCCTCACGGGGCTGAGTATGACCTCAGTCCAGACTCACTGCTTCACAGATAAATTTTGAAAGTACCGGGGATCGAACCCGGAACATTTGGGTCACATAGAGACAATTATTGATACAGAAATTAAGATCAGATGATTGAAATATCGCCATAATATGAGTTGCTCGGTGTGTATTAAAAATAACGGTGAGCCGATTATATCTTCTAGTAATTTTGCTGGCTCCCCCTTCCTATCTTTATTATAAATTAATATTAATTCTTGCCAATAGAGTCCTTTATTCCTTTTTACAAAGAGTAAATAGTAAACACCAAATTTAAATATAATTGATATCTTGGTATACTTTTTTATTTTTTATTAATTACTGAAAATTTCAAATGCTCATAAATTAATCTCCATAAAGTTGTTTATTTTTACCTGTGCTTTATCAATTCTCTTCTCTCTCTTTGCCTTCTCCTTCTATCTTGATCACCAATGTGAATTTATGAAAAAGTCATAAAAACACATTTGTCTAAAAAAAATGCCAACTTCCATCTTAGCGTCATAATTATTTGTCTCTTTTTTTTATATAAATATTTGAAGTTTTATAGTAAAACTTGTGATGTTGTATTAGAAGCAGTATTTATTTTTAAAAAAATGCGGCTCTGCATCAGATGATCATTTTGGATGTTGGCATTTAAAAAAATATTATAAGGAAAGCAATTATTTGTAAGCAAGGTAATTTCATTTTCTACACAATGCATTATATTTTATAAATTTTGGTATGTTTTGCACATTTGGTTTGCTTAAACTAGTTTGTATATTTTCTTCACAGACCACTTTACACTGTACATTATTTTATAAACTATAATTTGTTTAATACACAAAGTCACTTGTGTATAGTAGCATCGTGAAGGGGTCATGGGAACAAATTTTATTGATAGTTCTGTGGTTTCGTAATGAAATTACATTGCTTATAATTATTATAATGGGTTTACAAGCCTATGTACCACACAGTTTTTGTAAATATAGTTTGTAAAGAGATTACCTACTTACAAAGCTCTTTAAAACCATTTCATTTTATACAAGACTATTTTAATAACGGCTTATGTATTTGATAGATTACGCAAAAAATATATTTAAAAAGATATTATGATTTAATATATTTTAATCAAAGCTATGTTGAAATATTGAATTAAAAATTATTAGTTTCTGTTACACCTATTTGATCAAGTTTTTAAATTTAATTTAATGAAAATTTTCAACAACTTTGTTAAATTTAATTAAAGCCAACTTTGTTAAATGTAATTAAAACAAGGTATGAACCCATTTGAAACAAAAGTATACTTTAGCTTTAAAGATTTGAAAAACTATCTTTTTTAGAGGCAGTTTTTTTTTAATCCACACACTTGTTGAAAATCGGATTGCCCTCTCTCTCTCGTCACATATCTATGTTGATGAACCTGTGCTGGTACATAGTGATAACAGGAAGATAAGATCCATTGTTGGGGCTTGGTGAGGTGTCCGTTCCCCGCTTCTCAAGGTCAGTAGTGACTTGCATGACTTAAGATGACATATGGGTCTTGGCAAATGTGTCTTGTCTTGTCCGTGGTATGTTGCTACTTATCCCAAGGTAAGATTTGAATCACGGAAATATTCACTTAGCCTTTAATTTAAAAGAAGGACACTTCCAAAGAATTGTCGTTAAAAATGTTGACATTTAAAATGCAGCACGTCACGGTTACTTTCAGGTTACATCACTGTTATTCCTTCATCAAGAACAAGCTCTTTTCTTATGAAGAACTGGCCCTATGTGTCTTGAAATTACTCTGATATGTTGTGTTTTAATGTTAACCTTTGGACGCACAGTTTTCTGGTAAGGCTGTCCACCATGCCCTTCTCTGCTCATTAAATTGAACATTGAAAGTAGGATAGAAGGGCCAAGCCTACAAACTTACCAGAAAATTGTAGAGCTCAAAAAATTCACAACAGAACACATAATTATGTAATTTTCGGGGTACATTATTCCCCTTCTTTGGCCTTCTTTGGACTATGGCAGCATGGCTAGAGGTAGGTCGTGGTCACTTAGATACTGTTGTTGCCTGTTCCATGATTTTTTTTTTTTAAGTTTAGGCTTGGAATCAAGAATCAGGTAGTAACGGAATCTTAGTGACCATGATCAACCTCTAGCCATGCTACCTTAATCCATTCTATGTTTTACTCACTTCTACTGAAGAAGGGGAACTGATATATCTCGAAAATTACATAATTATGTATTTTATTGTGTTTTAGTTGTGAACTTTGAAGCCTAGAGTTTTCTGGTAGATGTGTATCCCTTGTCCTTATACCCTTCTTTCAATGTTTAATATAATATAGCCATTTGGTACAATTTTTCTTCTATGTATGCTCATTGTAATTTATGTACAAAAATTATTAAGTGGTAAAAGTTGAATATTTCTGCGAATCTGTTTTTAATAAAATCATAGTATTCCATTTATTTTTTTAGACACATAATTTTATTTTATTTTTGCACGAGTACAATCTTTCTACCTCAGGAGATGCGATTGTGTTTTTTTTTAACTACAATGTTGTTTCTCGGAACTTAGCTCGATTTCTTTATATTTCAAAAATACAAAAGATGAAATGAAAATCAACCCTGCTTATTTGGAAGGATTCTGTAAGCATCGGGAGCTGCGAATATCTTTATTCCAGGAAAATTCTAGGAGTAAGAGGTATTTAGCTTCCCTGTATATTGTTCACGGAGCAAATATGTTAGCAATGAATAAGTACAACACAAAAAGAACCGTTATTTCAGTTTGTCAACGGAAGTCTACGTCAAACCGGGCCACATTTAAATCACTCACTCTGACAAAGCTTTATGATATACCATTCAAGATGATAAAAAATATTTGTTTTTCTCTATAGCATGAATCAATTATTAAGTGTTTTCGTACACAATTTGGGATTGAAGACATCTTCAAACACTTGCATATAAACATCACATAATGTTTTTCAGCAGTTGTCTTAAAATAGTTTGTCTCTTTTTTTTTGTTTTTTGTCAATATGTTATGCATACAAATAGCTGGAAATATGTAAAACCAAATTATTGGGTACAACTAAAATATAAAATTTTAATCACATGTGATATATTGCTTTTCCAGATATTTTTATGAGAAAAGGTATATTTGATGGAAACTGGATAACTAAAGAGATTTAACTTGGGACAAATGGTGAATTTATTTAAACTGATGTTTTATTGCAACTCTTGACATTTTCTTCCCAACGATAGCTCATTTTGAGCAGTCGTGTTGGGTCACTCAACTATTGATGACACCTCGAGGGAGTGAGTCACACATGAACTTAGTTCTTATCCCACCATACCCCCCCTCACACATTCTTACAGCGGAGGAGTTCTTGAGCCAACTCATGCCCATCTTTGAGAGCCTGCGGCAGAAAGAAGAGTTGCCGTACTCGTACCCATTGGCCATGGGCAGCGGTTCACACACACCCTCGTACCACTGGGTAAATACAAACACTGACAGACCCGGAGGTGACACTCCAAGGCTGGCTTTAGTCTTGCTTCCATTCCGTCACTCTAGGAGCAGTGATTAATTAATAAGCTGACCACAATTTAAAAAAAATGTATATTCTACTAGGTACAATACAATGAGCCCTTTTTTAAAAAGTTATTATTTAATATGTATTTGTGCTTGTCATGAATTTAAACCTATTGGTACCTACATTAGTCATAAAGTGCACATTTCAAAGTATTTTGTTTTAATCTTCTTTTGGTCCCCCATTTTAGTACCAGACGCATCTAAACTTTCAGAAAAATTATTTGAAATTTTTTTTTGTTAGTTTAAATATCATAGATACTACATTTTAAAACCAAATAATTTAAAACAAAGTGATATAAATCTTTTGAATTTTTCTAGGTGTCTGTCTTTGTAATATCTTCAAAAAATATCTTTATACATATGGACACTTAATTTCAGATTTTAACTATAGTAGTTTTTTAACAAAAAATAATTTAATGCTTAAAATAATTACAAAATTAATATCCTCCGTCTAAGTGAATGCTGTTATAGGATCTAAAATTCTTCCCTCCTCCTGTTTTTATAGGTTAGATTGTGTGGTGATTGTTACTTGCGCTATTCTTTACAGAAAATAAAACATCACAGTACTGTACTTTAATTTAGTTGGACTTTTAATTTTTTGCTTAGGTTTGCCTACCACTAATTAATACTAGCCAACATCACTATTTAAGGAAACTTCAATTTGAATAAATATTCTAAAGATAAAGAGTCTTCATATTGCTAAGTTTATTCTATTGCTATTTATTTAAATTATCATTTATTTTTAATGAAAATAATCTAAATGGCATGTCAGAAAATTTGGCTCAATTTTATTAATTGTTGGCACTTCAAATACTTACGTATTATATGATCTATCAAAACCAGGGTTACACAAATATTAAATCCAAACATACAGATTAATAAAAAATATAAAACATATATATGTTTTCAAAAATTGTTAAGTCAGTCGTTTACTAAACTAGTTAAAAATATCAATTAAAGATGTGCTGCACGATGATAATGATCTTTTAATGTTTTTCACTTGAAAAAGTGCTTGTCATTCTTGCATTTGTAACTGAGCCACTGTTGCCAACTTAGTTGATTCCTCTTCCTTTTTGGCAGCATATAAAGTTTGTGGCTGAGATAATCTCTCATTGATCTTTGGAAGGTTTATTTGTTTCATCCAATTTAAATGGTGTTTTGATTTTCAGTAGCATTTTTATTTTAATAAACAAATTTAACAACTAGAGTTGTGTCGAGTCCGATTCTTGAATTCGAATTTACCATTTATCTTTGAATCCGAATCTTGGAAAAATTATGAATTTAATAGGAAATATATATACAGTAGGGCCCCCATATCTGCGGGTAGTATGTTCCTATATCTACCATGGCTACGTGAAACCACGAATAGTACCGAACTATCATATAATGTGATATTCATGTAACATACATAAATACAGTAAAGTTTAATTGATAGATTATTCACAGTAAGACATTACCAACATTAAATAAAGTACATAATAATGTGTACTGTACACTGTAGTGTACTTACTATTCTACATTCTTGTTGTGACGATCACTGATGATGATGATAAGGGTGATATTATAGCATACTTTCCACGATGAGAAGATGAATTGGGGGGATGGTGTAGATATTGTGACTTATAAACCATTTTGTTCTTTAAATAAAAGTAAATAAAATTGGGCAGCGGCAAACCGCGGATACATAGCCCTTACTGTATAATAGAATAATAGAAAATACTAACTAGGTTGGCAACACTACTTCTGCTACAAATTCATATCTGGATGATAAATTTAAGTGGAAAACTAATTTAAACTGAAATGGAGCTGCAGTGTGAATTTTAATCTGGTTTACTAAATTTGATAATATTATTTTTAAATTGAAAATTGACACATGGATACAGAAACCGAACCTGGGACCTTTGGATTAGTATGCCACTCACTGAACTATCCATTCTTCACTCATATTTCAAGGCGGAGTATATAATGGATATGCGGAATTTAAGAAGTAAACACTTTTTGAAAGATACATATTTGTCATTTTTATTGGTTTAACTCACATTTGAATAGTTTAGCCATTTTGAAGTAATTGATATAAGGGACCAACATTTCTTAATTCGCGGTGACTATATTAAAGGGCTCATTGTAATAAAAGTACAGTTTTGTTTGTGTGATCATTCGTTGAAATTAAATACGCTTAATCTAGTGCGGGAGGTTATTTAAACAACAGTTAGTGCTGACCTTTTGTGAAATGAATTCTAGCAAGACTTTGGCCAGTTGAGACTCGGTGTGTGACAATAGGAGGTTTCATATCTGAGAGTTGGCAACCCTTCTCGCTTCAGTCTTGTGGTGTTTGTTTTCCTGTCTCTGTTAGACTTACAGCCTGTGTGTGGCGTTTTGAGCTTTCACCTGTCGAGACCAAATAGCATCTAATCCCCCCACAACACCCCCCCATGTGCGGCTTGTTCAATTTGTTTACACAGTTGAGGTGTCACATTGGATGGTTTTTATTAAGGAAGTTAAGAGTGTAAAAAAAGAAAAAAAATACTATTACACCCACAGCTACATATTTTTCTCCTGAAACAAGAAGAAATATATATTTTAAAAAATTGTAAAGGGGATTTAGCATGCTTGCTCTTTCTAAATAAGTTTATTATATTAGTAAATGACTTTGAGATTAACTAACTAAATGTCTGAGGTTATGCGGAACTTAGAAATATATATTTATTTTCTGAAACACTTTTATCACACTATTAGTAATACAACACTTAAATATATATATATATATATATCATATATTATATTATATAAATGATAGTTTTTTAATTTAACAATTTTTGCTGAATACTGTGGGCAAGATTGTCAATATCATACTAATTTAATCTTGTGATGAAAACTTTTTATTTATTTATTTGTTAATAATCGCGTCTTTTTAACACCTGTTCAGGTTGTACACATGTATAAAAACTTATCTAATGGGGTAAGGATAAAGAAGGAAACATTGTAGAGGTAATCTACCCGCATTTGCGTGGAAGGAGAGTGGGAAAAACGTTTTAAGTAAAACGACCCTCAGTAAACCCCATCGGGATTCGAACTCTGATATCCCCCCGCCTTCAGCAGGCCGGTCCAGCGCGAGAGTGACGCCTTAGACCGTTCAGCCGGTGAAACGGGTGAAAACGTTTATAACGCTTGTAGTAGTATTTCACCACAGGAAGACTATAGAGTATTGAACACAAGCCAATAAACCAACCAACGAGAGACCTGACTGTGCATTCATTGGCCCATCTTCCTCTCATCGCGACCTTGCTAGGTACTGCCCAACTTCCCCATCCGTCTACATAGAAATCCTCGCAGTACAGTTTCTTAAATCTAAACTACCTGACATTTAATATATTTCGTAACCCCTACAATAGTGGAATGGCTTCACTCCTAAATTATAATTGATACTTTTTCCCTTTAATCTTCCCGTTTTTTCATCTAATCCATTTTATTTGTACTATAATTTATTTCATACCCTATTTAAGTTTATATAATCTTATTTCTTATTTGAGTTAAAGGAAGGACCCAGAATAATGTGACAAATCATTAAACGGTTAGGTTATTAGGTAAAGACAAGTTGTTTTAAAAACATTAATATTGTAATTTTAGATCAAGCTAAATTCAATTTATTTGTCAATTATTAATTAGGGACACTTATATACAATATTATTGCGTGTGTGATTTCGTTTCTTGGCGTATTCATCCTAATATATAGATTTGTTATTTTGACAAAGTACAAAACTGTTCCTCATAATTAGTTTTTTTTTTATGTAATGGGTCATTCTGAATCATTTAAATACGTTTCTTTTACACCCTTTAACCCTCCGCCCCTGCCCCCTTTATTTTGTTCACCTTTTGTGTGTTGGCTACTTTGTGTAAACATTTGATTGACCCTCTTTGCGCCCCCCTGCCCCCTCCTGCTCTTTTTTGAACTGACCTGCTCAGCATGCCTGCCATGAAAAACTAGTGGTAAGTTACTATTATAAACATGATGATGTGGTAAATTAAGTGTTGGTAAGTCGCGCCACTAATGGAGCCACGTATTGTCGTTCCTTATTGCCTTGTCGCGCAGTTGTGGTGGTCACAATGGACGAGCGGCAACAGTTGGTGCCCCTGACTCTAGTCTCGAGGGTGAGTTCTACAGGAGTATGAACGCTAGATATCTGTATGTACAGTATGCTTTATAACTGTGTCATAATGATAGTTCGAAAGCAATAACAGTGCCCAGATATGATTTATTAGTGTAGAAAATGGTGAAATGCCCCGGAAATTAACTCAACAGAAGCAACATTTTAAAACAATTTGCCATTTCTCTTATAAAGTGAAGCCTCATAATGTAGAATGTATTACATGCTTTAATTGGGTATTTGCAGTGCTACACATTGTGAATAGACTGTAAATTATACTTTTGATAATATTTTAGAACCTTACATTTATTTTCTTTGTATTTATATCATTAGATAGGTACTATCTTAAAATTAATTTCAAAGCCTTTTGTTTGACCTTTCCACCTATAAAGTTACCATTTGTTTAGAATCTGTACAGTTAGTTTGTTTTGTTGACAACATTGTTTTTAAAAAAATTAGGTTGGGTGTTACAATTTGACGTAATCTTGTGACACCCATAACCATGCCACATTTTGTTGCTAAACAAACTGTACATCACGTTTTGTTACTAGGCATACTGTACATCTGATTTCATTACTAATCCCTTTGTTCTTTATTTAACAATTTCATTTTCATAACGTTAGATAAACTTTTTTTTTATGTTTTTGTTGTATTTAATATGTTATAGGGGTATACAAAAATTTACACAGTTTTTAGAATGGTTGGCTTCTAAATTAACACTCTTCACCCAGATAAAAGAAACCAAATTTTGATCACATTTGGCTGAAATAAGGGTAGTTTTTCCCAAATTAATATTCACTCATTCAAGTAATGTTGGTACAGGTCTTTACAGTTTGAGTTTTGATTTATTAAATAAAACTTGATGGATCCTGTGACTGATGCTATCTAAACAGTGCAGTAGTTTTTTTTCAAACAGTAGTCTTCACTCATTTTGAAAATATGTTCTGTTGCAAAGTCGAATTTTTGTCTACCCTTAAATGTTTTGTGATGTGCTCTTTAAAAAAATGCATGGTGTGAACTGTTATTTCAGTGTTTATTTACCATAAAATAGTGAGGAATAGAATTATGAATATCTTCTTTGTAACAAGTTCAAAATAATAAACTATCAATTTTGTTGTAACATTAATTTGGATAACATTCTTGAATATTAACCATTTTGGTTTATTTTTCATTAATTCATAAAATAAAACAAAACTAGATTTTCAATTTTCAACAAAGAAATAACTTGCTTCAGTGGCCTCATGTTTTAAGGCGCTACTCTTGCAATAGACTAGACTGCCGATGACTGGGAGATTGTGGTTCGATCCCAGTCGGGTGTACTCGGGGTAGTTTTTCCCCCCCTAAATGGTTTCACATTCTCTCTCCACACAAATGCGAGTACACTTCCTCTAAAATTCAACCTTGCTCATCTCTAACTCATTAGCTTAATTAATACATAAGCGTATAACCTGAACAGGTAATAAGACGCAGTGTTAAAAAAAAGGGTTTTTTTTCCTATATTTTTGTAATGTAATTTAATTTGGAATTTTCTTAGAAATCTTTAAAATAGTATTTTAAGTTTAATGTTGGCTATTAAATTAATACAGAAGAAAATTTTGCTTTATTATTTTGATTCGATAAAAAAGGCCATTTATTATCACTGATGTTGAGGAACTATAGGACTTTCTTCCCATAACAATTCTCTATTGGATAATGACGTGTTTTGCAGGTGAGGGAGCGAAGCGTTCGTAGCGTCCCCATGTCTAGTCGCACCAACACCACTACAAGCCGCTCCTCCTTCTCGGGCGGGACTCGAACCCCGGATTCTCTCAGTGACAACGAGAGCTCGCTCACTCGCCCACTAAGAAAGGGATCCGCTCCCGTACGCTCTACGTACACTCCAGGTTAGTAATACCCTCAATACAAGTTTCCTATAGGTCACAATTAACTCATTTCTATTGTGAGCTGTACTTATTTTAATTTGTTATTGTAGGTGGTAGCCTACCTGGTAGCAAGGCGGGCAGCAGGCCCAACAGTCGACCCGCGAGTAGGCAGGGTAGCAAACCTCCTAGCAGACACGGTTCCACTCTTTCACTCGACAGCACTGGTACGTATTAATTTTTCCATCAAAAGGGAATGTCGACAGCATCAAAAATATTTAGTTTTATATTTTCTTTCATCGAGTGATAAATAATTATTTCACACTTAGTGCTTTGAAATTTATTTGAGAAGACTTGAACGCCAAACAACACATTCAACTTTTGATTTCTAAATACATTAAATCCGATTGAATACCTTATTTAAATGCATAATCATTGCAAAAAATATTTGAGTTCATTTCAAAATTTAGTAGAAAACATTGTCTCTGCGACACACACCAATTCAATTTGACTTACTATCTCTCAGACGAGGGAACGCCGAGCCGTATCCCGGTGCACCAAAGGCGAGTGACTCCTGCCAGCTCAACCTTGCCCCGCTCTAACGCCAGCAGCTCAGCGCGCAAGCTGACGGTGCCAGTGAATGGAACGCCGGGCAGTCGTCCAAGAACGCCCACTGGATCGGGTCTGATCAGTCCTGCTAGCGGCGTTGCGTCTAGGTGAGTTGGATTGTACTTTCCAACATTTTGAAAATATGCAATCATCTTACACCATTTTTAATTTATCTTAGTTTTAAATTGTTACTAAAATAATATTAATCATTTTAATTTAGATAAACTGCATATTTTTTTAATTTAATAATTCTGTAAAAAATAAGTTTAAGAATGAGAATGAGTTGATTTAAAGTATTATATTTTAAAAGAATTCTTACAAGTAATGGCATTTTTCATAATTTGTTCTAAAAGACTCACCACTCAAAATAGCTTTCAAAGGATTTAGAAAGTAAAAATTCAGTGAAAAATTTTCCTAGAAAGACTTTTTTTTTTTAGAAATCACAAACATATTTATTTTCGGCCAAAATTCATAACTGTTTTACTATTTTATTAGTGTTATTTTGTAAATATTGACATCTATCAAAACTATCAGCTGCATATCACATGTTGACGTATGACGTAGCTGTCAGTTAGGCTCTTCCTATTAAACTTGAACTGTATCTTAGCAACATAATTAAAAGGTTACTAATTTTTTTCTTACAATTGTCCAATTTGACATATTTTGAAAGTAACATCTGTAGAACACGTGCCTCCTTTACTCTTGTCAAATATCCTAGTATTATTAATTTTAATATTGATTTCATATATTTTTTTGTTTACTTTAATTAATTAAAAATAAGACCAGTCACTTTTTGAACTATCAGATAATCTTCTTCCTACTGAGGATATTTCAACCATTATGCATTGAAAACTAAATTGAGCATTCACTACAATTTTTGCTGTGCTTTGTGGTGATAGTAAAATTATTAATAACATACATAAATACCTAATCACACTGTTCCCTTACGAGGTAGGTAAGAAAATGTGCATATATTATCTCAAAAAACAAATCCATACTTAATCCATCCTCACTAATTTTCTCCGCACTTCTCTATCCTTGCATACTCCCTTCTCTTTAACACTGTGTCATACATTCCCTTTTATTATTAAAGCTCTTAATGTTTCTCTTTTGATCCACACAGTCTACCTTTATATAGTTGCTTTGTCACTCGATCGACACTGATCCTCTCAACATGCCCAAACCAACGTAATACACTTCTTTCACATTGACCTATTTGGTTCCCTTTCAAACCGCACTCCCTCGATACCCATTCATTACTGACTATGTTCATACGAATTTTTCCACGCAAATTTTTTAAATATTCGAATAACTTGTACCCACACTATGTCACTATTAAGGCTGAGAGGCAACCACGGGTAAATTATATTTTTCGTGGTTTTTTTAAAGTTATACTTGAATTAATAATATTTCAATATTGAATTAAATGAATTTCACAATTTATCTTCCACTACTCATAAATAAAGTAACTACTAATAACTAATAAATTAGGCTAAATATAACTTCAAAGTAAATCATTATTAAATAACCACAATAATTAGGTGAAGTGTGCTTGATTAAATTTATTTAAAATGTGTAACAAACGGTAACTATATTATACTCATAAAATTGAAACTAATCATGTTTGTTTTTTATAAGTTAACATAACCATTAAATTATACTATCAACTTTAATAGCTGGCAACTAATTGATTGACATAATTAATACAAGCATATTTTGCACTCGTACTACTTTTTAGGTTAGGAATGATTCATCGAGCATCAAGCATACCAACGCTATCGGGTGTTGGCACTAGGTAAATACCATATTAAAACAACTAAACTGGTTTTATTGGTGGAATGTTGGTATTGCTGGTGATGGTTAAGGCAATGGGTCATGTCGTTGGGAAGTAATGCTTTTAAAAATTGATTTAAAAAAAAATTCTCCCCTCAAAACTGTATGGATCCAGGTTTATTAATTTGAACATTTTTCACTTTTATTACCAAGGAAAATAATATGAACTTTTAATTTCTTGATGGATACAACATCAAATTAATTTGGTTCTCCTATCACAGAAGTCTTGACACCTTACCCCTAGACCACCAGGTCACCTTTTAAGTTCACAAACAAAGTACCTGGGCGCAGCCAAGATCATCACTGACATTTTCAAACAATGATGAGTTTTACTGGTTACTTCAGAGTGTCAATTCTATGTTATATCTGGACATAATAACAAATCTTGAATACAGTTTTTGCCACCCCTGGTTGCGCTGACCATGCTTACAATCCTGCCCATGTCCATATCCAGGGTATTTTGTCACTCGTCGACTATGATGCACCGGGTCTTATGTGGTACAGAACAGTAACTATATACAGGGTGGGTCACGAAAAACTATACCGCCTCCCCACTTGCTGATACGAGTCGTTTCTATCATGAACGTAATAAGACGGGCACAACTTTGCATAGGTGCTGGCGGAAATGACTTCCAGCACCCCTTGCACTGTAACGAGTAAATACGTCATTTTTCCATTACCCATTACAAACCAACAAACCACACAAGAGAGACAAGACAAGGTTCGGTTTTTCGTGGCCCACCCTGTATAAAGGTAATTATTGAAGAGTGTTGATTGGTTTCTAGTTATTTCTCTTGTTCCACAGCCGTTCAAGGATCCCAGTATTTGTGGGTTCCACTTCCACAGAATCTCAACTTTCCTCTTACGCTTCTTCTTCAGGGTAAAACAGAACTGTCCTTCTTACTGTGTGTGATTGGCAACTTGTTTTATCTTTCATTCCTTTTCTTTGATTCCATAATTCTCTTTGGTTGGCTTTCTTTTTGCAAGCATGTATATCTAAATTATATGCTATTTTGCTTTGTTTTTATTAACCCACTAAAACAAATGTTGTGTTCATAACGTTTCATTTTTAAGATCATGGCATACAAACATTTTAAATATTTCCTCTTTTTTATAGTGTTTGGACAGTGTCTATTAACTTTAATTATCGTACTTTTACAAAATAAATATATTATTGGTACTTTTTATTTTTTTATTTTAACATTTTACTCAAACTATAATATTCCAAAAATGGGGAATATCGACAGATTTATACTATGAAAAGTGCATGTGACAATAATTTAACAATTATTATTAACAAAGACTAACAAGAATTTAGTTTGAAAACATTTCCAAATGAATGCACTTAATGAGTACACTGAAAGCCAAATAAAAAGTTTTGTACATTTCCTTAAAATGTTTTATTATATAGTTTTTTTAATGAGTTAGCTAAAGGTGGGGGATTTAGGGAACGCAAAAAAAAGTAAGTGTTTTTGCAGTTCTTATATCAAAACATCTTTTTGATCCAAATAAATTGAATAGTGCTTCAGTACAAAGAGTTTAATTTTCTTCACATCGTGTTATTAACAGTTCTTTAATATCTGTCGAGGAGGTCCTGGAATTTAACGGCAGCTTTTTATCTTCATTTAAAAAGTTTGTGATATAATGCAGCTATGATTATAGACAGACATTCAACAACTGTTGTCACCATGTGAAGAAAATTAAACTCTCTATTTTTACTAAAGTAATATTTTTTTTTATTTTGGCCCAAAAAAAGTTTTGTTATTAAATTGCAAAAAACCCGGTCCTTTTCTCTCGTTCCCTACTTCCCCACCTTAAATGGCCAAGAGTCCATATTATTGACACACAAATTTTCTACTAGTTACTAATAAAACAAAAATGGTAGTAGTGTGACAATTGAATGATTAGGTATTGTTTATCAAAATGTATTTATATTTTCTTATTCTATTGATTTTGTATGAGCTATCACTTGTTTGACTAACAATGAAGGTGGTGTGCAAGTTGAATTTGAGTGTTGTTTGAGTGCTAGTGTAGTGTTAGTGTAGTTTTAATAAGGAATGCAGAAACAAGGCTGAGTGTCGTTTGAGTGGTGGTGAATATATATGATAAGTTTGTAGTCATTTGGTCAAGAAAAGACATCAAAGTTGAAATGGAGCTTTAGTGTTGAGTTAGGGCTGGACATTGAAACCACACTAACACTACAATAGCACTCAAAAAACACTCAGTCTTGTTCGTGTGCACCGCTCTATAAAGCTAGCCATACACTCTCAGACTATTTGTCTGACAAACACCGTTTTTAGTCTGATTGGATCAAATATTTGAGCATGTGTGGGGTCTTCACACCAAAGTTGGATGATGTTTGTCAAACCAAAGTACGTCAGATTGAGTTAGAAAACTTTTGACTGACGTCACACCATTTTTGCTTCAATCTGAGCATTTTTGGCATTCGTCCGACGACACTTTGACAGATTTGAGGCCACACATGCACAGGTAGACATACGCCTCACCACTTGTTTCTAATCCCACGCTACATTCGGTAAATTCATCTTGAGGTAGTTTTTGTAGTCATCATGACTGTTTTCCTACAGCTCCTTGAGTAACCAAATATGCGAGAACTTGTAAATTTGTAGGAACCAATTAGTGTTTGGGTTTGTTCAGCAAACACATAGTCGCTAAAGCAGCTGGCACCTTTCTTTTTTTTAACCCCACTCATTGTCACAAAAACACTTTTTTTCCCCCCCTCTAAAACACTTTCTCGAATTTCCAATAAACCTAGCACAATTGCAACACACAAAGCACTATTCTTAAAGCCCGCAAATAACCACAACACCGCTCCGATCTGTGTAGCCAGCCGAAGGCGACTGATCTCTCAACAGACTGTGGTTTGAGCGTGTGTGGCTAACTTAAATTTATACATACAAATTAACTTATTGTAAATTAAACACACGTTCGTTATACAGGTATATTCTAATAATTCCTGCACATATTCTGGTTGTGTGTCATTTTGATTGCATGAATATTGACTAACAATGCTTGTTCTCCCAATAACAGTCGATCGTCAACACGAACCTCATCAGCTACTAACATACCTGGTATCATCAAGGGAACTGTGAGGTAAAAAAAAACACAAAGTTGTCCGTAGAAACACTATAGTCTGTAGGACATTCTTGCATTATAGTTTAATTATAAATACAGATAACTCACTGTTGGGGTTATTCTTTTCACTTTATCAAGGATATTTTACTCCTGAGTTGTCTTGGACAATTTTGAGATTAATGCTTTTTTAAAACGAAAAATATTAATGACTAAAAGTAGTTAACTTAATATTTGCTGCAACTAAAGCAAAATATATTCTTTAAAATTTACAATGCTAAACAAAGTAAGCAATTGTTATGTTTTGCCACACAAAAAAACCCCAACTAAATGTTTATATTTTTTATTCCTTATTAGACTTAATTTTTATAATATAAAATATTATTATTATTATTATTATTATTATTATTATTATTATTATTAACTCAGTATACAGACATGCTGCTACCCACTGAGCTAAGGTGTCAGATAACATTAAAATTGTGTTAGTTTAATTGCCATGACATTATGACTCCAAACTGTGTGTAAATATAAAAACAAACCCGCGATAGCATGCAGAATGTGTAGTTTAAATCTTTCTGCTTGATTAACATCTTTAAACTGCTGTCTTCATTCTTTTCTGGATTGTTTATTCCATGCAGCCGGTCTTCCACGAGAGACTCATCTATGTCTAATATCCCTGTCCTTGTAAAGACATCCAATAGGTAAAAGAGAAAATCTACCTTGTGTGTTCTTTTTTAATGTGTTGTCTGTGAAATGCTATTTTCCGGGGTATTCATGTATAAGTCCTTTTTCAATCACTGATAATATATAAAACTGTTGTTTATTGTTTTTACAGTATGAACTTTCAAAATTTATACCTTTTTTTTTTTTTTTATCATTATGCTTGGATCTCTTATTACAAAACTTAACAAAGACTCTTGGCAGGACCCACTTCTGTGGCCGCATGGTCTAAGGCGCTACTCTCGCAGTAGACTAGATTGCCAATGATGGGGAGATGGAGGTTAGAATCTTGGTCGGTTGTACTGAGGGTGGTTTTTACAAAATGGTTTTTCACTCTCCCTCCACGCAAAAGTGGGTACACTTCCTTCAATATAACCTTTCTAATCCCTAAAACTAATTAGCATAATTAGTACATAAGCCTGAAACCCAGTGCTAAAAAAACTCTTCTGAGGTAATTTTAATTTAAAAAATAAACAATGTGACAAGAACATTTTACCATTCATTATTAAAATTGTCTTAATTTTTCAAATTTTTGTGACAAATAAATAATTTAAATAACCGGTATTTACCTTACTGTTTTGTCTATGTTTTACTTGATTGTGTCATTATAATAATTTAGAATATGAAATTCGGGGAATATCACAAAAAGTTGGGTCGAAATGTGATAAGTATTGATTGTAACTTGATTTCCCCCACATTAAAATATACAAAATATTATAAATAGGAAAAACTTTTTATTTCCCTTAATGATCTCTGGAGAGAACATTTTTTTAATTACTCTGCTATCTTGTTCTGCAGAACCCGAACGCCTTCCGGTTCCAGCACACCGATTCCACCTGGTACCAAGGTGACAAGGAAACCTTCTGGTGCGTCAGACACGTCTACAGGAGTGTCTCGCAAAGGGTCTAAATCGACGACACCCACAGAAACAAGAGCACCATTCCGATTATAAAATATACTTTAACCTTTCAATCAATCCGTCATTTTTCTTGCTACACGGTTATTTGTCCTCTTTTGCATGGCAAGAGAAATAAATGATTCATATTATAGGTATCAGACTGGAAGTATAGATCATAAAAACTAGCTACAGATTGTACTATTAAAATCAAAAACATTATACAGTTACACTTAATGTTTCAAGGTAGGGAATGTTCTTTCAAAGCATATACACTCACAATTTGATATTTTTTTGTTTATTTATTTAAGTTTATTGTTGAATATACCTAAAAAATAGATTTGTGCACTCACTTCTATAATGATTGTGGTCGTTAGGTATTTATAGCTTTAATTCAAAGGTATTCCCTTACCTTGATACAAATAATTATTTATGTTGATTACATTTTTTTTTGTGTTGTTTATTTATGTGTCGTTTTTGTTTATTGATTATTGTTATTATTATTCGAGGGACCATCAAAGAAAAATACATGAAATGTGATGGCAAAAGTTATTTTAGATCTATGTTTTCAAAGTGCGAAAAATCATATTCAATAAAAACAATTTTTATTGGGTTTTGTAGACATTATATATATTAATTAACCATTAAAAAGATAATATATAATTTTATAGTTGTATTTTTTTAATTATTATTTTTTATAAACAATTTTACAAATAAGCTTGTTTCATAACTTCATAACTGCAATACTACACTAAATAATAAAGGTTATGGAGGTGAACTTTGAATTGATATATGAAAAGAAAAAGTAAAGCATTACTCATAAATATTTAATTAACTTTATTTTGTTTAACCTCTATAAATAAGAAGATTTATGTGGAATTTTGTAGATTTTAATTTTGGTTGTTATGTGCCTTGATTTACTTATTTTTGGTTCAGGGGATTATCATTCATCATCTCTCTTCTTTAAGGAGAGTAAGTGCCATAATCATCGTACTGGTTTGCCAAAATTAAATTCTCCGAGCTCTAATCATAAAATTAATAAGCCAAAATGCTTTAATTATTGTAAGTAACCATAATTTACTTTTCATACATAATCAGATTTATAGATCCACTTATTTTTCCGCCACACTTAATATATGTTTTATTTTTGTATGTACACTTAATAATCGACTGTAATATATCATAGACATGCCCTATATTTCTTAATTAGTTTGTTAATGAAAGTGTACAAATAAAAAGGTTTTTTTTTTGTAGACACAGAAACTGAAATATGTGATCATTCATGGGTCATCACCCAATTTTGTTGTAAATATTTTTCGATAATGTCCTTAGAAAAATAGTGTGTGTATGGTGAGCTATATACATATATAATTGGATTTTGAAAATATATCGACTGATCAAAGCACAATTGGGTAGAAAAAAATTACTTGTTTCAAATAAATTATAATTTGCCTTTATACATATTATAAAGTATATAAAAAATTAATTATTTTGTGCAATTCACTATTGATTTAAAATGTATTCAATTTTGAGAACAGTTTGTGTTGTAATCTGAATATTATTGCATTATATTGACTATTAATTTTTCCGGTCAAGTGTGAAAGATAGAATGAATTGTGTTAAAAGTTAAGATTTGTTTGTCTTTTATACAAATTGATGTTTTTTGATCATATATCTGAAAATATGTAAAATGTACTAGTTTAGTTATGTATGTTAACAAATTGCTTATAAAAATCTCACCATTACAAATGTTTTATTATTATTATTATTATTATTATTATTATTATTTTCACTCCCCCATTGTACATGAAACTCATTTCCTTGTAAAATACAAAGATGGCTTGGAGCAATGAAATTGAGGGTTAAGAGCGTGCTTCACACACCCATCAACACTCTGATACAATTGGCTCGAAATCATAAATTTACACACACACATGGAGCATTTCTGATAAAACATTAATGGAGGTAAATAGTTAATAGAAGTTCCTAATATTGAACATTGTTAAAATATTAAATATATTATGATAAAAACTGCATTGAAAAGGCTGTTTTTGACCATTTCAGAATGTCTTCACAGATAAGTACTGTGCACAAATCTTCATTCTGTCATAATAGGGACATACTGTAGTTATTAACAAGAAACTTTGTCCCCCAATCATCACTGCGGAAAATATCGAGTAATCAATCAAATATGAATGCACTGCACACATTTCTGGCATATCTTGGTCGTTTCTTTTCCCTTTAACACACATTGCGAGCCAGGAGCTGAGTTGGGCCTGCTACAATATACACTCTTAAACAGATTCACTAAAAAAAAATTGTAAAACATGTGGTGGTTTGTGGTTTTTCAAAAGGGGATGTTAATGATTGGAAGGGAAGGATTACTGAGGCAATGTTAAAACTTTTAAAGGTTTTGGTTAGGTAAATTGCCTGAACCTAACCACCAGTAGACATGGCTATAATAAAAAAATATTAGTATGTAAGAAATATATTTTCTGATTGTTTAGTAGAATCTGATAAATTGTGTTCATTCAGAGAACCGTCATTTAGAAAATCAAAGAGATTAGGGAAGGATGGACACTAAACAGTACGGTAGAATGCAAAATTAGGACACGCAGGTGATGTAGATTTGTTGGGTAATAAATAGTAAGGAAGCTGTTGCAAGAAATGCAGACATTTTGTTAAAGCCTAGTAAGTTAAATAGGTTTAAAAGATGTAAGTATATGATCAAAAAGAAAACAGATTGGAGTCAATAATTTAGAAATTACTGCAAACAACATATCATTTGACAATGGTAAATGAGATTAAATATTTAGGAACAATCTTAATTAGCAATAACAATATTAGTGTGGAAATTAGGAAAATAATAGAGTCAAGAAATGCATGACATTACTTGGTCAGTAAGCTGTTGACATCTTGCCTGCTTTGAAATAAATGTAAAGCCCTGAATGAAGAAAACAATAGTTTTTACCAGTTCTCTATGGGTGTGAAACGTGGCTTCTTAACCTTACATGAAGAAAATAAATTCAGGGTGTTCAAAAAATAAGGTGCTTATAGGAATATATTTGGTCCAATGAGGCATGAAGGTGTTGTGGAGTAGATGAGGTTACATACTGATGAGTTACATATGCTGTACTCATCACAAAAGACTGTTTGGACAATCAAGTTTCATAGATTATGTTTGGCAAGACATGCAGGGTGATTGGGAGAATTGAGAGCTATGTTCAGGGTATTGGCTGGCAAACCCAATGGGAAGAGACCATTCAGAAGAACACTACGCAGACGGGAGGACAAATTGAAGACCATGCTAGTCCCGAGAGCCAAGTATTTCTACAAAAACTCAGGTTAACAATAAAAACCTGATATAGCCCACTCAAGACAAACATCTTCATAAAGGTAGGTGTAAGTCAGGGTTATTCTCTAATTTATTATCTATATTAAGGTCTTAGCAAAAAATAATGGTTTTAATATAACACATATAAATATATAAGTACAGCTTTTTTGTGTGGATAAACTATTAATAACATGATAATAATTTGAGAAAACTGAAACAACTGAGTCAAAATATGGAAATAAATATTTTAATGTAAATTCTTAAGATAATAGTTATTTACTGTACAAATTATAGGTATGAAAGATTATACACATAATAAATCGCTAACCAGTTACTTAGCATGTCAATAAAATAATTTAACCATCAAAAAGTAACAAAAAACATGTATAAACAACTTTTATTTACATTAATCCCAAAGATGAAAATATTGTCCGTAGCCCGCCAGGCCCCTAGACCCCCAACCCTCCCTTCACGAAATTCTTGGGTCTGTCCTTGTTTTATAGGCCTATATGTAATTTTTACATCAATTTTGCTGTCCTATAGTATTATTTTTGGTCCTAGATACAGGACATATTTGTCAAGAAGTATTAAGAGAATAAAACACACCAAGAGGTATTGTTTAAAGAATACAAAACATAAAAAGTAAACGTTATTTATTGTCTATTATATGCTTATTTATTAAAATAGATTATTTTAAATTTTTATATTTTAAAATATAGACAAAAGAAATCTAATTACAAAAATGTTCATAATATTTTGTAATTTTTTTCTGGCTTTAAATCAATTTGATAGCTTAACCTGATTCTGTACTATTAATGCTTTTATATCTGGTATTTGTTACAACATTATTGTTCCTGCCCTTAAAAAAGTTTATATTTTCGAACAATGTGCATTGGTATTTTGATGTCCTTAAATAAAAAAGAATACCTCTTGGGTTGTCCTACTTTCCTCATACTTGGTAAGGGATTTTATCTTACATTTCTCTTTGAAGCCGTAAAGTAAATAAAACCTCTTGGTGTGATATATTTTCCTAATACTTCTTTTAACAGATTTGTCATGTTTCTGAGACAAAATTGACAGAGCCATCTGTGAATCAAACTAGAAGTTATTTGTTTCTACGGAATTAGTAAATAGGTTATTTCATAGATGGCTCTGCCAGTTAGTATTTATTTCTGCCCCGAAACAAGCCAGCCCTCAAGAAGTATTAGGAGAATGAAACACACCAGGAGGTATTTTTAAAAGAATATAAATCACAAAAAGTAAAGCGATTTTTTGTCGCTTATATGCCTATTTATTAAATACATTATATCAAGTATTTTTTTATTTATAATACAAAAAAAAGTATTCCAATTACAAAAATGTTCATAATATTTTTTAATTTCTATTGATGACTTTGAATCAATTACTAATATTATAGCTTAAACCACGCGGTACTATTAATGCTTTTATATGTGGCATTTGTTACAACAATTTTATTTTAAAAACTCAGGTCTTGGATTCACTAACGGGAGCAAATAGTTGCGCCGAAGCAGATTTGCTCTCGTTAGTTAATCCAGGCCCAGATGTATCATATACCCCTAAAAAAAAGGTAAATATTTTCCAACCATGTACAGTGCTATTTAGATGTCCTTAAATAAAAGAGAATACCTCTTTGTGTGTCATATTTTCCTATTACTTCTTTAACAGATCTGTCATGTTTTTGATATTTAATTGACAGATCCATCCGTGAAACAAGCTATTTGTGATTTGAGTCTATCAAATTAGTAGAGCTTATTTCATAGATGGACCTGTAAGTTAGAATTTGATTTTGTTTGGTCCCAGAAATCAGGCATGTTAAGAGTTATTAATTAGACGAATGAAACATACCTATAGGTATTGTTAAAAGAAAATATCACTCAAAAAGTAAGGAGAGTTATTTATTGCCTCTTTTGCTTATTTACTAATATAGATTTCTAAAAAGTATTTATTTTACCTATCTATAATGAAAACAAAGGTAATAATATCACAAAAATGTTGATGATACTCTAGTTTTTAGTTTCTTTTACTGATTATAAATCAATTCTAAAAATCCATGGTTTAAAACCGATAGTACCCGGTTCACTGGGAAAATAAACTGATAATGAATAGTAATAAAAATATAATAATAAAAATAAAACCTAATTTTAAATATGGCACTTGTTACTTCAATTTTTCTTTAATCCTCATTTGTGTAAAATAATTATATATATTTAGAATATCATCTTCCAACAATTAATGGTGCTATTTGATATTCATAACTAAATAAGAATACCTCTTGGGGTGTCTTACTTTCCTCATCCTTGGTAAGGGATTTTATCTAACATTTCACTCAGAATGAGATTAACTATTACAAATGTGAATGAAACCTTCTGTTGGGTCATATTTTCCTAATACTTCTTTTACAGATCTGACCTATTTCTGAGAGCTATTTGCTATTTGGTTCTACCAAATTAGTAAATAAATTTTTCCATAGATGGCTCTGTCCGTATTATTTTCGGTCCCATAAATAGGACATGTCTGTTAATAAGTATTAGGAGAATGAAACACACCAAGAGGTATTGTTAAGAGAAATAAAAACATAAAAAGTATAAGTTAGTTATTCTCTATTATATGCTTATTTATTAAAATAAATTCTTTCAAATTTTTATATTTTAAAATATGGACAAAAGTAATTCAATTACAAAAATTTTCATAATATTTTGTATTTTTTTATTCTGGCTTTAAATCAATTTGATAGCTTAAACTGATCCTTTACTTTTAATGCTTTTGTCACAACAATTTTGTTCCTTCCCTTAAAAAAAGTTTTTATTTTCAAACAATGTCCATTGCTATTTTGATGACCTTAAATAAAAAAGAATACCTCTTGGATTGTCCTACTTTCCTCATACTTGGTAAGGGATTTTATCTTACATTTCACTTTGAAGACGTAAATGTAAATAAAACTTCCTGGTGGATCATATTTTCCTAATACTTCTTTTACCAGATCTGTGGTATTTATGAGATTGAATTGACAGAGCCTGACAGAGATTGACAGACCATCTGTGAATCAAACTAGTTGTTATTTGTTTCTACCGAATTAGTAAATAGGTTATTTCATAGATGGCTCTGTCAGTTAGTATTTAATTTCGGTCTCAGAAACAAGCCAGGTCCTTCAAGAAGTATTAGGAGAATGAAACACGCCAAGAGGTATTTTTTTAATAATCATTCATCAAGAAGTAATCCTATTTTTCTTCTCTCTTCTATGCTTATTTAATAACATTTTTTAATTTCTTTTGATGACTTTAAATCAATCACTGATACCATGGATTATTAATGCTTATTTTATATTGTATTTTTTACAAATATTTTGCTTTAAAAACTTATCATCTAACCTTTAAAAAACATATTTAAAAAAAATATATGGTACTATTTTGATGACTCCATATATAAAAGAAAACCTCTTTAGTATGATATCTTCCTAATACTTAGATGGGGATCTTCTAACATTTCACGTTTCATGTAACAACATATGTCATATTTTCCTAATATTTTTTTAACAGATTTTTACTGTTTCTGAACCATGACTTAGCCATATGTATGAATTGATTGAGCTATGGGCGAATTTGGTTATTTCATAGATGGTTCACCTCTCAGTTGTTGAGACAAGTTTTATTAGGATGATATTAACCTAATTTGAAATACCTCATTGTGTTT
The DNA here is from genome assembly GCA_902155825.1 of Timema genevievae. Classification (NCBI taxonomy): domain Eukaryota; kingdom Metazoa; phylum Arthropoda; class Insecta; order Phasmatodea; family Timematidae; genus Timema; species Timema genevievae. Next base: position 47,641 of record CABFWO010001062.1, on the reverse strand, counting down.
CTTATTCTCTTAATACCTGGTGATAAACTTGCCCTCTATCTTCGAGATAATTTATTTACTATATGAATCAGAGACATTTATTTTATAATGCGTCTTGGGGTTTCTTAGTCTCTTAGTAATTTATTGCCAGTGTGTTCTGTTTCTGAAACCATTTGTATACATTTGGATGAGATTAACTTAATTTGCAAGTTTATATTTCTTTCTTACTCTCTTAAAACGTGGTGATGTAAGTAGGTAGATATGTAGTTTGCGAACCTATAGTTAAAAATGAAAACGAAGGGTACAAATTATTAATTTCATAATATGGCACTAATATTTTTGTCACTGTTATTTCCTATAATTAATTAATAATTGTATGGATTATTAGTATCCTTTTTTTTAAATATTATGTTCAATAATAAGTTTCTAAATTAATTGGGAAAGCTCTTTCTTTAGCCAAGTGTTCCAGGGTTCTCAAATACACAGGAGGCTGTTAAAGGTAGGTTTTAATAAATAGGTATTTATTCTGAGAATGGTATTCACACTATTGTTTATTATAATGCATTGATACAAGGTACATACATAGCTTAACAACTTAATATTAATGATCTTGAACTATTCAATCCTCAGTCGGTGTCCCAGGAAGAGCATCGAAGGACAGTGCTGATGCATTTGGGTTCTAAAAAAAACAAATCACATTCTTAGGAAACCAAACAGAAGTTTAAGCACAGTTTTAATTAAAAAACTTTATTGAATATGTTATTCGCATTGATAATAAATTACAAAAGAAACAGTAAAATACCATATAATTTGATAACTGTATTATATTTGGAAGAAGTTACAGGAAAGGTGGATAAAAACATATCAAAGGAACAAACAAAATATGGCTTTTACATTGAAAAGAAGAACACAGTTCACATTTTACATTGCTGCCATTGGATAAAGAGGTAATTGTAGCCCCTTGAAGAAAATCGATCATTACCCCCAACCACCAGAGGACAGAAAATCTGGAAGTGCTGGGAATCGAGCCCGGGACTTCTGGATCTGTAGCCAGGAACTTTGACAACAAGACCACAGAGGGGGTCTAGGGCAATAAAGATATGATATTGAATTGATACTGCCATTAAGTAAGTCCTGCTTTAACATTGTCCCTGAATGGCTAGAGCGTTGTTTTTCAGCCAATTGAATCGTGTGTCAAGTTTTAATTGTTCGCCAAACACCCGATTTTCGCCCGCACAATGCTGTGGTTCATGGACGTCACATCACACACCCTTTTCCTCCCCCTCTNGGGGGGGGGCTTAAAACCTAACCCCTAGAATTAACATTGATTCTTAAGGTGAAAACTGAACTTTTATGGCTTTTTTTATAAAGTTGCATTTTTAAGTAACATTATTATTTGGTGTTCTGTCTTACGGCAGGTCCATTCCTTTTGCCAGTGAAGTTAGAACACCAATGTACCCTGTCCTATGCCTCCTCCTTCAGCTCCCAGAATTTTCTTATTTCCTTCAAGTCATCTAATATTTGAATCCTCCTTCCTAAGCTCCTCTTTCCCTCAACCTTTCCTTCTATGACCTCACGCAGAAGACAGTTCTTCCTAAAGATGTGTCTGATCCAGTTTGCCTTGCACCGAAGAATCACATCCAAAATGGTTCTCTTCTCAACCACTCTTCTTAGGACTTCATTTGTCATCCTGATCTTCTCAAAAAAGCTCTCCAGGTATTTCTTTTCCATCTTCCTGAGAGCCCTTTCTAATCTAAATGTAGCTCAACACTATATCAGGACTTACTTTATTTTAAAACATGTACTTCAGAAGTGAAAAGGAATATTCCTAAAGAGTTTTATGGGTAATACTGGTAATTATATTATCAACAAATCAAACATGTGATGTAAATTGATAATTAACAGTGATTACAAATATTACTTAAATATATGTACCTATCACAATTTTACCACATTAGCTATGACAAGTGTAACCATTACCTTCTTAAGGTGTTGTAATGTTAAGTCATAATGTCTTATGTTACCCCTTGGGCGAGTTTCATAGTCAGGCTTAGCACGCTTCAAGTGCTGCTTGATACTAAATATAGGTCAACAGACCCAGATCTAGACCAAAATGGAATGAACCAATTTCATATACAATCTTTTAATTTATTGCGATGTTAACATTTTATCTTGTTTGTATAATTTTTTAATTCTTTGAAGTTTAGTAACATATTTTTAATGATTATTTCAAATATTTTTATAGATTACTTTATTTTAATGGGTTTTTTTAGTGCTAAATGAAGAATTTGATTTAGTTTAAGTTATCTAATAGGTTGTGATATGTGAAACTGGTCCAGTTCTTTCGAGTTTAGTTAGGTGTTGTCTGATATTTAGTATCGTCTCGCCCTTGACTGATTATGAACCTGGCACTTAATATTATACCCCTGTGATATTGACCTGCGCTCTATTTCCAGCCCTGTCCATCAAGCGGTTGTTCCCACCGTCCGTGACCACGATGCCAGAGTCCTGGTCCTCCTGGCCAAGAAGACCTCCGGTAATATCATCACGCTGTTTCTTGCTCCTCTTCTTCACCGTACTATTCTGTGAGTGGCTGTAACTGCCATCGACTGTAAGATACTGCCTGCCCTGTCTGTAATAAAGAGGAAAGATTTACTTCAGGTTGGAGATTCGATCAGTGTGCTACATATGTTACATACATACTATACTCTCAGTGACAGCCTATCAGAGCATTGTGTGCATGGGTGCCCGCAGACATTTTTCCAGGAGGAGGGGGGTGGTGGTAGGAGGGCAAATCTATTCACACACACACACGCGCGCGCGCTTGGGAAAACTTCTGCTGGACACTAGCATTATAATTGCACTGTAAAGATACTAAAAATACAGCAGAACTTGATATCGTTCATTTTCTCTGTTCTTAGACGAGAAGATTATGAGGAAATGTCGACAATTTTTTAAAAATGTAGTGACAGGTTTTATTTGGAAATGCGTCTAATGGATGTGGTGATCGATCATATATCACGATTGTAAATCTGATAGTTGTTAAATGTTGGAAGAAAAAAATTGTAAGGGAAAACTAGAAGATTAAAAAATGTTAACAATGTTTTATTGTTAAAGATAACATAATTCCAGGGGTCGGGGGTGGCAAGTGCCCCCCCCTTGCCCGTTACTGCGGACGCCCATGATTGCGGGTCTTGTGAGGAAATGATCATCTCTCTCTCCCACAATTAGCTGTTGCCAAAAATTCCTAATCGATGTTGGTTAAAGAAAAGTTGGACAGTGCAGCACTGCCAGTAACTATATTTTAAAGAAAGGCAGAACACTGGTACACAAGGGAATAGCAGCGCTGTTGTACTACAGTGAAACTGCTGTTTCCTTATATGTTATAACTGAGTCAAGTCAAAGTTTTTTGTTTAGAAACTAACAAATAAAATAAGTAAAAAACACTTAAGAATTAATCAAAATAAATTGCCTAGCTGAGGTTGCTGGGTCGAGAAATTGTGTTGTCTGCTAACACAATTTCATTTAACCATGGATTACCTATTTAATTTTTATCTCTCTAAGGAAAACTTCTTTTTGCTTTCTGAAGTATTTTGATATTTTTGGAAGAAGGTGCAGTAAAAATGGATATAAACATATTGAAGGGAAAGAACACAATATGACTTTCACAATGAAAAGAAGAAAACAGTTCACACTTCACATTGCTGCCACTGGACATTGCTACCTCTCGAAGAAAATCGATCATCACCACCCAATCCCCTGACCAAGGCTTCACTCTATTGGGTGGTAGTGATCGATTTTCTTCGAGAGGTAGCCATTATCTCTTTGCTTAGTGGCAGCAATGTAAAGTGTGAACTGTTTTCTTCTTTTCATTGTAAAAGCCATATTGTCTTTGTTCCCTTTTATATGTTTCTATCCACCTTTCCTGTACCTTCTTTCAAATATGCATGGTGAAAAGAGGTTTTCCTTAAAGAAATATATATTATATAATCACAGGAGAAATTGTAAGTGGGTCTTCTGTCCTCGCCTGAATAGCTGAGGCAAAGCGAGGTCGCTGTGGGAGTCTGCCTTGGTTCAGTTATTTTTTTACATTTGTTATATTTGCCAACCTTCGGCCTGGGTCAGTTTTTTATTCAAGCCATATATTTTCCACTACCAGGGCCTGTCGTAGCTTCATATGCCTTGCATTCTAACTTAAGACTAGGACAGGCACAGCATCCAATCCCCGGCCATTAATTTATCAATGTGAAAGGGTAAAAACCCATACTTTCATCGATGATAAATTTTCGGTCCATGCCAGGAATCGAAACAGGGACCTTTAGCTCAGTAGGCAGACGCGCTACCAACTGAGCTAATTTAGATGTCGGACAGGGTTTAGTAATCTGTTTTAAAATAAGGAAGAGTTGATGCCTTGTGTAGATCTGCAAGGTAACACTGACCTAGGCATGAGTCCCATGAGTGTGCTGACAGTTCCTAGAGTCGGAAGGTTACTGCGGTATCTCGCGAGAGAGGCCTCCGATCCATCGATGGTGTGTTCAAAGGGAAACTGCTGGTATGTAGGCACCCGAAGCTCTTCATTCATCTGAAGTCACAGGACATAACAATAATAAGGGTAGTTTTTACTAGGGGTATGCAAAACTTATCATCTTGGAACCAAATCTATTCATATTTTTGCAATAAAACATTAAAAAAATTATGTTTGGTGTTCAAAGTTAAATAAATATATATATAATGTATTTTTTTTGTCCCCATTATCAAATAAAGACAAAAATATTCCAATTTTAATGTGTATTTGTGAATATTTCGTATAAAAAAAGTGGATTTCACATACTGTTCAACTTGTTAGGTACTGGATATATTTTTTTCTTAAGCGAATACATTTTATGAACAATTATACCTCCCCAAGAGATGTAACATAATAATATAGTAATACTACTTTCAAAAATTAACTTATATACTATTAAAATGTTTTGAACTTGTCTGGAGACACACAAACCTGCTGTTGGTGAAATTTTTTCAGTTCTTTCTTCTTTTTGATTACCACAGCAGCCACTGCGAGGAAGAAGATTGTGAGTAGGCTGACAACTGTGCAGCCAGCAATTGCGAACATTGTGGTGCTTCTCTTCTCTGTAGGCAAAACAAAGAGGCACAGGAATGTTTTGACTTCCTTTTAAAACAATCAATAATAACATTTTGTAGCGATATATATTTATTACCTGGTAGGACATTTAAAATAATTTATTATTATTATTTGAGGCAGGTATTTAACATGCACTTTCTGAACCGACTGATTATATCTGCTCAAGAGAATTTCTATGAGCGAGAGCAAAAGGGCCTACCAATTTTTCTGGAAAAGGTATTCTCACATATCTTCCAGAATTCCTTTACATGTCCACAATCGACATGGGACCAACAGCTTTACTTCCCCTCTGAAGGAAATTGTGCCAAGGATTTTTATCACTCAAGAAAAATCCATTATCCCCAACTGGGTTTGAACCCACGAACATCAGATATTGAGGCGAGCACTTTACCCCAAGACCACCGAGACCGACTTTGTAAAATAATTAATACTAGGGTTATTTGGAATGAATCACTAGGCTAAATGTTTAGTTGAAATGTTTAGCTAAAACGCTAAAAAAATTTACAAACACATTTTAAAGACAACCTTCCACTGGCAAAGACAGCTTCTTCAGGTTAAGAGACCAAGAGAAACAGTTTAATCTCTTAAAATGAAGAAGCTGTCTGTAGTGGTGAAACCTTCGTCTTTAAAAATGTGCTTTTTTTTTAGTATTTAATTTTTACAATTTCTACTCCAGTGTCACTCAGTAAAGTGCTCTAATAATTTGGTTGCAATTTTTACACATTGGTGATTTTCAATGTCACCTATCTCTTACATTGTTGGTTATTTAAAATTATTTTAGCAATATGGTACCCCTTTCTCTCTATATATATTTGAATGTTAGTTTCATATCGCTCTTTACTACCAGGGTACGAAACTTACCAGCCCCTCGTAACTCTACGACACTCAGCGGTTGCGGTGGAACGTTCAGTTTTTTCTGGTCCAACCCTTTCACTTCCAGATCCCCTTTTTGAAGCAACATTGCGATCTGGGGAAGAACTTCTTTCACCGTCTTTTCATCTGTGTCCACCAGAAGAAGCTTTACCACAATACTGCCTGCAAACAGTCGCATCCCAAGGTTACATTATCAGAAACATTAATTTATTATAAATACAACCAGGGGCATGCACAGTAACTTTTTTTTTAAAGGAGAGGTTTTTCAAAATTCAAAATATATTATAGAAGGCCTATATTGAACTCTGTGCATAGTTCACATAATATAAATTTTAATATAGTAGATAGTAAAAACCAACCTTATTTGAATCATAAAAACATGAACATTCTATCAGGTATATAAGGCAACTTAAAATGAGAACTTTTTAGTTATTTTTTTTAAAGTCTTTTTGATCATAATCATATCAACTGTTTACGGCCGGATCAGTTTAGTAAAATGCCTTCATCTCCCTCTATCCTTACACCACTCTTCCTCTTTTAGTGGCTTTAATTCTTCTCCTCTCACTTGCACATGTTCTGGTATCTCCATCTCTTTCTTGGCCTACCTAGTTCTATACAGAGTAAGGGAAAGAGTCGTATCATGAAATTATCTACTTGCGTAAACTTATAATCACTGAGGGTAGAAGACCACGGACAAGATGGAGGGATCAAAGGAGGGGCTAAAGGAATAAACTGGAGATAAATGGCAGAGGGAGAATCTTGGAGGGACAGGGCCGCATTTATAACTATGGCGCCCCTAGGCACATGATCTGCAAGACTCACCCTCCACAACCCGCTCCCACCAAAACATCATATTGTTATTTGTTAATGAACACAAATACTAATGTTATTGGCCTATTCATTGCTACTATCTACAGTGTATTCCCTATAACTATATGACCACTCTGAAAAATGGTTGTGCTCGTCTATATCTGGCACAGCTTTGCAATTCACATATGAGTGACTATTATAAGCAAACATATGGCCATAGTAGACACAATAGAACTCTAACAATACACTGGCGGTTTATAAGAAGCAGGCTTCAGCTACAGCCGAGTCCGTGTGTGTTGTTTTAGTGAAAATTATGTTCATTCATGTTGAAGACAAAGGTTTCTGGTTCACATCCTGTGACGTCATACCTCGTAAAGGCCTCTGCTTTAAACAATAGATGTTGCGGCCCTAAAAATCTCGCGCCCTAGACCCATACCTAATCTGCCTAGTGGTTAATGCGGCGCTGTGGAGAGATAACAGGAATGTAAAAGGATGTCCCAAACTACCCGCAGAGGTGGAAACATCCAGTGATGATGATATTCCACATACACACAACAGCCGTAGGTGTGTGCAAAGTCCACTTTTTTAATTCAAAACGAGCTCGAATCGAATATATGAAATATTCTCGAAGCTGAATTAAAGTTTAAATATTTTCTTTTAGTTGTTTTATCTATGAAAAAAATATATATTGTGGCTATTTATATAAATTAATGCACTAATATTAATTGGAAAATCTTTTATTGCACCATTGTTTGTAATAGTTTGCGTTAATCTGACAAATCAATTACAATTAAAATTAAATTACTTCGGTTTTTTTTCCATATGAATATTAATTTGTGATGTGTCAAACGGCTCAGAATGGCAATTTTTGAACATAAATTGAGTATTTTAGCTGTCGATGTTTTTTATTTGTGAAGCTTCGATGCCAGAATTTGTTTCGAAGCAAAGTTGAATTTTATGTTTGTTTCAAAGCCAAGTTGAAGTTTCGAAGCAGTGCACACCTCTAAGTCAACGGGTAAATAATTGAGCGAAGGCCTTTGAGGAAGGACATTAGATTCAGTCTCTCTACCCCCTCAACAAGTATTTTTCTCACCTGGGAGAACCTCTACCTCGAGCATCATGGAGCGAGGCATGTCAACCTGGTCCAGGATCTGAGCCCGCAGTTTCTCTTCAAACGTGTCCCTGTTGTCGCCGACTGTCACGTTGTAATCCTCCTTGATCCTGCCAGACATAACCGTGGTTTATCAGGTGAATAATCCACTGGTCTAGTGAAGATAAACTCACACTTGGGAGGCTGGGGTTTGTTTCCCGGAAAAGGCGCGTTGGAGTTGGCTTTTTACTCCGCAATGAGGTTTCCCATCTTCCCTCAAAAGGAATCTTGGTGAATTTAATTAAAACTAACCTTCCTCATTCTGTTTACCTAGATTATATGTATGACGGCATTTTTTTAGTCCTCAATGGCACAAGAGCATATTTAACACCACATTTTAATATATCAATATATTTAGTTTTTATTATTGCGAATAATGAAGATAGTTTGGTAACAAACACGCAGTTGGCAGGCAACTGTTTCAGATTCCCAAATAACACCATTATTATAAATAACTGGAAGCGCTGGTGTACTTGTGTATGCCCGGAAAAGTAGCCTCATGAATCCGAAAGCAATGGCAGTGGTTCTTTCGCAATAATCTTTTTTTAATTCCCTCTCATAAGTTAGAATAAAATCACATTTTTGAGAAAAAAAGATTAAAACCTTTCATTTGACAGTAAATAAAATATATTTTTGTTAGAGATTATACCTAAAGGATATACTATACGCCATGTTGGTGAGTTTCTCCAGTTTAGGTATCGCTGTCCGTCCCTCAGTGATGGCGGGGACTATAACTGTGGTTGTGGTAGGAGCGGGCGTCGTGGTTGTCGGGGATAGTGTTGTAGATGTAGTAGGCACGACGGTAGTAGTGGTCGTACTTGCGGTAGTAGTCTTTGTTGTGGTAGGAGCTTCTGTTGTTGTTGTTGTTGTTGTTGTTGTTGTTGGAACATCCTTGGCAACCAACCTGTAAAGACCCATGCACTTGGTTTAATACTCATAATCTAAGAAAAATGACGTAAAGTTCGGCGTTCGTTGTAGGTCCGGCTGCTTGGCTACATTTCATCGATTCAATCACGAGTGATCTGTTTCGGTAGCCGTGTGGTTTAAGGAGCTACCCTCGCAATAGACTAGGCTGCCAAAGACGGGGAAGATCAGGGTTCGATCCCTGTCAAGTGTACTAAGGGTGGGATTTTTTTCCCCTAAAACTCTCCCCTCAAGTAAATGTGAGTAAACTTCTTCTAAATTCAACCTTCCTAATCCCTAACACATTTGTTTTAGTGCATGAGCGTATAACTCAAACGAGTAGCAAGACTCGGTGCTGAAAAAAAAAATCCCATGTGGTGATATATTAGATAATAATAGTTAAGTATTGATAAAATACCTCCCCCCACCCCCTATTCTTCCCACAGTGGACACACGGACAAAGTGTTTGGTTTGACAATGGCTTGTGGAGAGGATAAAATCTCGGTCAGGTATAGGGAGGAGCTTCTTCCTAAATCATTTCCCACGCTCCCTCCATGCAAATGTGAATACTTCTTTAAAAATCTACAATTTTTATTTATATACCCACCTCAATCTCATTTGAAGAGACGGGCGGTTATTAAAGGGTTTGTGGGTGGTCATTGAAATATGCCACCCTATTCTCAGCTTCAAAGAAAAATATTTTTCTTATTTGCATTTTTTTGGTTATACGCTTATCTACAAATTATGCTAATGTATTAGAGACGAGGAAGGCTGTATTTAGAAGAAGTGTATGCTCATGTGAGTGAAGTGAGAGTTTAAAACCATTTATAAAAAAAAACTTCATTACCCCCAACTGGGATTGGAAGGAGAGAGGGAGGACTTTAAAACTTTCTCTCACAAGACCCTCTGCGACATGATTCGCCCACAAGACAACTCACCTTATTTGTGATCTCATTTTATTCCAACGTTTACTTACTTAAATTATTTTCCATCCTAATTAAAATGTATCCATATTTTTGAATTTTGGGATGACTTGTAGAAGTTGACTCACGTGTAATACCCCAGGTGGTAGCACTGACACGGTTGGTACTCCTGACCTGCCATGGTGACTGTGTTTGGAGAAGTTTCGCATTCGCTAGGACTCCAGCCCACGCCTGTCAACCACCAAACACACTGCGAAGAAGATATGTAACATTGATATGGGTCATATTTTAGAACCACTTTTTTTTGTAGGTGACTATTTGACCAGCCAACATTTTTTTATACCTTTGTGTAATCAATGTTAGAGCAGAACTTGCTAATTAATATAAGTTAGGTGTATCTGATCATGAAAAATTCATAATATTTCTCACATACCGTATACTTTTTACTATCAAAGCTTGGAAAACCGCCTCAAGATGTCAAATAAGGTTATTCTTATAGTAAGTGGATTGAAGTCTTATTATCCATAAGTTGGTTTATTATTTTAACATCGTTATCATCATCATCATCAACAACTTTGTCCAGCCTGTGCTCATATCACTTTAGTAAAATGCCTCCATCTTCCTCTATCCTTCCACCATTATTCCTCCTTTAATTGATTACATTCTTCTCCTCTCACTTACACACTTTCTCCCACCTCTATACTATCTCATATACTCCCTGTATCCCTACTCTTTCCCAGATAACTTCATTCCTAATCCTGTTTCTCCTCGTGACAGCTAACGTGCTCCTCACAAACTTCATTCCTAATCTTGTTTCTCCTCGTGACAGCTAACATGCTCCTCACAAACTTCATTCCTAATCTTGTTTCTTCTCGTGACAGCTAACATGTTCCTCACAAACTTAATTCCCATGTCCTCCACTTTCCTAGTCTCTCTTACATTCATTGTCCGTATTTCGGCTGCTTATGTTACAATGGGTACAAAGTACGCCCTGTACAGCACTTCCTTACACTTCAAGGGCACTTCTCTTCTCCATAGCAGATCTCTTACACACCTATAGAACAACTCCCCCTGCTGCCCTTTTATTATTAGATCCTCTCTACTCCCACACTTCGCGTCAATCACAGTTCCAAGATGTTTCCTCAGATCTACACGACTATTTTAACAAGAATACTCATACTTGTATCTGCTGGCTGCTACCCAAGGTGTTTCCCCACACGGGTAGAGAAACATTCACAGGTTGTTCTAGATGTCCAGGATCTAGGATGTCGTTAGCCGTCACACTCATCAGCTGCACCTCAAATATACCACTATGCCTTCGAACATGAATTAGGAACAAGGATATTAATTTTATTTGTTGGTACCTATTTGAAAGATTTACAGCACAAACAACAGTGTTATTAATGTGTCAATAAGTATCTTACATTATTATAGTATGTTGAAGTAAAAAATAATACAGGGATAGATTTGAACGTGTAAAATGATTTGAACTTTTTTCATGAAAATAAAATACAACCAAACATTTGATTTATTGATTATTTAATTTGAGCTAGTTGTCAACTACTCATACTTTTTGACTTATTTAATTGCTTTATATATTTTCACATTTTATTTTTCTGTGCACTGATCAGAAAATATTTTGCTCAATTCATATTTTTTTTTAAAAAGGAGGCTAGTTGGTCTATTAAGCAATGAATCTTCAGAAACTAGGTGGGGTTGTACTAAATTGAGCTTCTTTTTAAACTTTTAACAGTTTTCTCAGGTATCTATAGATTTAAAAAAAACTAGTTTTAAAACTGTTGTACTTAATATTTTACAATAATTTAGTTTTTCCACTTTTAAGTCAAGAAGCTGCTTCTATTCTATAAACATAATTGCTGTAATATTTGGTTGAACACTACCTGTCAATAGGCTCAATACTAAAATTCGCAGCTTCTGTAAGGAAGTCTCCCGGAAACATAACCGCGCCAAGGCAGGTACCATCTTTCACCAGCTCCGACATTTTGGTACCAGTATTCAAGTTCATCTAGAAATACAGGTATTTGAAATAATTAGTTACACGATTATCTCGCCTGATCCAAGGGATCACAATGTAATTCTTCCCAATCTCTGGGTTTAGGTTTTTCTGCTACCTGAAAAGTTTCCCTATAAGCAAGGGCCTTAAAGGCCTATTTATAATGTAGTTACTTGATTATAGACCACTTAAGGACCACTTAAAGGTTACAACTTTTCTTCAGTCTTAGGGCCAGTTTCATAGTCAGATTTAGTACGCCTCAAGTGCGGCGCTATACTAAATACAAGACGTCACCTACATGAAATTGAATGGAATGGGCCAGTTTCATATGCGAAACTGGCCCATTCCATTTTGTTCTAGGTAGGTGTCGTCCTGTATTTAGTATCGACTCGCAATTTAGGCGTACTAAATCTGACTATGAAACTGGCCCTTAGACTTAAATGGTAAACACTGCCATGATATGTATACTAACTCTGTACTACCCATAGTGTAATCATTCACAGGTCATATGCTACTAATCATCCTGATAGATTGTCAAATTACCATAGAACTTTTCTCAAATAAGATACCATAGAAATTTACAATTATGAGATTGATAAATTCTTCTCTGTTGTTAAATCAATTTCCAAAAATTACACAAATTTCATACATAACGATAAAAGGAACGAACAAAATATTGGTTTTTACAATGAAAAGTAGAACACAGTTCACACTTTACATTGCTGCTTTCGAACAAAGAGGTAATGGCTACCTCCTTGTCCAATGGCAGCAATGTAAAGTGTGAACTGTGTTCTTCTTTTCATGGTAAAAGCCATATTGTGTTCTTTCCTTTTGTATATTTATATCCACCTTTCATGTACCTTCTTCCAAATAGAATGCAGTTTGAATAATAAGTAGTTAACATAAGTAAAAAATTTGCTGTGTTTAAACACACCCAACCTTTTAAGAAAAAAAAAAGTATTTGAAACTATTAACAACACATTAATGTGCAGTGTGTAGACCTTTTTAAATTGTGTAGACACTGAACAAGTGATAATGCTTTATTTATTGAGCACTAAGCAGTGAATGGATCACCCTCACTTTTAACAATAGGCTATCTAAAATATGAGGAGCATGAGAAAATGATCTACAATCGGCAAGATAATGAGAGACAGGTCAACATCTACAACACAGTAAAACCCTGTTAGACCAAACCCCGGTCGATCATAAATACAGATCATCCAAACACAATTTTCTGAAAACTAGGGGGGCTATAGGGGTACCTATATTTTATTGGTAAAAAACTAAAAGTTAAAAGAGAATTGTAAGAAACAGTGACAATAAATGCTATATATTTACATGTTACAATATATATTCTGTAACAAATATAGCTTCAGCACTGTAAAAAGATATAATGTAAATGTAAATCTACAGCATAAGCTACGTGTTTTAAATCAGTTAAGTGAATGTAAATTTTATAAAGCTCATTTAAAGCCGTTGGACCTGTCGAGTGCAAGTCTAAAACCTATTTTGTGGGCGGGAGGCTGAAAGGCGTGGTGTGTCTTCACAACCTACCAAAGTATCCTTCCGCACCAACAAGAACAGATGGATCACGGGTGAGTGGGAGTACACAAGATAGGATGTCACCCTAAAATATATCTCCTTTTTAAAGATGCATAGTGTACCATGTATGAGTAAATATTATCATATTGTCTAAAAGCTTCTTAAACATTTTCTAAAACAAATTTACACAAAGCAAATTCTGACCTATATTGATAACAATGTGAAGCACAACATAATAAATTTAAAGGAATGTGAAGAATGGAATAGGACCAAGATAGCATCAACGCAAAGAAAATATCCTAGTGTGAATAGTGCAATATATGTATATAAAAAATAAAAACAATCTCAACCTAACCTACACTAACCTAACTTTTATTATCACAACAAATTAAATGTTAGATTAAATTGGAATAGGTGATATTGTTAAAATAAACTATTTGATCTTTCTAGGAAAACTTGAGTCCGAATGGAATAGGACTGGTACATTGTTATTATATACAGATGGTGACAAGTCGAAAAGGTATTTTAGTGCACAAGCTAATCTCGGAAAAAATTAATTAATGTTTGTATTTTATAATTCTTTGTGTGTGGATGATTGTAAATAATACATTTTGGTGATGTTATGTAACAAAGAAAACATGTTATCGACATTCAGAGTAAAAAGATCATCCATAAGCCCGGTAATTCTCGTTTTTACTAACTTTTTTCGGCCCTCTACATACCAACCTGTGTTACTTTTTTTTCACACCAAGTACGACATTAGGATTCCTCCTTTCCCCTTCTAAACAGCGTTAGGGTTCAGCCAGACTAACAAGCGGTCAAGCGAGCGCGCAAGTGACTAGGTGGCCAGACTGGCGAGCGTGCAAGCGAGCAAGCGCGTGATTAGCAGATAGCTCTCGTTAGTTGTTGACGAGGAGGCTCCTAATCTTGGTTCAGTGAACTGAGGGTGGTTTTTAACAAGTGATTTATTGTTGTGGTTTTCTCATCCTCTCTCCACGCTAATGGTGATTCTTATTTGTAAAGGCCTACTTTGATAATATTGAAGTATTTTAACATATCAATTATATATATATATGGTTTATGATCTTACCAATTTAATTAGGCCGTTAGTAGCAAGTGTGCTAAACCTATCGATAATAATAAAAATGTCGAAATGAGAAGTTTTCCTAGCACTCAATGAACCAACATACAATAATATTGCCTGGCGCCTGTAAACTAGACTGTACAGGGTCGAGCGCGCTCGCTCCAGTCTGGCCACCTCTCATTACAACCAATGTGTTCTATTTTATATTTTAGTCACTTGCTCGCTCAGTCTGGCCACCTCTCATTACAACCAATGTGTTCTATTTTATATTTTAGTCACTTGCTCGCTCAGTCTGGCCACCTCTCATTACAACCAATGTGTTCTATTTTATATTTTAGTCACTTGCTCGCTCAGTCTGGCCACCTCTCATTACAACCAATGTGTTCTATTTTATATTTTAGTCACTTGCTCGCTCAGTCTGGCCACCTCTCATTACAACCAATGTGTTCTATTTTATATTTTAGTCACTTGCTCGCTCAGTCTGGCCACCTCTCATTACAACCAATGTGTTCTATTTTATATTTTAGTCTCTCGCTTGCTCGCCTAGTCTGGCCGTCCCCTTAGATGATTTATCGATGACCCCTAAGTGTTTTATAGCCTAGGTCAGTGCAAATTTTATGTTCCCTATACCTTGTGTTGCAGGTTATGTAGTCATGTAAAGTGTGTTGTGCACAATAAAAGAATAATTTTCATTATTTACGTATAAAATCTATTTTATTAACAAAGCAATAGTCTTCAAGCTTTGTTGTTCTTAACCCTACACAACTTTTATAACAAACTCCTATGAGCTCACGGGGTGACACTACTTATTAAGCGTGCGTGCGTGTCTGTTTATGTGTGTGTAAATCAATAGCCGCTGATCTTACTTGTGTAAGACTAATCCTGTCTATTTTGTTTTTGTCGTTGTTTTTGTGTATACATCGAATGTGAAGAGAGGTCGGATATTTGGACATTCCTGAATGTAACATCTTCAGCTGTGGTACATAAAAAAAAGGCCAGATTAACCTACTATTAAGAATTAATGAGAAGTGTTTGTGGAAATTGACATAATTATCTCATTTTGTGCTTTCCTGTAGTTTTGTGAAATGATAATTTTGTGAATGAACATGAAGAGGACCCGCCTCAGCGGCAGAATGGTCTAAGGCGTCACTCCTGTGCTAGACTGACCCGCTGATGACGGGGAGACCGAGGTTCGAATCCCAGTCGGGTCTTCTGAGAAGGGTTTTTCGTAAATGGTTTCCCACTCTCTTTCCACGCAGATGCAGGTAGACTACCTCTAAAATGCTTCCTTTCTCATCCCTACACAGGTAATAAGATACGATGATAAAATAAAAATATATGGAAAAAAAAAAGGGGGAGGGGGCTGAGAGTGATTTGTTTTTGGTTCAGTTAACTTTATAATTTATTTAGTTGACAATTAACATGGGGTGGATGGGAACACAAGTTAAATAAAAACATTTTGGTGAAAATTTTAAAAAATATCGCTTCAACAGACATGTTTAGTATAATTTCCTACATAATAAGTTCCAACATTTCTTGAATATTTATCATGGACATCACGGAACTCGTACAGGACTTTTACTCTTGATTTTAAAAGTTTCTGTTCAAATGTCACCATGCTCATAAAATATATTCAAGAATTGTTGAGATTACTTTGTGTCGAAAACTAAGGCAATATTTGATTTATTTTTGGACCAAAATGTTTTGTTTTTTTCCTATAAAAAAACTGTAAAGATATTGACTTTTAACTCATGTTACCTTGCACACCTTAGAAAACATAAATCAATATTTTTAAAAACTTTATTTTATTACTATTTTAAAGGAGATAAATAACACGTGGGTTATTAATATCTATAACTGCGCTTACGACAAGCGCCTTAATTGCTCATGCAGTGCCCGTGCCAAACGTGAGTATTGAAGATGTTTAATCAATTGTGGAAGTGTTTAAACACTTTTTAGTAGATATTGAAAAACTACTGTTGCTCTTTGAAAACCTAATTGATAGTTCTAAAATAAACATTATTGTGGACAGTAAGCTTATATTTTTAATAGTATGTCATCGGTGTTTGTGGAATATACATTCTTGGTCTTCTACTGGATATGTGACCATCTTTTGAGGTACGGTTCATCATGCAGGTGTGGTTACTTCATCCCAGTGAGATGATGCTGATTTTGTGTTCCAATTGAAGCCTTGAACCTAAATTAAGCCTAACTAACCAGACCATGGCAAATATAGAAACAATTTTCCTTCAAGAAAAAATACCTATAGTACTGCCAGGAATCGAACCCAGGACCTATTAATTAGCAGCCAGGTATGCTGAACACTAGACCAAGAACCCAGTCAATTATTTTCAGTTGATTAACAATATTTGTATTTATTGAAAATTTGAGGAGAATGGAAAGGTAAAGGATGTCCAAGAGGATGTTGGATATGGAGGAGAGGAAGACCAAGGGACAGATGGATGAAGGGAGTAAGGAGTGTGGAGGAAAGAGGAGAGGACTGGGCCAAGGTGGAGGGAGAGAGGTGGTTGATAGGTTTATATTCCAAACAGACCCAGCCAGTAGCTGGAAGCTGTTCATGAAGATGATAATGATTGAAGATTTACATTTTAAGCTATATAACTTCAACAAATGTGATACAAATTGTTTTATATGGACTGATTTCATCGATTAAAAGAATCAGATTTCTACAAAACCTCATGTTCAAAATAGTTCAAAAGTTGTAAGCGGTAGCCTTAAAATCCCTTCCAACTGGGACTTGATCCCAATCTTTCAGAGGTCAGTTCCTTGAACTGAACATTTCAACCCCAGTAGGATAAAAAATTAAAAACACGGTATGGTAATCATGAGTTCGCACGACATGAGTAAACAAAGAACTAACCGCGTGTTGAGAAGAATGTTACCAGGTTACTTTATATTCAAGAAGTGTTGGTGTAGTTCAACTCACCTTTGCAGTTATGTTTGGGTCCCTCCCCGTGACGGCATAAGGAATATTCAGTTGTTTTCCTGACAGGCTCTTCAAGTTCACCCTCTGAACGCTGAGACTAACAGACGGGAATTCTAAAAACAATCCTCACGGTTAGAAATTTCATATTACCTTAAATACATACATACATGCATGCATATATATCTAATCACGTCGTTCCCTTACCGGGTAGTCAAGAAACTATGTATATAGCTATAAAAAAAGCTTTGTACTTAAGCCATTCTCACTAACTTACTCCACACTTCCCTAACCTTGCATACTCCCTTCGCTTCAACAACATCCATACACCGAGTCATACATGCTCTTTTGTTCTTAAAGCACTTAATGTTTCTCTTTCTTACACATTTGTCTACAACATTTAGCCACGTCTCACATGGCCTACCCCTTCCTTTTGATCCACACACTCTACCTTCATATATTTGCTTCGTCATTCAATCCACATTCATCCTCTCAACATGCCCAAACCAACGTAAGACGCTTCTTTTAACATTGACTTGTATTCCCTTTCAAACCGCACTCCTTCAGCACCCATTCATCACTGACTCTGTCCATAAGAGTTTGTCCACATACATTTCTTAGATATCTCATTCAAACTGCATTCACCCTGCTCTCGTGTTTCTCCTGACAAACCTACACTTCACTCCATACAACAATGTTAGCGTTAGTTCATACTTTTATATACAGCCATCTTATATCTTTAGTAAATAAAAAAAGGTTTTTAACTTTTAGTACCCAATAAATCTGTTTGATTAAGTTTTCAAGGGATGTGTCCTGTATTTTGAGAAGAATTCTACCTGCTCATTGTGAAGTCCCCCAAGAGGAGAGGGCAATGATAATTCTAACATTAAAACTTTTTTGAAACAATTTGAAATATTATCTTAGAAACATAATTAAGGTTTATATTGTATGGGCTATGAATTTTATAACCTGGGAATTGAGGTGTGTTAAATTGTATTTACTGATAATAATTTAGAGAGGGGTTTTAAACCGCCTGACAGCTCATTCTAAGCCCCCTTTTGGTAACCCAGCGCTGGGCAAACATAATCCGAACCAAACATATGGACGTATTACCGATTCCCCGCGGCCGTTTGGCCCGGATGGTGGGGGCCCTCATTTCCTAAGCCCAAGGCATCTGGTATGTCAGACTGAGTTAACCACTCCCACCGGGTGGTCTAGCTGGGGTGGAGGTGTAGAGTGTCAAAGATAAATCTTTAGTTAAAAAACTTAAACATTGTAAAGAGATAGAAGGGCAGACCTAAACACTTATAAAAAAAATTGCAGGCCTGATAATTCACAAGTTTTTAATAAAAACACAACAGAAAGGAACTGATGTACCCTGAAAATTACATAATTATGTGTTTTGTTGTTTAATTGTGAATCTAAAATAGCCGTCTGGCGCCATTTTTTCTTTGTTTGAAAACTAGACAGAGGGTGTGGCTCACCCTTTGCCAGGTGTGGGAAAAAAAATGATAAGGTAAGTTATCCCCCTCCCTCCCATTAGGGTGATTGCCCCTCGGCACATCTTATGGCAAGATCATTAAGTCATGCATCGCTGTTGTAGATCTTAATTTAAGGTGATAATAACAGTATTAAAACATGATCTTGACCTATGAGCACATGCTTGGTGTTTGTGACGTCGTTCCCCTGACAGAGGCCTGTCATGTACCGGTGGAGTTGTTTGGGTAATAGTCTCTTCTCCTTCATCTTGCTGTCCCAAGTCACCTTCTCTGACTCTATCATTCGTTGGAACAGTGACAGCATCGAACGAACCTGAGGACACATGGACCAATGTAGAGGATTTTCAAATAAACTGGTAGAACGTTTGTTTTAAAAACCAACTTACAAACGAAACACAAGTTGGTCCCTTTATAATCGCTGGTTATACTTTCAATTCAATCCGAAAAAAACTACTTGCTTCGGTGGCCCCGTGGTCTAAGGTACTACTACCCTTGCAGCAGACTAGACTGTCGATGATGGGGAGATCGGGGAGATCGAGGTTCGAATCTCGGTCATGTGTAATGAGGGTGTTTTTTTACAAAATTGTTTTCCACTCTCCTTACATACAAATGTGGGTACATTTACTATAAATATAACGTTACTCATCCTTTAAACCATTAGTGTAATTAATACATAAGCTTATAACTAGGGACGTGAAAAAAGTATCGATACTTGACTAATATCGATATTTTCCCTTCAAAACTAGTATTTTTTTACTCGATACATTTTTTCCGATACTTTACTGATATTAGTTTTCACAATCTAGTATCGCCTCGGTATCGAAATAAACAACTTTTATGTTATCGTCATTCATGTCGGGACTAAATGTTTACTATGGTTAAAGAAGTGTACAAGATAGATTGAAAAAAATATATTACTAATTATATTTAGCTATTAAATAACATTCCATCAGCTACATTTTCATAAACATTTTGAAATCTGGTATGGTAAAACCTTTTATAATATCGTTCCTTCCAAGTTCCAACATATAATATAGACGCAATAGACCTAAATATAATAAAATATGGTTAAATCATTATAATTCATTGTTTAAATAAATATTAATATACAATTATTATTATCATGCAAAAGTTGAAACTATTACTTGATAAAACAAAAAATTTTCAAGATTAAAATTTCGATACCGATACTTACTGTTATTGATACTTTTCTTTCGATACCACATTCCTACTTATAAACCGAATGGGTATTATGACTGAAATAATTTATGTCAGGCTCTTAAAACAAAAGATCTATTACAAGCAAAACTAAGATGTTAATTTGTATACAAGTTTAAAAATGTTATTGGACAGTTTATATAAACATAATGCAAACTTTCCAATGCACACATGTATATAGTATTTTTTATGTGTGTATAGATCATAAAAATGCATACATGCATATCTGTGTGCCTCCAACTCCCACGGCGGAGGTAAATAACTACAACACAAGAGTGACAAGACTAGTATACAAGTCATCATCACCATCATCATCAACTGCTTCCAGCCTGTGGCTGGGTCAGTTTAGTAAAATGCCCCCAACTTCCTCTATCCTTCCACCGTTCTATCCTCCTTTAATTGCTTCCATTCTTCTACACTCACTTGCACACTTTCTGTAATCTGCTCCTCCTATCTCTTTCTTGTCCTCCCTTGCATTCTTTTTCCTACACACTTCATTTCCAACATTCTCTTAGGCATCATATCTTTTTCCATCCTCATTACATGCCCATACTATTTCAGTTTTGCTCCCTCTACTATCTCCTACTACTGCCCCTATTCAAGTGTTTGTTTTAATTGATAAATAGCATATATATATATATTATATTTATATATATATATAGTAAAATTGATTTCAGAACCTTTAGTTTCATTGGCCAATGTTCAACAACTAAGCCATCCGTCACTCTGAAACCTGTGTCCAGAGACATTATTGTTTTAATGAGTTAAATAGCTACCAATCATGATTTGTTTTAGCTATCTTAGTGTCTATATTTTAAAGAGTGTTTTTAGAAAGGATTATAGAACAACTCACAATTAGTTCAGATTTCATCTGTGCCAACCCTTTATCTACTTCTGCCTGGTTTTCTCGTCTTTTCCGCCTTTCGAGTCGGCGCAAGCGACCTGCAACAGTGTCACTTATTTTGAGTGTATATGTTCTGAAAATAAGACCCAAAATATTATAACTGCTACACAAGTCTTGCTTTTTAAGAGTTAACTCTATTAATACTTCACATTTCTTTCTCGTTAGATTAGAAAAAACATCTGTATTGTTGGACTTAAGAAGTTGTCAGTAGTGTCGATAGATGGTTCCGTTCTCTCCGTGTTCAACAGCCCCTCCTCTATCTCCTAAACCCAAGCAGTGGTCTATTTTGTAATTTGGGAAATGTGTGTTTTGAGAAAGAGAACCCGATAAAAGAGCGCCATTTTTGATACCAGAGTGCAATATGACTAAGATCCGCAAGATTACACTGAATAATAACCCAAAATATTGTAACTCGGGTTCACATATCCACATCATTGATTTCATGGTGTGAGGCACACAATAGTGTGTTACTCTATAATACACGTTTCCCACTCCCTCTTGATGAGTTGCGATAGAATGAAACCTAGGCCGGGGGAATGGGCGGTAACGATCGATTTTCTTCAAGAGTCAGCCATTCCTTCTTTGTCCAATGGCAGCAATGTAAAGCGTGAACTGTGTTCTTCTTTTTATTGTAAAAGCCATATTGTGTTCATTGCTTTTACGTGTTTTTACTAAACTTTCCTGTACCTTCTTCCAAATATACTAGTGTATTATTGGTGGTAATATGGAGGCCGAGGTTCGAATCTTGTTCAGGTGTTTTATGGGTGGTTTTTCCATCCTTCTACCCATGTTAATTTGGGTGCAACTCCTTTAAAATACCCTTCTCCTCCCTATGTAATAGATTAATGGTCATTTCAGCGTAAACTTTCTGTTTTCCATATTTCTTGACGTAGTTTGTTATTTGTAATAAAATAGGGAAAATTAACTTTGCAAAAGTGTTAAGAATAAAATAACACTAAAGAATATTGTACTAGTACACATTTTAAGATTTTAAAACCCTTCTCAATTTAAATGTGAAAAATAATTTGCTGAATGGCATCTTCAAACACTAATAACTTTAAGCAAAACCTACTGTTATTTCTGTATGGAAATGTTTGGTTAAACGATTTATATAGCTCTCTAAAACAATATCTAGTCGGTGAGTAACTGGCTCGCCATCTTAATAGCTCTCAAAACTATGATTTGGCTGGTGAGCAGTGACTCACCACCTTCCAGGCGAAGTATCTCGTTCTTGAAGTCGATGAGTTCCTGAAGAGTGGAGCTCGACATGGTGAGTGCGTCCAGGGTAGTCACGGCCATGCCGATGAAGTCCAGGCTCACCTTGATGGAGTCTGGGCTGGATTTGAGGCTGGGTGATAAAAAAAAAAGGTTAAGACAATTGTTAAAATAAGCATACACAATACAAAACAATATATGTCACACTATATGAAAGCAATGAGCCCACAAGAAAGATTAGAAACGAATTGAAGATGTATCGACGTGGCGATAAAAAAAAAAAGCAGCAAACTTAAT
Source organism: Timema genevievae (assembly GCA_902155825.1). Classification (NCBI taxonomy): domain Eukaryota; kingdom Metazoa; phylum Arthropoda; class Insecta; order Phasmatodea; family Timematidae; genus Timema; species Timema genevievae. Next base: position 25,146 of record CABFWO010001062.1, on the reverse strand, counting down.
TTATCTTTTTCAAAGAGTACCTTTTACTACATAATCAGGTTGTACACATATATGATAATTACTCTAATGGGGTAGGAATTGGGAATGAAGCATTTTAGAGGGAATCTACCCGCATTTGCGTGGAAGGAGAGTGGAGAAACCATTTAGGAAAAGAACCCTTCAATAGACACAGTCTGCAGAAGACTAGACTGTCGATGAAGGGGAGATCGAGGTTCAAATCTCGGTCGAGTACCGGTCCATGTACCTATAATATGTTTTATGATTCCAATTCAAGAATCATAGATGAAATGAAGATAACAATTTAAAAATTGAATAAAATGAAACATCTAGTTAGCATTTTATTCTTATAGTCATGTTTTTCTTCAGAACTATAATATGATTTTGGCAGGAAGAACAGTAGAAGTTAATAAATTTACTAAAACAATTTTAATGTATTCATACATTAAGTCATGTTACCTGAAGCTGTAACTTTTGATAACTATTATAAATACCTATAAATGACACAAATAATATGGTAAAATGTTATCATTGTTGGCCGCAAAGAAATATATTTGAAATTTCCTCTACTATTCTTCCAACCAAAATCAAGGTATATGTGTAGGCCTACCTGCTCTTGAGTGCGGTGATTTCCCTTCGTATGGCCGCCTCTACCTTGGTGCCAGCCTTGAGGTACAGATTCTGATCTGGCATCGGTTTCAAAGTCTCTAGCAGGGTCTGAGCCAAGTTCAGAGCCTCAGAATACATCTGAGATGCAGACAGCTGGCCAAACTCTGATACAATGTTGCTATATAGGGGGTACAGACCAAATTTAAATTTTAAAAACAACAATAAATTGAAATTTAAAAAAACTTCTTGAGACGAAGGTGAATGTGTTAGCTGATAGCTAGCGATCTTAAGGTGGGGAAGTAGAGAACATGAGAAAAGATTTTTGCAGTTTTTGTTGCAAAACTTTTTTTTTTTTGACAAAATAAATAAAATATTTCTCCAGTAGAAACATAATTTAATTTTATTCACACGGTGAAATCAACAGTTGTTGAATATCTGTCAAGATTGTCCTAGAATTTAATGACATCTTTTTCTCTTCGTGTAAAAAGTTTGTCAACTAATGCCACTATTCTCATGACAGATATTCAACAATTGTTGATACCACCACGTGAAGAAAATTAAACTATTATGTTTCTACTGGAGCTATATTTGATTTATTTTGGCCCAACTTTTTTTATATAAAAACTACAAAAACACCGCCCTGCCCTTTTCTTGCATTTCCTACATCCCCACCTTAATTAACCTCTTATATGTAGTTGATGACTTCCACATATACATCACATATTCCGCCTTAAAATATGAGTGAAGAATAACCCTGGACATGGAATAACTTCTAGATATCTCAGTGGTAAGAGCACTGGTGTATTAAGTCTAAGGTCCCGGGTTTGATTCCCGTTTCCAGGTGTTATTTTTTCAATTTAAAGAATATGATATTTAGATGCGGTTGTAACTATCAAACAAAATAGCTTGGCTATTCAATCCATCATTAAATTAAATAGCTGATATTAAAACAAATTTGAATTAAAATCCTAATCCATAATTTGGTTATACATTTTCAAATTCAGCTAATTAATTAATCCACATACATGAATTAACATTTGTGAATCACAGTGGCACTATAGTAGCAATCAATAATTAAACAAAACTAAAGTAGGACAAAATTAGGATTGCTTTTTAAAAACTTTACCGACAATTAGCTTGGTTCCTCACCCTAGCTTGGTCGGTAGTGAATTTAAGAGAAGGCTTATGCCTTAATTTCGCCATGTAAATAAAGACAACAATAATAATATATTAAGTTAGGTTAGGTTAGATGTCATATTCAGGTATGCCACTGCTCAAACCAGCATTAAATATAGGCCCATCTAAATATTCAAAGGCTTTTGACATAATAATATACTAATTAATTGTCTTTCTTTTTTCCTTTCTAAGATAGGATTTTAAAAAATACTGGTGTTGATGCGGTGAAGGCTTTGGTAAATAACTAAGCTGTGAGAGGTTTAATAAAGTTGTATTAATATCGACACGAATTTCCTAGTTAACATTGATATTATTATCGGTGTCAAAGAGATGCCGTTCTTTTGAGTGCGTGCCGATGCTGCACTAGAGTCCTTCTTGCATTTGGACTAATAATATCCTGGACTAATGTTTTCCGCTTACACCGGAAAGCAAGGGAGCAAGGGCCATAGCCACCACAAAGTTGAAGGGTTGCCTAACACCGCACGTGATTAAATTTCACAAACATAAATGAGTCTATAAGCTATTTGGAGCATTTTTGTAATGGTTACTAAAAGTTAGAAACTTACTTAGCGCAGTTCCCCTAAGATCCCAAAAATTCGCATAGAGCACAGTATATTTCAAAAGAATTTATTGATTCATAGTATGAACCAAATGTTTGACATAATATTGATATAAAATTAATTTAACTTAGAAGTGCATAGTATATAACTTTACTAATATTTTTTAATATATATTCTCCCACGCATTCCCGCTCCAATACACCCAGACGGATAATCATAGGCCAGATATAGGAGGGTCTACTGTGTGTGTGTGTGTGTGTGTGTGTGTGTGTTTTTATATATATATATGTACACGCACACACAACACACACTTATGTATTATACATATGAAGATACTTAAATATTTCCCTAAACATTGTAATTAATGTAGTACATTTACCAACTTTCACATTACGATTTGCAAAGAGTCAAACGCACCAAGACATTTTGCGGGCCCTTGTGCTAACACTCACTCAATGTCATCCATGGTGAGAGTTGAAGGGGATCTTGTTCTAACAGGGGATCCCTGGATTGTTGAGCACAGCTGCCTCGAGTTGCAGACATTCAGGACCGGCGTGATGAGAGTCTCGCCGCCGTCTCCTGTCACGAGACAATATATTTAGAGCCTAGTTCAATACCAACTAGTCAGGATCATCATAAACAGCTACGAGCCAGGTCTGTTTGGAACACGAGCCTCTCCAATGTGACAACTCTTTAGGTCTGTAATATACCCGGGGTGGACCAACTAGTGACAACTCTCTGGGGGTGTAATATACCTGTGGTGGACCAACTAGTGACAACTCTCTGGGGATGTAGTATACCCGGGGTGGACCAACTAGTGACAGCTCTCAGGTGTGTAATATACCTGGGGTGGACCAACTAGTGACAACTCTCTGGGGGTGTAATATACCCGGGGTGGACCAACTATTGACAACTTTTAATGGATTGATGAGGATATGCGGGTTAGTTAGTATATAAGATTTATAGTTATCTTGTAATTTAAAAAAAGGAAATTTAAACTGTAAATGGGAGTAACTTTAGGCTATAGAAATAACTGGACCTGAATTAAACTGTAAGAAGTAGGGTCATAGACCTATCTTAATAAAAAAAATCCTCCACACTTCTATGCACCCCCTTCAACCACCTGTCCCTTGTTCTTCCTCTTAGCTTCCTCCTCCCTACTTTAATATCCATCATCTTCTTTAGTATCTACTCCTCCTCCATTCTCCTTGTTTGGCTGTGCCACCTTAGTCCTGTCTTCTCTATTCTGTCCTGCTCTGATTCCTCCTTTATCATTACCCTCCTCACCTTTTCATTTCTCATCCTATCCTTGTCTCTCCTATAATATTTCTAATAAACTTCATTTCACAGGATGTAATTCTGCTTCCATCCTACTCCTTTATTACCCAAGTTTCTGCTGCCTGTATCAATATTGGTCGGGACATTAGATCAATTATTACACTCAAACCAGAAAACATTTCAAAGTGTGGTTTTATGTATTCTTCACTTGACAGTACTGAAATTGGGATGTTCAATAGTTTCTTTTTCATGTCAAAATAATTATTTTTAAATTTTGTTTCATTTTTAAAAAAAATGTTAAACATGTTTACAGGTCTCAATTCCACTGTTTTCTCAAGTAGAATACAAAAAAAAAAAACGCACCAAGATGCGATGCCTGGTTCCAGTTGTATTACCTAACTTGTTAGAGTGTTACCAGTCAGGTGAGAAAGGTTCAAGAACCATATACCGAACCTTATTGGCCCCAATATAATGTCAGTGGGACATTTGTCTCCTAAAATTGTCCTTTAGAAAACTGTACGCTGTATATTTGCAACCTAACCTTTTTCACTGATAAAAAACCAACAGATTCCTTCATATCATGTCTATTTTGTAGCTTGTTGGAACTGTACCGCTCAGCTAATGGCGTGTCTAGTAATCAGTTCAAGGTCAAAAAGGAGATAGAGAGAGTATTTCCACCCTTCAGTGTCAATGAAATTCAGTAGGTCAGTAATATTATTATTATTATTATTATTATTATTAATTTAGCACCACGTCTTACTACCCATTCGGGTTATATGCTTAAGTACTAATTAAACTAATGGATTAGAAGTTGGGAAGGTTGAATATAGAGGAAGTGAACCCGCATTTGCGTGGAGGTAGAGTGGAAAACCATTTAGGGAAAACCACCCCCAGTTCACCCGACCTAAATTCGAACCTCGATCTCCCTGTCCTCGGCGGTCGAGCTCAACACGACTGGCGCGTTAGCCAACAACGCCACCGAGGCGGGTAAGTAATCAAGAGAATGATAAGCTAAAGTATGAATTTTAAATTAAGAGCAATTACGGGATGCGTAACAAACAAATAACTGTAACAAGTGTTTACCTCGAGGTATATTTTGATACCTTTTATTTTTTAATATAGAACACATTCAACATTTTCGGGTTGTATTATTTGTGAGGCAGTACTATATTCCGATCAATAGGGTAAGGATGAGGAAGGAAACATTCTAAAGGTAATATACCCGCATTTGCGTGGAAGGAAAGTGGGAAAACACCCTCAGTAGAACCTACCGGTATTTGAACCTCGATCTCCCCGTCATCGAGAGTGACGCCTTAGACCATTCGGCCACTGAGGTGGGTATCGTAATCGTGAAGACAGTTTTATCCAACTCAAATACCTAGTAGATATATGCGGCGCCGAAAACAGCCACCAACAATTTGTGTTGGCGACCTTGACTGGATATTTATATAAGTCATTGGTAAGACCAATACTCCCGTATGTCGCAGGAACAAGGTGAAACTAAACACACCCAACGACAACTGGAGGTCGCAGAAATGCGAGAGTATCGAGGAAGATCACCAATAAATCTCTACTAGACAGAGAAAGAAACGAGAACATGAGAGGATCATGTCAAATCAACCCCATCACTGAATGGATAGCTTCGCGTGGCAGAGAATGGAACCGACATATTGACAGGATGCAAGGAAAGAGACTTGTTAAAATAGAGAGAGAGACGAGAGACCTCCAGGGAGGAGGAGACCTCCAGGTAGGAGAAGACCTGGAAGACCGAGGAAAAGATGGACCTTTAGAGTCCTTTGAATGGAACAGGCCAAAGGCCTATAAAGAAGAATAAATATCCAGTCCTTTGTTTTACCTGAGGCAGGTAGAAGAGTCCAGTCCTTGTTTTACCTGAGGCAGGTAGAAGAGTCCAGTCCTTGTTTTACCTGAGGCAGCTAGAAGAGTCCAGTCCTCGTTTTACCTGAGGCAGGTAGAAGAGTGACAGCCTCCAGCTCGGTGGAGGATGTGCTGAAGACATGGACCACACCCCCGGAGTCTCTCTGTTCCCGGGAGCCGCCCACCTTGTAGCCGTACCGGTACTGCAAGGGGAAGTCTGGGAGACTGTCGGACGCTGACCGAGTTGAGAAGGTGAACCTGGTGAGCAGGGCCTCACCTTCACTGGGTGTCACCTAGAAGAACAACGACAACCACTGTTTCTTTACGGTGTCAGGACCAGGGGAAGATTATTCTGATTGAACTCTGGTGTCACAGGATGGGGGGTGACTCCGCCAGTCACTTGCCTGTGAATTAATTAACTTAAAAAGTATAGTTATTTTTACTACAGTTATTTGATTATTTGTACTTTTAACACAAGGGTATAAAACAACGTTTATCATCAGTGCCATATAATAGAGGGAAGCAAGAAGAAGCTTTTTTCAAAAGTGTGAGAAGTATAATTTGTAGCGGGGATGTGCCGAAGAAGTGTAAAGGAGTGATTCTACAGGACGTACTGTTTACCAATATAGACATAAGGAGCGGAAACCCGGGTAATGAAGGAGCAGGATGAACCAAGAATTCAAGACAAATTTCTGAGCAGTACTAGAGGAGTGACAATAATGAATAAGATGAGAAATAAGAGGGTGAGAGGGAAAAGTTAAAAAGGAACCAATACAGGTTTGGATAGAGAAGTCATAACTATGGTGATACAGCAATGTGGGGAAGAATGTAGGAGGAAAGGTTACCAAAGAAGATGTTGTATGTATAAGTGGGGGCCAGGAGGTAAAGATGAATACCAAGGGATAGATGGATAAAGAGAGTAGCTTTGAGGAAGTGTGCCTACACTAGTGTAGAGAAAAAAAAAACATATTGGGATTATGTGGGGAAATAACCCCCAGTGCACGCAGAAAAGACGCAAACACGACCTCTTCAAATCAACATCGGCCAAGTGTAACAAGTGCTCAACGACCTGAACTGCTTGACCACCATTGTACGCTTGAAGAGGAAGGGATGAAGGATGAGCAGGTTTCATAGTCGTACTTAGTAAGCCTCAAGTTCGGTGCTTTATTAAATACAAGACGATATCTACTGCTTCCCTCAAAAATGTGGATTACTGAAACTTTAAATTGGTAACCAGCAGTTTTAAAATCATAAATATGACATTAAGTTAGACGATTAAGGTGAAAGGGAGCATGAGTCAATATAACTATTTTTGCAATTCTTAGTCAAAATAAACAAATATAAATATTACCACATTAGATAAGTTTAGTTTAGTTTTCTACACGTAATAATCTAAACAGCTCTTGAATATTTGTTATGGCCAATGAAAAATTTGAACAAAAGTTATTTCTATTGATTTTAAACATTTTATTGTTTAAATGCCACAATTTCAATGACAAATATTCAATAACTGTAGAATGTGTGTAAAAATTAAACTGAATATATCTTTTGAAAAAAAAAATTCCCAATTTTGGCAACAAAAAAAAGTTGTGAAATCTGCAAAAATGATGTCCATGCCTCGTGTTGCCATTCCTCCCAACCTAACCTAGTCACGATGTATTTGCTACCTGTAGCATCTGAGCTTCCGGCGGCGAGTTGGTGGCTATGACGACATCAGCGTGCGACTCTACCGCTCTCTTATTGGTCGGGGAGGTGTTGGGACACACGGGGCAGGATGCAGACAATCGCAGCTTGTAGCGAGAGTCCCCAAGAAGACCAGGCCACTTGCCGATAGGGCCGGGCACTATCAGAGGAAACTCCTTACTGGAAACATAAACTGATGGTTACTTAACATATCTAACATAAGGGGACAGGATACGGAGGTTGAATTGTATCTGACATCAACGGCATGTGGCAATAGAACGATAACTTTCAGAGACTAGTGCATATTAATCATCCATGATCATCCATCATTATCCATCATCATCATCCATCATAATCATCCATCATCCATCATAATCATCCATCATCATCTATCGTAATCATATCATCATCCATCATGAGCATATTATCATCCATCATCATTATATCGTCATCATATCATCATCCATCATCCTTCATCATTCATCATCATCATATCATCATCCATCATAATCATATCATATCATCATCATCATCATATCATATCCATCATCACCCATCAATATCCATCATCATCATATCATCATATCATATCATCCATCACTAGCCATCATCATTATCATTCATCATCATCCATCATCAACATATCATCATCACAGCATAATCATCATCAACTATTTCCAGCCTGTGGCTGGGTCAGTTTAATAAAATGCCTCAATTTTCCTCCATCCTTCCACCATTCTTCCTCCTTTAATAGTTTCTATTCTTCTCCTCTCGCTTGCACACTTTGTGTTATCTGCTCCTCCCATCTCTTTCTTGACCTTCCTTGCGGCTTTTTTCCCACATACTTCATTTCCAACATTTATTTCTTTGGCAAGACTAGTGTATATATATGTTTTAAATTGGTCCACTACTCAGTGGCGTGTTGTGAAGTGTTGCCAGGGTAGGAGGAGCTTGTTAAAACTGAACTTGTGATTTTTTTCTCACCCCCTCGTTCCCCATTTGACCTCACATGAGAATGTTGATACTAGACCGGGGATGGGTAGCCACCGGCATTTAGGCCACATGTTTTGGTGTGGCCTTTTTGCATGTTTAGTCGATTATGGATCTTAATCGTTTTATAAAATTATTTATTCTCAAACAGTGTGTATTTAAATTCATTTAGATTTTAAAAAAACTCGTGCATTTTTAAGTCATAATTTTTAAAAATTAACCGTTCTCATCAATTTATCACTCTCTCTCTCTATATATATATATATATATATGAATTTTTTTACACCACGTCTTACTACCCGTTCGGGTTATGTGCTAATTGATTTAGGGATTAAGAAGTTTATATTTAAAGGAAGTGTACCTGCATTTACATGGAGGGAGAGTGTAAAACCATTTTGGAAAAACCTCCCTCAGTACATCCGACCGAGATTCGAACCTCGATCTCCCAGTCATCGGTAGTCTGGTCTACTGCGAGAGTAGCACGTTAGACCACGCGACCACCAAAGCGAGTAATAATAATAGTGATATAACCGGTACAGATTGGTCGGCCCATGAGACTAGACCATAAGTCACCCTTGCACGATGTTCTACCTATCAAGCGCTTCCTTGGTCTCCAGTTCATGCGTCTCGTCCACGGTGAGCGTGACAGCGTCCCCCAGACCCACCAACCCGGACAGATCAAAGAAGTGGTACCCGGGTTCCTCCACCACACTCCACTCCAACCTGCAGCACTCCCGCAGACCCGACACCTCTGCCTGCACCGTCGCGTTGTCTGCAGGGTTGACGTGGACTAGTCTCGGATCCGGCAGGATGCGGATCACAGGAGGGGAGCCCCTCCCCACAGAGACCTTGGTCCGGACTTGGGTGGAGTTGGACGACAACTTCCATACATGTACCGTGAACACGTAGCTGGAGACAAAGGGGAGCAAATGGTTATCGGCTGGTTAAGGTGGACTCGAGAAAAAAAAATGGGGTGTGGCTGTGTCATGGACACGGCCGTGTGTTGTACGGGAATACGTTTATGTAACGGGTTATATTTTCCCCTCCACCGCGCGCGATGCGTCACTGTTCTCGCTTATCGTAATGAATTCTTTGATCCTTTAGCTATCCAGTGGTATAATTTAATTTTGGATGTAGAGGAAAGATTCGAAACTACAACACCAAACTGTATCCCCCGATTTTGTTATCATTAGGTTTTTTGGATCCCCCCACCGTATGGTAGCAAATTTAAACACGTATTCACGTCAAAAAGTTAGTGTTTGTGCGGTTTTTATGGAAAAACTTTTTTTTTGCCCAAAATTAATAAAATATTGCTCCAGTACAAATATATAATTTAATTTTCTTCACATGGTGATATCAATGGTGGTTTAATATCTGTCAAGGATGTTCTAGAATATAATGACAACTTTTTCTATTCATTTAAAAAGTTGGTTAGATAATGACAGATATCAACACGCGAAGAAAATTAAACTATGTATTTCTACCGGAGCAGAATTTGATTGGTCTTGGCCAAAAAGAAGTTTTGATATAAAAACTGAATAAACACTGTCCTTTTCTCGCGTCCCCTTCAACCCCACCTTAAACTTTTAAAGTTGGGCAATGTGGACAGTGTGGACAAATTGTAGTTAACAGTCATGTTGGGAAGTCATGACTGAGACAGTGGTATCTATTACCTGTTCAAAAAACATATCCATGATGTTTAGTTTATTCTTTTTATGTTTCATAATGGCAGTATTATATTTGGAAGAAGTTACAGGACAGGTGGATACAAACATATATAAGGAACGAACAAAAATATGGCTATTAAAATGAAAAGAAGAACACAATGATTCACTCTTTACACTGATGCCATTGGACAAACAGGATAATGTCTGCCACTTCAAACAAATTGATCGTTACTGCCCAATCCCCCGACCTAGGTTTCATTCTGTCGGAACTCATCAGGGAGGAGTTTTATTCCTTTTACATGTTCCTTTCTGTGTGACCCATCATTATTTACAAATTTCCATTTTCTCCTTTTTGTGTTTTTTGGTTTCCTGTTTTAGGAAGTTGTGTTGCACGTTTCAGTCTCCTCCCTCATGAGTTCCGATAGAATGAAACCTAGGTCGGGGGATTGGGCGGTGATGATAGCTTTTCTTTTAGAGGCAACCATTACCTCTTCGTCCAGTGGCAGCAATGTAAAGTGAGTATCGACTATAATTAATTAGTATCTAAGTCATGTGGTAATAATATAATCGTTTAGTCCATACTTTGACACCCCTTCATTATGTATTTGGTTAAATAACACATTTAAATATTTTTATTAATATTATTATCATTTTATTAATATTATTGAAAATATTCTTACGTTGGTGTGAGCATGTTGAGAGGATGAGTGTAGTTCGAGTGATGAAGCAAACATATGAAGGTAGAGTGTGTAGATCAAAAGGAAGGGGTAGGCCATGTAAGACGTGGCTATGTGCTGTAGACGAATGTGTGAAAAAGAGAGCTATATGCACAGTTTCTTGCCTGCCGTACCCCGTAAGGGAATGGCATGATTAGTTATGTGTGTATGTGATATGTTTTTAAAACTACAGACAAATATAAACAAAATTGATTGATAGACGATTACACTTACTCTCCGATGGCCAACGACCCAGAGGGCAGAGCTAAAACTGGTTTTTTGAAGGATTCCGCATGAGCAGACTCCACAGTCACCGGCGGACCGGGCCCAGGAACTATACAAGTGCTGCCATCTGGTCTACTGCAGCACCACAGAAACTACAAGCGAAATAAATTGCTAGAGAGCCACTTCTTGTAAAACCAATCCAACTCTCAATCTAACATCTTTGGATTCGGAGTCAACCTGGTATGATTGTAGAGAACAATAAGAAATTAATCTATGAACATTTTTATTTAAATTAAAATTTGTCATAAATTTGTTAGGCTCCCACTGAAGATATTTCGAACAGGGTTACCCAAATAATCGGGTAACATGGGGCAGTTAAATTTTAATGCTCCCTTTCCATAAAATAACTACAACAATGACTGTGATTTATTCTTTCTAGCATGAAATTATAATTGGCTCGAATCCACTATTTTTACAAATCCTAATCTTGAATCCGAGCTGTTCTATTTTTAAATTCAAAATGGATTAATTTAATGTTTGTGTGAAGTGTATTCCCTCTTTTCTTTTCGTTTTATAAAGGCAAAAATGCCAAAATAGGCCTTTAACTTGATTCGTGTTTAAATGTGTGTTATGACTATTTCTACTTTAGAAGAAAGAAGAAAAAAGTTGTCACCTCTGTGCATTGGAGTCATCCCACATTTTTCCTCTTTCCCTTGGTGGGTTTTCTTAATTAAATTTACACTCATTAGTTTATTTTTCATTTTACTTTATTTTATTAATTTCCATTATTATAAAAATATTTGGCCGTTGGGCCAAATCATTGCTAAGCAAATGACTTTAGTGAGGTAGGGATAGGTAAGGTAGAATTTTAGAGGTAGGCTACTTGCATTTGCGTGGAAGATTTGTGGTAAATGATTTTAGGGAAAAAACACCCTCAGTAGACCCGACCAGAATTCAAACCCCAATCTTCCCGTCATCAGCAGGCCAATCTAACACGAGTGTGACACCTTAGATTTAAGAATCAAAATAGCCAAAGCTATTATTTATGCTTTTTAGAGAGGATTACTCCATCTAGATATCATATTATGAACATTGAAAAATGACACCTGGACACGGGAATCGAGCCCGGGACCTTTGTCTTAGTTCGCCAATCGTTCCGATTCCCGTGTCCAGGTGTCATTTTTCAGTGTTCAGAATACCTTAAGACTCAGTTGACAAGAGTATGGTCACATTGTTTGCCTACCTGCAAGGCTCCTGGCAGCATGTCAGGATCGTAAGACTGAGACGCGTCGAGCTCCAAGGGTTGTCCAGTACCGAGTGTCACCTCGCTGGTGCCGAGAACAGCTTGGATACCCCTCGTTAGTGTCCTCAACGTCATGCTAGCCTGACCAAAATGATGCGAGGACCAAATTGTAATGTTTTATTTGTCCGTGTATCGGACGAGCTATCCCCACATATTCACACCAATGAGATTATAGGAATGATGAATNTATGGGTGTATATTACGACCCAGCTGATAGTTTAGTTGTTTAGCTTGCAAACAGGCACGTAGCCAGGATTCTCTTTATGGGGTAGGGGGGCTCATTCTTAAAATATTGCTCGACCACGACTGTCAACTCAAGACTAAACAGCGTGGAGAGGGGGTCGGACGAATCTGACCTACTTGGGGAGAAAAATATATCAAAATTTCGTACAAAAAAAATTTTAGTAGACCCATTCTTGCACTCACTAGTAATTGTGATAGTTTTTTTTACTTTTAATAGAAACGATACTAATTTTACATACATTTTTGTAAAAACTAATACATTTTCTGTTCAACGTTATAAAAATTATATTAATTAATTATTAGTGAATGCAAGCATGGGTCAACTGTAATTTATTTTACGAAATGTTGACATAGTTTTACCTCCGTTTGTGGAGGAATTAATGAGTAGGCCAATATTACATCTTATTATTCACTATGTTTAGTCCGATTAAGAAAGTGAAACTGAAATTAATTACTACTGTATTTTTTTAACTAGGAATTTATTAATGCAAGACAAGATATTATTAAAAGAAAATTTTATAATTTTTTTATCTTTTCATAATAATTTTTTGTTTAGACTTTGGGGCTGTGGGGGTTTCAACCCCACGATCCCTCCCCCCCCCCCCCCCCCCTTCTCTGGATACGTGCCTGATTCTGAGGAGATCTACCTGCATTTGTGTGGAGGGAGAAAGAGTAGAAACCATTTGGGGGGAAAAAAGGCCACTCAGTACAACCGACAAAGATTTAAACTCCATTCCACCAATTAGTCGCAGTCCAGTCTATTGTGGGAGGGACCACACCTTGTATTTTTTTTCAAAGGACATTTCTGTGAAAAATTGGACTGTAATAAGTTGTTTCTTGTCGAGCTGCAAGCTAAGTCCAACTCACCTCTACTAAGTCCGAGTCCCCGACTTCCCCCTTTACTGAGCATGTGATGTTGTACAGTTGGCCCCCCTGCAGGCTGCCTGCAGCTAGCTTGAGTCTCCTACCCCTCTGCAGTTCCACGTTCAAATCTTTGGCTGTCTCGCTCCTCGTCGACACAGACCACTTGTACTGAACAATGAACGGTTCAGATCAAATTCAAAAATGTATATATTAAAAAAAAAACAATTTCACTTTCAAAACTTCACATATCACTTTCAAAACTTCACATATCACTACACATCAAGGATATCAACATATTTACACTTAAGAGATTTAAAGGGGATGGTGCTTCATTCACGTGTGGGGAATTTGTGAAGCCATTTATGAGATTTGCGAATACTCAGATTTCAATCTTAAGATCTTAGAGAAAAAACCAACAAATATGGTACTGTACAGCGGCTGCAGGTGAGTTGCGGCTGCACGAGTTGTTTATCTCTAAAGAGACAGTTGAATTGCGGGCCCACGTTTTTGGAGCCACGTACGAATTGCGGCCCGGGCTGGTGGCCTAACCTAATTTAACCTAACCTAACCTAACCTTCAAATTTTTGCCAAATCCATTGAACGACAAGAAATGAGGAAGTTTGGATATTACGAAGGATGTCGACATGAGACGATGATAGTTTCTACCTGAAATTTAAGACAGGATGATAGAAAGCACACTGCTAATTAGGTGGAGGCAACTCATTCCTCTCTCTCTAAAGTGAGTGGGCCGCAACTCGTGCGTGTCTCTCAAAAAAGCCGGGCTGCAACTCACCTACACAGTGTCCATCAAGATGGCCATTTAAATGTGGAGGTGAGCAATTTAGGAAACTGGTTTTGTTGATGAATATATAGAATTGTATCTCTCTGTAGGGTTTTTAGAACACAAAGAGTGTAGTGCAAGATCGTATCAAGTACACCTTAATGAAAAGGTGTGCTATGTACATCTTGTAAATCATTAATGTTTTAATTTCTTTTTTTGATAAGAGACCAGCACAAAAAGCGAGCAGCTGCACTCCAGAGGGAAAAAATATTGATAAACCTTCACATCAAAACATATTTTTCATGAATGCTCTATTTAATCTTTCTTTAGGAACATTGAATTGAATCCTTATATACGAGTATATTTGGAAGAAGGTACAGGAAAGTTGGAATGAAACATATAAAAGGAAAGAACACAATATAACTTTTACAATGAAAAAAAAACACAGTTCACACTTTATGTTGCCGCCATTGGACAAAGAGGTAATATGGGACTTTCATAAGAAACTCACTTAAGATGGACTCGAACCAAAAAAACTACAGTACATAGATTCATACATAGAGTAAAATACAATTATTTTTAAAATTATATTCTTAGTAAAATTATTTAATTTTGTATGGTGGCATGGCGATGGAAATGTTTAAAAAAAAGTAGAAAGAAACAGCTTCCTTGCCTTTTACAATCAATCTAAGAAGATGGTCAAAACACTAATATACTCGGTTGCAACCTCTGATGGAATAGCCAGACTTGTGTTATCATTTTACAGCGTTGCCATTTGTTAGGATGCTCTACAGTTTTTCAAATACAAAGAATCTTACAACGTTGGATTGTCAATGCTGCCAACGCTTTCTTAGAAAACTTCCTCCTTCTCAATTTACTAAATGTAAACAAGGAGATTTGGCAACAGCAGAGAAGAGACCTGCAGTCAATCACCCTTAGCTGTGTGAGGGTGAGTTACAAAATATGATAGCACCAATCTAAAAGCTACTGCTACTGCTTATGTCATAATTCATAAACAATGGCCGCAGACCACTTGACGAAATTTTAACTCACCCTCAATATCTGTTTGGCAAGATCATGTCTACATGTTGACATCTTAGCCTCGACGTAATAGTTACTGTCGGTGTAAGTAACATCCGGGGCGAGTAGTAACAGTTCCAAGGAGCTTTCGGACCTGTTGAGTGGTGCCACCTTGATAGAGAAATATTTCGTCTCTCCAGACAACCCCAGAATGTTTGTCCCTGTCACGTTGACCTTATACTCGATGTCCGGCATCATCTACATGTGGTAAAACAGAAGAAAAAAACACATTTTAAGAGTCTTATCCTCAAGAATAACCAAGCAGAAAAATTAGAATCAAGATTAGGCAACAACCAGAACGTGTGGGTTTCTGCATTCTTCATTTTATAGCAGGAAAATGAGAAACCAATCAGGGAAAACCCATGGTCAGTAGATCTGACCGGTATTCGAACCCCAATCTCCCCGTTAACAGCAGGCCAGTATAACACAAGAGTGATTCCTTGGACAGTTCGGCCGTTGAAGCAGGCAACCAGTATATTTGATACAAACACTTGAAGCGGAAATCACAGTGAAATGAGTCTTTATGCATAATTCTCTTAACAACTGTGAACTTTTTTTTCATTTTAAAATATTATTTATCAATTTTTTTTAACTATGGTAATGTCGTGCGTGACCCTATACCCCCTACGTCATTTGGGCTTGTTCTGTCAAGATAGCTTGCGGGAGGGGTAAGTTTGCAGACGAGGTAGTTGTGTGAGCTCAAAATAACATGCAGGTTTGTGAATTATGGTTTAGTAGTACATAGATACTAGAATATTATACAAAATGTGACGTTGGTCATAAGATAAATAAAAAGAATAATGGTCACCCGTGCTTGTGGAAGAACGGGCTTAACTTGTGAATACTTAAGACAGACCAACGCGGTGCCTCTGCAGAACTCAATCCCGGGCTGGTCTCCGATGACGCCCTCTTTAAGTGCCAGTATTATCAATGACCCGAAGATGTCATCTGTATCGGTAAGGCGTAGGGCAGCGTTCGTTCCCCTGCCGCGAGATAGATGAAATTGTTGTGACTCTCTCGTTGACAAAAAGAAAAGGTCTTTTATGCCACGATATGGCCCCTTTTTCGGGCTCGCTAGTGTAAACCTTGTTATGAATTGTCAGTGCTCTACTGCAACCTCTCGAGTATGTTACTTCATACATATTAAGCCGACAACTATAGCACGGGCATCCACTCGAGTTATGTAAGTGTGTACAGCTCTCTACAACTTAAACAACACCCAATACAAATATTTAAATAAATGCTGGGGTGTTATGACAATAGGAAAGTTTCAATGGAATCAATTCCTCTGTTTTCTAATTAAGACTCCAAAACAATGTGACACCTGGTTTTGAGCTGTTTTTACCTTCCTAAGCTACACAATATCCATGGAGTGAGATGGAAGTACCCCTAACCTCCACTTCAATAGCCTCACTACGGTGCAGAATGGGAACCTACCATAGTGACGTTGATAGGTATCTGGTTGCTAGCCATTACTTTGCCCGACTTCTTCATATCGGCCTGAAGACTTCTAACACTCCGCCACACGAGGAGGTTGTCTCTCTGAGAACGCTGCTTGGGGGCGGCGTCAGTCAGGGAGAAGAAGATTGACCAATCAAACTTGATATTCTCGCTGCTCGTGGTTAATATCCTGGTAAAAAACGGTCACTAGTGTCTAGAATTCAACAGTGATGTAGTCTTAAGTACATTAGTGGAGAGACTAAGTTTATAGGAGGGTATATATAGTCGTTAAGAGGGTATAACTTGCAGGAACTGTACCCGCATTTGCGTGAGAGGATAGATGGGAACCATTTAAGGAAAAAACTCTTAAGTGGCCGCGTGGTCCAACGTACTAACCTCGTGTTGAACTAGACTGCCAAAGATGGGGAGATCGGGGTTCAATCCCGGTCAAGTGCACAGAGGGTGTTTTTTCCCCTAAATTATTTTCTACTCTCCCTCAACGCAAATGAGGGTGCATTTCCTTTATATTAAGATTTCCTAATACCTAACCCATTAGAGTAATTAGCACATAGATGTATAACCTAAACAGGTAGTAAGACGCGGTGCTAAAAGAAAAATTAGAAAAAAAAACTATTTCAGTGCATTTGGCCAAGATTTTAACTTCAACCTTTCTGTTCCCAGCGAACCAGACAAAAAGAGATGGGCGTATTGGTCTTCCCATATGCAAATTAATAATAATAATAATAATAATAATAATAATAATAATAATAATAGACCATAACTTGATATTTTTTCTCACGGATAAATGTTAGCACTCATGACTAGACTATAGTTAGTTGTTGGTACCTGACAGTAGGTAGTGTGACATTGGACGTTGGTACCACTGGTGTTATTACTGCCCTTCCAAGACCCGTCCCTTCCAAACCAGTGGGGCAAATGAACTGCGGTGCTACGATGTGGTAGCTCGGTGGTGCTATCTATCGACATTGATCAAAACCATCATTGCAGTGCACGCGTATAAAATAGTAAACCAAAGAAGGACGACAACCATTGTTAGGGTAGTATTACAGATATATTTATTTTATCAGAAATATATATATCTTATACGATTCGTCAAAGAAATTTTAAGAAATATTATTTGATAAAATAGTATCATTATAAAACATACTCAAGGGTTTTATAAAAGAAAATCTCAACATTTGAAACATGAGAATTATCTAGTTAAAAATCTAACTTTAGGCCTGCATTACAAACAAATTATTTTTTTATGCCACACAAATTCGCTACACTTTTTTTTTTACATCCATTATTGTTTGCAGCCTATGGTCAGTTTTTTATTCAAGTCATAAATTATAATCTAACTTAGGAATAGGACAGGTCCAACATCCAGTCACCGACCGTTAATTTATCACTGTGAAACAGTATACTCATATTTCACCAATGGTAAATTTCTTGGCCATGCCGGGAATCGAACCCAGGGCCCTTAGCTTAGTAGACATACACGCCACTGACTTAGCTATGGAAGTCGGATTGTAACATCTACAGTACAATATATTTTTTAAGATGTATGTATTTTTTGATCTATTGAAAAACTTTTATAAATTACATTTAAATATTTTTTTGTCCATTCGTAGATATTTTTGAAATGATTCCGGATCTTCAATATCAAGTCCTTATAGGCACAGTTTTTAAATAAACTTCGTGGGCCGCAGACATAGGTATCGTGGGCTGCCAGTTGAGAAACAAACCCCTGCTCTAATTGAACACTAGAAACAACTGATGATTGCTGCTATCATTGATAAATTACAGCTAACTCTGGGGCTTCTCTAATCACCCTCCTGTTAGATGAATAATCCATAGGGTGAGTTATAG
The DNA here is from genome assembly GCA_902155825.1 of Timema genevievae. Classification (NCBI taxonomy): domain Eukaryota; kingdom Metazoa; phylum Arthropoda; class Insecta; order Phasmatodea; family Timematidae; genus Timema; species Timema genevievae. The sequence continues at coordinate 6,787 of CABFWO010001062.1, read as the reverse complement.
TTACACTTCAGATCAATGTAAATAGAACCGACGATAGCGCCAGATGGCGAGATACATCTGATTGGCTGAGCTTGTGACGTCATTCAGTACACAAGCCAACGCGTTACATACTCAAAGTTATATGGAAGGAAAAATAAATGGTTAAAAATCAGGTCACATTTGGAAACTTTCAATAATAAATAAACCTTTAAAATCGACATCACTGTCAAATTAACGTCATTACTCTAATTATTTTTTAACGAGTGTTTGGCTATCTTCGTATTAAAAATATAGCTGTTATGTACTGGATGACGAAAGCCACGACATAAACAAATTCCTCCAAAGGGTCGATACCTTTATGTTCTCGTTACATTGGTTCATATCGTTACATTAGAGTTTATTTTAAACTCACCTTACTAGTATCGACAGTTACAGTCCCTGAGGCCCTGGGGCTTAGCGCGGGGTTAGACTGGGCCCTGTACACTTGGCTGGCATCCGAAAGGGTCAGCGAGATGTCTTGGGTGAGTCGGGGACTAGTTCCTATATCCACCACCAGGTAGTTCGCGACAAAACTGCAGTTAGCATCTGGAAATAATCCAAACACAATTTTTAAATCACAATAAAATATATAGTTGAAAAAATGAAATGTTGGGTATTGAGATCGAACCCGGGGCCTCTGGTTTTAGCTTACCAACGTTATCCAGGAAATCGTCCACCGCTCACACGTAGTGTGTGTCTATAACGTATGTTATATGTGAATTCATTGGCTTCTAGAGCTATCACTGAATATTCTGTGGAGTCAAATTAGGTAGTACCTAACATTTCCAGTAAAATACCCACACTACAGGCGATATGTGTAAAAACATATCTTTAGTAACGGAGCATGTATCATGAATGATACGATCGCAGGTTTTTACCCTCACTTCTGTCAAGATTTTTATTTCTCTTTACTTCCATTCGGATGGGCGACTCCACCGTTCTCTCTTCTTCAGTCTGGTTGGAGGTTGCCCCACCCTGCTCTGCTAGAGTCGTTCTATGACGCTTCGTAAAGTGCATAGAGTCGTCTCTCTCTCACACGAGGAAGTGCGCGGGATTAGGGGAGCCTGTCACTCGCTCTTCTTTTAGTCAACCAACTTTTCAAATGACAAGTATTTTTTGGATGCCAAGCGGTGAATTGCCTGATATAATGTTCGATGCTCGGACTATAGAGCACAAATCAGAGCCCTGTTAGTTGTTGGTGAAGCGTATAACCCGATTGGGTAGTAAGATTGTGTGCTGAAAATTTTAAAAATTAAAAAGTTGTTGGTGTATTAAGTCTATATTTGATTCATCTATCTGAAATAATCCTGTGTATCAGTTTGTATCAGATTTATTTAGAACAGTGGTTCTCAAACTATATTACGCGTACCCCTATGGGTACGTGCACGACTTTCAAGGGGTTAAGCGAGCAGCTCTCAAGGGGAAATTTCGAGGTGACTGAGGGATATTTTCTCTTTTAATTACCTGACACTTGACCTTACATTTAGGGAGATTTTATTGTGTGGGGTACAAACGACTTTTAGACAATCATGACCATGGGGTATGGATATAAAACAAAAGTTTGCGAACCACTGATTTAGAGGGAGGGGGATTGAGTTTCGGGACACCATATAGACTCTTACCTCTCCCTACTTTCTGAACAGTGTCCTCGGTGAATATCGAGGAGCAGTCGGCCGAACCCTGCACGTTACAGTCGAACACGACGTGGATCTGCCTCAGATCCTGGGAGAACTCAGCAGTCAAGATCTTGGGAGCGTCCGCGGTCACAGTCACTTCGCCAGGTTTGCCAACGTCTTCCCTGGAATAACGTCAGAGAACAGGGGATTAGGATTTCATGAATAGAAGGACGCCTGGTCACAGTCACTTCATCAGGTTTGCCAACGCCTTCCCTGGAATCGCATCAGAGAACGGAGGATTAGGATTTCATGAATATAAGGACGCTTGATCCAGTGGCGTGGCGTGTGTCCAGGTTAAGCAAAGCTTGTTAAAAATGTACCTGTTATAATTATGTTCTCACTCATTCGCTCCCCATTCGACCAATAATACATAGGTTCCTAAATCCCACATTTTAAATGGCTATTTTAGATATATTTGGTGTCAAAGAATCCGCTCCCTAGTTATGATTCATAGCTATCTTTTGGATTACGCTCTCTTCGCGTCGCGCGCGCTACCTTGTGTCGCTGCATGTGAGCTCTTCGTACCTTTGTAAGTTACGCCTTAGTGCAACCATACAAGGCGAGCCTGCTGCCTTTCAGGTTTAACGAAGGATACGATTATATCGCACCATCTATTTTTATATACAATAGATTATTATTATTATTATTATTATTATTATTATTATTATTATTATTATTATTATTATTATTATTATTATCACCACGTATTACTACCCGTTCGGGTTATCCGCACTTACGCTAATGTGCAATGGTAGGAGGATTGTGAGATGAAATGGAGGACCTACAGTTTAACGTGGGATCCGAACCACGGTGGTAGACCTGGCATTCCTCACATTCACAAGTTGTGATCAACACACGTCTTGTCAGAGGTGAAGGAAGGGATTGGTAATCAGATAAATCTGTGTCAGGGACCGAGGATTGAACCCTTACCTAACACCTTAAGGGTCGTCCATAAACCCCGTAACGCTTTTTTCTTACCTTTTCAGCCCACCCTACCCCCATGTAACAGCATGTAGACAATATAGCTCCCTCCCCCCTCAAAGCTTTACGTGGTTTATAGACGGCCCCTTACCCCTAGATCGCCAGGCCACCTACTATACACTAGTCGCGACTATCCGGCTACAGTGGCAGCATTCCGGGCCGAATAACGGAAAATACAGATAATACGGAATCCAAGTGTAAATCATTTTCACTGTAGGTTTGCCTACGTTTTTTAATTTCCACAAAACATTTAATTTAATTTAAATGGAATCTGCCCATTTTTTGATTGCGATGCAAAATAGGAATACAGTAATTGTAGGCGGGGACAGTCAAAATTAAACGAGAAAGGTTTTTTTTTAATCTTTACTACACAGTACAGTACTTTATTATTTAAACAGAACATCAGCTACAAAGCAAGAACTGAAAATAGAGTGTCAAATGGATTAAATTATAAATTCAGTAAATGTTTTATTTATTTTTTAAACTGTGCACAGTCAACTAAAACGTGTTTAAAGAATACGTAGGAAGTTTTGGAGGAAAAAAATCACTTACGTTAGTTTAAAAAAAAAAGTTTAATGGTGTTTGCTTCATCTGTTAACACCGTTAACCGGGCCGGATAATCGCAACTTTATTGTATTTTATTTATAAATAACACTGTTCCTTGAGGCTAGCCCTAACAGGTTAGCAAGTCGCGGTGGTCCAAAACAAAAACACTGTTTCAGGTTTTCCTTATTTTGTCATTAAAAAAACCCAATAATTGATCATTTATTTGAAAGCCTCGTTTATAATGTAACAATTTGGACCCAACATGTTGGGAGACAAGAAATGTGGAAAAGTAAGCTGCGTTTATTGTCGCCAACTTGTTGGACCAACAACATCCTGGGTCCTCCACTAGTTTTTAATCAGTCCACACATTTCTAGCCATGGATAGCGACTTATTACAACCAAAAATTAAGAAACGGTGGTGGGTTCGAAGGATTTTTTGTTGTTGTTGCTAAACGTCGATTGAAGGTGCGTACATGGGAATAATGAATGGCCTACATTTGCAAAGTGGAGCTGTGGTAACTTTGTAAACATGTAACATTACAAAGAACAGAATAATTTCGATATAAATCAATTAGTTTAACTGTGTTAGCCTTGTTACATTCCATGATCACAAAATTATGCAAGTCCCGATTTTAAAAGTTAAACTAACCTGAAAATAAAACACGCGCTTGGCCAAAGTTATAGACTGATTCAACTCGATAGCGCATGCGCAGAACCTTTCAACTCGGCCAACATGTTGGGTTGGTCGTTTATTATCTCCAACAAATGATCCTAAACAACTTGTTGGCTCTGACCGGCTCTTCCAAAACCAACATTTTGGCCAACATCCCCATTGCCAAAACCTTCCTTCACCTCTAATAAGACGTGTATTAATCACAACTTGTGAATGTGTGGAATGCCAGGCCTACCACCGTGGTTCGGATCCCACGTTAAACTGTAGGTCCTTTTCATCTCACAATCACCCTACCATTACACATTAGCGTAAGTGTGTATAACCCGAACGGGTAGTAAGACGCGGTGCTAATAATAATGCTAATAATAATAACATCCCCAACCAGTTGGGAGTGCGTTAATATTGTAACACAACTTGTTGGTATCGTGTTGGCCAACATGTGTTACAATATAAACAAGACTGAAGAAGTATTTCAACTCCCCTGCGGCGGGTGAGGATGAAACTCCTACACTGACCTGTCAATAGCAGCCTCCTCGGTGTAAGCCACCCCGAACATAGTGACCTGGGCCCTGTTGACGGCACTCTCGGAGCACGTGACCTCACCGTCCATCACTTGTACAGGCTGTATCACCCGAGCCACTGAGCTACTGTTCTCCCTCATGTAGCAATAGAGCTCGGTGTCTGCCCGGATGTTGGGTACGGTCAGCACCGCCTGGAGGGGATCACATACACTATAGCATGCGTACATTTTTAGATATTAGACGAGTACTTTCCAAACAGACTGTTTATATTAAGGTGCGGCCGAAGGGAGTGCAAGTATTTTTACAGTTTTTATAGCATTACACTTTTTTGGCCAAAATAAATCAAATATTTCTCTCAGTAGCAATATAGAGTTTAGTTTTCTGCACGTGCTAATATCAATAGATCTTGAATATCTATCAAGGGTGTCCTGGAAGTTTATCAAAACCTTTTAAATAAAGAGAAAAAGTTTTTATAAGCTTCCAGGACATCCTTAACAGATATTCAAGATCTATTGATATTAGCACGTTGCAGAAAACTAAACTCTATATTGCTACTGGAGAAATATTTGATTTATTTTGGCCAAAAAAGTGTAATGCTATAAAAACTGTAAAACTACTCGCGCTCTTTTCTGCCGCACCTAATACATACGTCCAATACCGTGCTATGACCCTAAATATCATTAAGTTAAAAAAAAACTAGAAATGTTGACATGCCCGGATATTTTCATTTGAAATATGCTCAAGGGGTAAGAATGAGGAAGACGGAAGTTAGAATAAATGTAACCGAATTTGCGTATAAAGTGTGGTAAAACATTTTGTAAAAAAAAAAACACCCTCAGTACACCCGAATAAGATTCGAACCTCGATATCCCCTTAATCTTAAGTCTAATATGAGATCAGCGCCTCAGAACATTCGACAACCGAAGCGGGTAAGTGGGAAGACGTTTATGTGAGGGGGAAAAAAAAACTTTTGGTACACCCGACCGAGATTCGAACCATGATCTCTCGGTCATCAACAAAACATTCTATCACACTAGAGTGACGCGTTTATACAACTGATACGAGTGGTCAATCCATTCAAATCTTTGGAAATAGTTTACGTTTAGAATTAAAATTATTATTATTATTATTATTATTATTATTATTATTATTATTATTATACTTAAAGAGTTTGTATTTATTTTTGTTTTTTCCGTGAGTCGTTCTCGAAGAATGTAAGATCTCGGGGTACCCGTCATTTGGCCTAAAGTTTAGGCCAAATGCCTTTAGGCCAAATAACTTTTAGGCCAGACGACTTTAGACCAGACGACTTTAGGCCAAACGACTTTTGTGAATTTAATTTTTAGGCCAAATGCCTTTAGGCCAAACGCCTTTAGGCCAAACGCCTTTAGGCCAAACGCCTTTAGGCCAAATGATTTTTAGGCTAAATTACATTTAGGCCAAATTACATTTAGGCCAAATGACATTTAGGCCAAATGACATTTAGGCCAGATGACTTTAGGCCAAATGACTTATTGTTTCATTTTTAGGCCAAATGCCTTTCGGCCAAATGACTTTAGGCCAACTGCCGCGTCCCCAGATCTCGTACCTGGAATCGTTGACCCACGATGACTTTATCTGGCACTACCCTGGTGACGGTCAGCTCACGACTGTCAACGACGGTAACCTCGACCTTCTCGTCGACGGCGATGTCCCCCAGTAGAGTGGAGGAACACTTGAGAGCGAATCTGCCACTCTGATGGACCAGCTCCACGAGTAGTTCTATCATCCCTTCAGATACCAGGGACTTGCGGACCTCCAGACTCTTGGGTAACAAGACATGTGAGCTTCAGGGGGGGGGGCGTACATGTATTTTGGTGCAAATAACAAAATGAACACACACACAAATAATTGTATTATACAAGCTTGTACAGAATCAATCATGAATGGGTGATGAAGGAGTGTGGTTTGAAAGGAAACCCAATAGGTCAATGTGAAGTGTCTTACGTTAGTTTGGGCGTGTTGGGAGGATGACTGTGGATCGAGTGACGAAGCAAATATATGAAGGTAGAGTGTGTGGATCAAAAGAAAGGGGTAGGGCATATAAGAAGTGATTAAATATTGTAGATGAATGTGTGAAAAATAAAAAACACTAAGAGGTTTGAGAATAAAAGAGCATGTATGACTCTGTCTATGGATGTTGTTGAAGGGAGTATGCAAGGATAGGGACGAGTAGAGGAAGTTAAGGGGGGGAATGGCTAGTATGTATGTAAGTATAAAAGCTTGTCGATCACCCAAAGAATATATAGTGGGTGCCGAGACTTCGAGTGGGAAGGACGTGCTCCACTAAGCAAATTGTTAAGCAGACGCCAAATTCACCCTACGGGGAACCC
>CABFWO010001061.1:140770-210874 GCA_902155825.1 Timema genevievae | reverse complement strand
TAGTAATAGAAAGATGTTTGCTATAGAGCTATTGTATCACATCTGAAACAGGTATAGAATACGATATGACACCATCAACTGCTCAGATATGACTGGGCGGAAATGGTTGGGTGGGGAGAGGGGGCGCCAATGTTACTGTTTGCCTCGGGCGCCAATTACTCTAGCTACGGCTCTGAGTATTCCTACAGTAATAAATACATACAATCAGATCACGATCAAGTTAACGTTAACTTAATGTAACGTTCACTTAAAGTTAACTTAACTTAAGAAAATAGATGTGTGATGATGAATGTTTCAACTTGTCCATAATGTTTCAGACTGAGCTTATAAACTATGTGAAATTATATTTATAGGATAGGAAGGAAAGGGTGAGGGGTGGAGAGGAGGGGCGTTTTGGTGTAGACGTTAAAACACAATAATATTTATTTACAACCATAGCTTACACCATGAAATGTATAAATGTTTCGGTGTAGAGGAAACAATAAATAATTTCTTGATGTATCGGTAATAGTGACCTCGGTACTAAAACAACTCGGAAAAGTCATAAAAATAAAAATTTCACTTAGCATAAACAAATAAAAGTTTAATTTAAAATTTATAAGTAAAGTCTCACAAATATTTACAAACAAAAGGTTCCCTTAAGAATATATATACAGACAAATTACTATATTTACATGTGACGAGAAATAATAAGGTAGTTGAAGGTTTGTCCTGGTGGATAAAACATTATTTAAAAATCCCGGGTGCATGAAATAGAGCAATAAAAATATGTTTTCATACAGAAAAAATTATGGAAAATATTCAAATCTTTGAAAAATTGTATTTCAGTGGAACTTTCTTTAGTAAAAGGAAAAAAAGATGATCACTCAGCCTGTTCAAATAATCACCTTTTAGTCGTGGCGATTGCGTTTACAAGGACTCTGATACCCAAACGGCAATGTGTTTTAATCATCTCTTATCCGTCGTTTGGTATACATGGGCTGATAGTCAATAATCTGCGAAATGGTACATACAGTCAAGAGACCATTTCAGTACAATTTTATGCGGTATCTTTATATGCCTTTCCGCAGTTTGTTCTCTGAGCATCGCCTTCAAAACGCCAAAATTAAAGTCGTTCCGGTTCCCATAGCTTATGGCGATCCCAGGTACCTTTCTCACAGTTTTTATTTTGGTATTTTGCTATTATCTCCACCAACACAAACTCGATACGTGTAATTCTTGGGGCCACAAGATATAAAGGCACTAATGTAACTTCCCGGGCCTTAATCCTGAAGTTCGTCGGTGAGGTAACCCAAAATGTCTTCAGCCGGTGGGCTCAAATAGGGCGTTCCGTGAATAAGACGCTCTCTGTATCTTGGTACAAAACGCGTCTCCCCATTTACTCAAGGATGCTGTAAAAGTGCAATCTAAGCATAGCAGTCTTGTAACATGCCACCACGACACTCATGTTAGGGTTACCACGCAACGCTTCACGCCTATCCTCGTAATTTATGAACATAACCTCATCATAAACGTCAATGACACTGTCCACTGTGATATCCGAATCCATAAGGTACTTATGGACGTCATTGACAACAATTATGTGTGGTAAATTAAGTCTTTACCTAAACTTTCCCCATAGTGAGTTCAAAAAGAGTTTAGTCAGCGTGTGGAGGCCAGGGTTTTTACAAAAAATTAACCTCATCATAAACGTCAATGACGCTGTCCACTGTGATGTTCTGATCCATAAGGTATTTATGACCGTAGTTGACAACGATTACGTGTGATAAATCAAGTATTTGCCCAAACTTTCCCCATAATGAGTTCAAAAAGAGTTTAGTCAGCGTGTGGAGGCCAGGGTTTGTACAAAAATTATCTAAATGGACTTTTACCCCTTCACTTACTTAATAGTTCTTAATGTAAGTTAACTTATACTCTTGTGATGCACACTATTATGGCCACCCCCTTCTTCTTGCTTAAATTTCAAAAAGTATCGATGTACCCGTGAAACAAACCGCCAGAACGTGTTTGACGGTCGTAAACAGATACATCGTACTCCCATAATTCGTGTACGGCTTCAACGTGGTAGCCTTTTTAACGGCTTCACGGATCTCGTCACTCACCCAGACATCATTCAGCCAATGAGATTTCTTGTCGTTGTACTGACATGAGTCTTGTTTTCTTTCTTCCCCACACTTCTGGCACAAGATGAGCTTTAACTTGTCATGCATCCATGTCGGCAATACAGTGAAACCTGCCTTAAACGGAATCGCAAGGGTCCAAGATATTTTTCCGCTAAAGCCATATTTCCGTTTAATGAAGGTGTACTATAAGAATTAAACCAGAGACATGCATGTAATTGGAATAAAAATCATAAAATAAAATACCGTACTCATTTATACACAGTACTAATTATTCACACTATAAACGAACATATAGAAATATTACACTGAACAGAAAAACATTACTCACTTTGTCTTTATTTTTTCCAATAGTCAAACAGGGTTTTCTGCACACCATTTACTCTCTTGGCTGCCTGACTTTCCACAAACACTTTAGCCTGAGAAATCATGATAAGCATATCAGAATCATTCCGTTGTAGGGCAAATTGTTGCAGTTCCTTTAAACATTTAACAGCACCTTGATAAGTCTCCATGCCACATTTTTCTTCTTCCGAAACAATGTAACCTTTCCTCTTCCCCTTCTTCTTCCTCCTCCTCTTCTCCTTTCCGACTTTCTTTAAAATTCTCGACTAAGGCATCGATATCCATGGTCTCTGGTTCAGTTTGCACGTTATTGTCTATGTTGATGTAGTCTTAAGCATTGCAATTATTGAAAGCAGCTCATTCTTACAGTTTTGTAAGTCCTGCTGGTGATTCTCATTTTCTACACTAGCAGTAACTTCACTCATAGAAAGTCCTGCTTTTTCAAAACAATGTCACAGTTTCTGTTGACAACTTCTTTAAAGCTTGACTTATTCAAATAACCGCATCTAGAACCGAGACAGTTCTGGCAAGCTCAGAGGTGGATGATATAGAATTCATATTGACGAGCAAAGATTGCATTAAAAATTTACGATAGTGCACTTTAACATTCTGAATAGTGCCCTGATCCATTGGTTGAGAAAGACTTGTGGTGTTTGGAGGGAATCAAGCAAGTCACACGTTGGAATATTCAATCGGTGTTGGGGGGAGGGGGGTGGCGGATGTTGCGTTATCCAAAATCGACAAAACATGCCAGTTTTGCTTTTTCACTCTGCCATTAAAAGCCGTTAACAATTTCTCCATGATATGTGACGTCATTCATACCTTTTTGTTGGACATACACTCAACGGGAAGTTTCCTTATGTCCATGTTTCTGAAGCAGGCTTTGCTGCCTTACCGATAATGAAGGACTTCTCCATTTCACCTGATATAAAACCACATAGAAAAACAGTCAATCTTTCTTTGCTATCCCTCGATTATGGAGATAAGTTTAGCAACCCACTCTTCAATGGTTTCACTATTTACATCACTCAATTAACCACAAAATTCGTTAAAAACTATCTGATTTATTTTTCAAATACTCTTCAACCATCCGTTAGATGCTTTGAATTCATTTTCCCCCAGTTTTTGAGTGATCTTTTTAGCGTATTCCTGTACCATTGGACCCAATACGCGTGATTTTTCGCCCTAGCCCTGAGAAACCACTTCCACACTATTTCATTAAGGTTTTCGTTTGCAATTTTCTTAAGTTCTCTTTTTATTTTTCCATTAGCACAGTTTTCCCACATCTTAAAAATTTCCGTTTTCTTCTTTAGAATCTCGTACACTTGAGTTTTACCGATGCTAAACATCGTCATGATCTACTCAACAGATAATTTATCTAGCTCACTCACATGAATAACTTTTACTCTCATGTTTAGATAAACCACAACTCTTATCTTTGAAACCATAATGACAACTGCCAGACTAAAGTAAAAATGCAGGCCTAGAGTCCATATTGAGTAAAATTTCCGGAATGGACAAACAATTGAATTTCAATACAGGTAGTGCTTTAACGTTAACGGCTGAGTCCAAAAGGTGATTGACAAGTCATTAGCACGAAAACTGGGAAGAACAGAGATAATAATCAAGAGGCAATTACAGTTCACAATTCTGTAAGTAAGGTAACAAAAGAACTAAGGAGAAAGAAAATATATCTAACTTAACATTTAAACTCCACTTAATATAAAGGAAGAATTAAAGAAAACAAAATTCTGTAGAATGTATAGGATGTCAATTTTTTTTCTAAACGTTGTCCACCGGGACATTGGAATTTTGATGTATAAAAGCTTATTTTGAATTCCGTTTCCGCGTTAGACAATTTCCGTTTAATCCAGGGAATATAGAATGTTTTCCACCCCTAAAGTCACGTGACCGTAAAATATTTCCATTTAAGACAAGTTTACGCTTAATAAAGGGTCCGTTTAAGGCAGGTTTCACTGTATTGGCATGAATAAATCACGTGAAGGCTTCACGGTAGCGCTGGCTATGCCTCCTATTTGATTTATGGACAGGCGATTTGGTTTCAAGTGAATAGTTGGGTGGCCGATGGAGTATATTTGGTACTTGCAAACGTAAGGATACAATGAACACATATTCAAGTATTTGATCTTCGCTTCACGAGAAACGTCTACTTTGTGGAGGATACCATTTGTACGCCCGCCAAATAATACGTCCCTGGGACTGAGGGGCTCTTTGCTCTACACCTTATTCTGGAGTACAAATTTTTTCAAGTCCTTGCCGGTGAGTTTCATTGCATTAAACATACTTACCTCTACAACCGTATCACCGGCATTCTTAAACTACGCCACGCTTCATAATTCGTCTTCATGCTCTTGTGTTGGCTGTTTTTGATAGGGGTGGACCTGTCAGGATAACAGAAGGGGCACTCGTGCCAATAACAACCCCAAACTGGAAAACAATGGTTGTATCTCCAGCTTTAACAACGCCGTCTACACGTCGACTTAATACATATTCCTCACGGTCATTGCCTGTATGAAGAATAAATACTTGGTGCTTGTGGGGCTCCCAACTGGGCCATTGTACGGCGACGTGTGACTTGGTTTTCACACTGGTAGCCACCATTATGGATGATACCAACGGTATCCTTCTCAAGGTGGCTCCAACTATTAACCACATGGCCGCTCCGGCGATCAAACACGCCTCTCTGAATGGACACACCTCGGCTTTTTCTATGAGAATGTCTCTAAACTTAGGCAGGCCTTCCATAGGATGTATACATCTTTCATGCAATAAAGTTCCAACTCACGGTTAAAATCAAAGATATAATTTTCTTTGACCAGCGTGTCATACCATCTCTCAAAATGCTCCTTTCCCTCAACTGACATCTCACCAATGCCGTAATATTCCTTTGGTGGTAAGTGACTCCTATACCTCACATTTTCTTTTTTGTTGAAAAAATGGTAAAAATATCCCTTGGCCAAGGACTCGTCCAAGCCGAATGGCACGAACATGATTTTCCCACCGTTCATAATTAGCTCTGGAGTCCATTTTATTACTTCCAACATAAGTTTTAAAATAAAATTTCCATCATAGCCCTTGGAACTATGTGCAAGTAGGGTGATGTCCTTAATTTTTTAAATTTAATTTGCTCAAGAAATCCTAAAAATCGGGCCATTATAGCATCACCCTCGAATATGTGAGTCCTATCACCCCCACATGCAGTGCAGTAATAATCATTTCCATCAACATGAAGGCATGACTTGCAACACGACTGCACGACACATAGATTTGGTTCGTGCAAGTACATTTTGGTTGCGCCCTGTAAAGTTTTTTCTTGTCTGTATTCAAAATCATAAGAATGCAAACAAGAGACTGCTCTTTTCCAGTGACGGCTTGTATGCCGCCTGCTTTATGTAACAGTAATGACCAAAAGGATTATGGGTCTCGCATACTATACTAAATGTTTCATGAAACTGGTGTGAATATTCTTTTTTGTACAAATTGAAACATTGCCCGCAAGCCTTACAAAAATTTTTGGCATCCCAGATCAACATGCTAGCCCTGAAAAAACCGGGATGTTTATGATTATCAAAACAAATTTTGTTTGTGAACCACCACCCACAGTCTTAACAGACCATAGCTTGACCTCAAGTGCGGACCAATTTATCGTAGAACTTTTTGCACGTGAAGCTGCGTTTGTGCTTATTATTTTGATCAAATGGAACACGAGACTCACTCAAGGGATTGACTACTTCAATATAGTTTTATTTGTCGTTGTGAAAATACAAATCTATGTAGCCCTTAAAAGAATGTTCGGGAGGGGTAGGCCTCTCATAGAGGACTTGCCTCCCCTGACGTTCCCAAGACACTGTGATTTTGTATTTGGATTTATACTTGAAATTGTTTCAGTTTGGCGACTCCACCACCTTTCAAAAGATTCATACGGGCATAGCGATATAAATACTCAGCTTTAAGTTTTTGAATATTGAGACCCTCTTTAATTTTTCTGAAGGTGTTCATGTCCATGAATCCTGGTTCTCTTTTAAAGTCACACACAGCCTTAGCAACAACCAATACACAAGCAAAGCAAAGTGTGTCGTCACAATTTTTAATCGTAATTATGCCTTAATTTCTTCAACTGTATGTGGCAGCAGGTGAGAGTTTATCACATTTTTGCTTGCCAATCCCCCGGGGCTTTAAAGTGGTTCAACTTGACATACAATGGGGACAATATGAGGAACTTAAAATTAATTTGTAGCACCCATTCTACATTATATAGTACAGTCCTCGTGTCTAGCTGATCTGCACGTCTTAATGACACAAATACAGGCCTTGATGACGAGACTGCTCTGTCTAATAATGGCCCTACGCGATCGTTGGCTCTAACACTTTGATCCTTGATATGGCCGAGCAAAGCATTGATTTGTTCCTCCAGCCAGCATCACGATTGCTCTCTGGCATCCCCAATTATGGTATGACCTATTCACGGCCCACGTAATAAAAGTCCCTCAATTGTTTAATCCTCTCCCCTAACATATGAAGAGAGACTCCTCTAGGCAAACCTCCACCTACCTGATCTACTAGGTCACTTGTCCGGGGTAAGGATGGCTAGGTTGCCGTTGACGGCCCCGACACCAATTAATATACAAGTCAGGGAGTGGATGTGGCTCCAACCAGTGGGGGCCCTACTTAATATCCTATGACATCACCAGGCGGAGCCTGGTCTCCATGGCTTTCTGATAAGAAAGTGAGTGCATCTTCAACAGGCTAGATGGGGTCTCCGCTACAGTTTTTGTCCTTCAGCTCAACTAAAACAGAAAAGTTAAAGTATTGAAACGAAAAAGTAAAACTTGAACACATTTTGTGAAAAAAATAATCTCGCCGCATGTACTCAATGCTGTAAATTTACTCAAAGTGAAAAGTAACAAGTACATTTTTTACAGTTACTCATTTTATTTATAAATTAAAATATAGTGGCAAATAAAATGGTGTGACACAATCGTACAACCTTTCTTTTATAGGTTGGAATAAAATGTTTCAAAAATACTTTTTCACTAAATTATACCAAAATAATAACTTATACTTGAAAAAATATGTTCTTATTTATCATGTAAAGTAAATATATCTTTGTTATTAACCAGGCATATAATATTTAAGCAACTATTATTCTAAATAGCCGTAAGCTAAGTAGTCGAAGATTTCCGCAAGTCCATCATAGACTCTGCCTTAAAATATGATTGTAGAATTACCGTGGGTACGGGACGAGTCCTGGATAGCTCAGTGGTTAGAGCATTGGCGTACTAAACCAAAGGTCCTAGGTTCGATTCCCGTGTCCAGGTGTCAATTTTCAGAATATGATATTTAGATGGAGAATTTCTCATTAAAAGTATAAATAATAGTTTCGGCTATTTGATTCTTAAAATATGCAATCCCTGACAATTATAATAATTGTACAACTGGCAGCATTAAGCCAACTACCGAGTCGATGGCGGCTGCGTTATCTGATATCTCGTGATCTTAATAAAATCACACATTTATAGCCGAAGTTTCCGCACGTCCATCATAGACTCTGCCTTAAAATATGAGTGAAGAATGACCCTGGTCACGTGAATATTCCTGGATAGCTCAGTGGTTAGAGCATTGGTGTACTAAGCCAAAGGTCTCGGGTTCGATTCCCGTGTCCAGGTGTCATTTTTCAATTTTCAGAATATGATATCTAAATGGAGAATTCCTCACTAAAAGCATAAATAATAGCTTCGGCTATTTGATTCTTAAATACATTTGGTTAGTATATATATATATATATATATATTGATATAATTACCTGCATTGTCTGTACATCCCATCACATCACGGTAGATTTGATTTAAACGGTTCTTCTTTAGCTTAGCGGATGTTAGTCGACCAAATACTCGTTTAAGATCTAATCGCTGCTCATGTCCATTTACATAACGTCAGAAATCATCCTTGACCTATTCCTGTCTCGACATATGATGATATTACCGGGGAAAACAGTTTGCTACATCACCCTGCAGGGAAACCCACTGTGACATCACCCGTGCTATTTTCCTTTCTCGACATGTCAAATCACCGGACTAGCGCCAGGTATGAGTAATAAATTCTGACGTCATCAAAGTTGCGGCATTACCCGCGGTAAATTCTTGTATCGACTTGTTTAGCCACCAGACTGGTACCACGTATGAGTCATAAATTCTGATGTCATCAAAGCTGTGAAGTCACCCGTAGTATATTCTTGTCTCTTGCCTAGCCACCAAACTGGTGCCAGATGAGAGTGATAAATTCTGACATCATCAAGGTTACGACATTACCCTCGATAAATTCTTGCCTCGACACGTCGCGCGTTGAGCCACCACTCTGGCACCAGGTGTGAGACCAGAAATAGATTCTTAATTCATCATGGTTGCAATATTTCTCTTGGCCTATTCCTGTATCAGTAAGTCGACCCACCACTCTTGCACAAGGTATGGGTCATTACCCTTGATCTATTCTTTTATCGACATGTCAAACTGCCACTCTGGCACCAGGTATGAGTCATTACCCTTGACCTAATCTGGTATGCACATGTCGACCCACCACTCTGGCACCTGGTATGAGTGCTGAAATAGATTCAAGACACTTCATTGGGGGAGGGGAGGGACCCAGGTTTATAAATAACATAATCACCATGGTTGAGACATCACCCATGGTATATTCCTGCCTGGACACGTCGAGCCGCTAAACTGGCACCGTCCCAATATCCAAGTGACCTGAAAGTAGGTCACAGGGTCAAAGATCAAGGTCAAAGATCAATCTGTGGCGATACATCACCCTATCTACTCAACACACAATTTATAGGTGAGGTATTGAGACACGCTTGAGAGGTGCAACACGTGATTTTACCAACACTACATTGATCTTGACTGCTTGGTCTTGAGAGGTGCATTTGAGATACACAACAGCGGCGTATCCTTGCATCGGAGAAGTCATGAAGTTGTATGGTGATGGCTTGAGAAAGAAAGAGAGCGAGCGTAGAACATTAACTTGTTGTAACGAGGGTAATTCATAAATAAATATTTTCCAGCTAGTAAAAACTTTATTGATAAGAGGTGAGTCCCTTTGAAGTTCAAGAGTCCATAAATATTGATTACCAGATTTCCTCCAAAAGACAACTGGAGGGAGAATACCACGCGGATCGTACATTTGTGCAACGGTGGAGAGAACGTTGCGTTTATTGGGTACAGATTCAACAATGTTAATATTACATGAAAATATACCAGAGGTGGACGTCCATTGAAGAACAAGAATGCTAAAATGAGGCTGTTCCTGTCTGTGGAAGTAAATAGGTTTTGCCCTATGTCATTATAGTACACATTATAGAAGCTGAGGAGAGCTACTGGACCATTTTATAAGTTCAAAGCAGCCTTTTGATTGCATAGACTTGAGTTCCGTTTGTAACATAAGCACCTCTTCGATCGTGTTAGATCCAGTCCAGTGATGATAACATCCACATAGGTTTGATGTTAACATGTTGCAGTACAGAGGTTGCGCGAGGGTGGATATGTCCATCTTGAACTAATTCACGGGGTCTTCTTAGAGCAAGAAATGTTGAGCTAGACATACCATATGTTACTGTTGTTAGCTTTAAGATCAAAAGTTGAGTGGTGGGATCGTCACAACAATAAATGAGTTGGTATTTTTGATCATCAAAGTGAACTTTGATTTGGCGATACTTCTGGCGAATGCCACACGAGGACACAAAATAATGTCGGGGAAAGTGAAAAATGACGTCACAAATGTAATTTTGGAGCTTTGGTTCAGACAAGAGCGTATCATTAAGAGACACATTAGTCGATCATCACTGACGTCAAACGCTACCCGAAGTTTCGAGGTGGAACTATTTTGTTTGAAAAACACCGTGATGAGGCACGTCTGGAGAGGTGAGAGTCATACAGTCATATAGCCAAGTCGAGATAATCTTGTATGAATTCAGAGTACAAACTTTTAAGTCGAGACTGAGTTTGTAGTTTTATTTCAAAAGAGTTAATTTTGTGTTTAGCAGCCATGTCTGATGTTCCAATAGGGAGGTGAGTTTTAACTGAACGGAACGGAACGGAACTGAACGGAACGGAACGGTGTCATCCACGTGAATGAGTGGAGAGAAAATGATCTTCATTCCCTGTTTTCTCTTTAGTTGGTCCTAATACATATGGTGGTTCTTCGCTCGCCAAAAACGTTATAAAGATTCATGAAGGTAATGATCTGAGATTGAGAAGAAGGTCATATAACCACCAAGATCATTTATTTTGTTGAGTGAGTGTGGCAAAGAGGGAGTGGTACTAATATAATCAGGAGTGGCCTGAAGTAAATTTTGCGCCCGGGTAGGATTGCTTTTTGGCACCCTCTTATATATACAGGGGATAACAAGAAAATATAAAAATACAGTAATCACTAAACTTAACGTTACCTGGGCGTGATCGAGGTTCGAATCTCAGTCGGGTGTGCTGAGAGTGAATTTTCCTAAATGACTTTCCACTATCCCTACAAGGGAATGGGGGTTCAATTCATCCAAATATAACCTTCCTAATCCCCAACACATTAACGTGACTAGTACATAAGCTTTTGAAACTATCATCCATTGCTAGAAATCTGAGTGTCACTGCTAAACGCTCCTTTGCAGGAATAGCATTCCTTCACTTTGTCTTTTTTTTTTAAATAAAAGGTTCTATTTTATGAAGAACATATTTGAAATATTCAAATGACATTCTACAGACATTTTAAAATATACCTGATGATTCTTTTGACAAATCATCTATCAAGTGCATGCCGATGCACCTGAAAAATAATTTAAATAATGCAAAATTTTTCCCGTCACAACTCTCAGGGAATTGAAAATATAATTTTATTTCTTGAAATGTATATTTTTAAAATAAAATTTGTTTGGCAGGTATTAGAGATCCTCCATACAAACTTTAAAGACTTTTTAAATACTAAAGTGGAGGACCGGAAAATGAGGTGAGGGTAGCCCCCTCGAAACGTTTGCTTATACTAATAAAAGAAAACACCACAATGTAGTGAGTTAAATATTTGAATAACTGTAGAGAGACAAGCAGGTAGAGGAGTCAGCCCATACAAATCTAAAAAATGAGAAATATAAAAATATAGCTCAGTGAAACAAAAAGGGAGGTGAGGTGTTTCCTATAAACAGACTAGTATTTCTTAGCCGAGGTATAAATTTAAATTTTAGCCTGATCAGGTAGTAAGACTTGATGTTAAACAAAAAAGAAAGAATAAAGCTAGCTATATAGATTCCCCATACGAATAATGGGCAAACAAGCTTGTATTATTATGAAGAAATTAAATGTTTTAAGTTACCTTTCTCTGCTCCAGTTGATTGAAACCATCTACCATCTTCTTTTTAATAGCAACAACTATAAATGTCGCTGCAGCAATTTGTGGGTCACAACTATAAATTGTCCATTTCATCCGCTGTTCCTGACCAAAACTTCTTGATTACATAGTGACCACTGGTGTGGCCAGACATTCTCATTAAGGGAGGGGGGTGGGGGGCACTGGAATATCACANGGGGGGGGGGGGGCACTGGAATATCACAAAGCCCCCTCCCTCACCTTATCACCCGATCCCCTTGACTTGGAAACTTTAAATTTTGCAGGAATGTTCCTTTCGGGTCGTAGGTATCCAATAGGAAGAAGTTTTGCGAAATTCAACCCCTAATAGAATGAAACTGGTTTTGGAACATTTTTTAAAGGCATAACCCGTATATTCCAAATCACTTAAGCTGGAAATATAAAACTTGGCAGGAAGGTTCTTTTAAGGCAACAGGTCAGAAATCTTGAGGAATTTTTCAAAATCCAACCCCTAAGAAGGTGAAACGGGAAGGGGGTAGTGTTAGAATAGTTTCAAAATTTCAAAAGATACAAAACCTGTGATTTGGGAGGATTACACTACCAAATATATAATACAAGATTTTAATTTTAAAGTGAAATTCCATTTAATATCAATATCTCGCAATACTATTGGTAGCACATAATATGTAGCTGACAACTCTCATATGTCCATCACATAATCAGCTATTTGAGAAGAATGATACTAAGCACGGGACAGATCCTGGATAGCTCAGTGAGAGCATTGACGCACTAAGTCAAAAATCCTGAGTTCAAGTCCTGTGCCCAAGTGTCATTTTTCAACTAATTAAAATTAATTGAATTATGGTCCTCTCAATACGGACAGTGCCGTAATTACAATGCTTTGCAGCCTGTGTGTTGATATTCATTATTCAGGTAGTCCTGAATCATTGTAGATCTAAGTTTACTCTCGACTTGATTCAGTTTAGAAAAAGCTCGTTCACAAGATGTACTAGTGACAGGATCCAGGTTTAAGTCTTTGGTAGCATTCATAAATTGGATGAATGTATTTTTCACAAACCTTATTTATCCTTCTACTTAAGGCCGAAATAGTTTGTTAAAAGTGAAAATTTAACTATGTCGATGTCAAGTTTAAAATTCTTATCTTTGGTTATAACATTTTTTTCCCCATGAACTCTCAATCCCTTGAAATAAGTAAATATTTATTATTTATAAAATTCCATTTTTTTACTCTGCAAGATATTTACTTTACTTATTTTAGTTTATATATAGAGCTAATGACTAGTCTTTACTGGGATTTCAAATTTATTTTCTTAACATATCTTTAAAGTTTTTCTGTAAGCCTCATTGAAAAAAGTATTTCAGAACGTTGTGCTCTAAATGTCCATAATGGTCAAGAGAGTCAATTAATAATCTTGGAAGTTCTTTGCTGACCTCAAGAAGCTTAATAAGGAACTATCAAAATGCACCAGTAACACACATATCCAGATCAATATGAACATTTCCATTATTTTTAAGGTGTTGAAAATCGTTTGTGCAACATTAGCCGAAAATTGCTGATTTGTTTTGATTGTCATCAATGGGGTGGATATGTTCAGTGGCACCGGAACCTTTTTAGTGCCAAAACAAGATATCAGTAATTTTCATTATAGTTGTAGTAAGGAGAACTATGAAATTATTATATAAGGAACGTACTTAGATGTTACTTATACTTAAATTGATTGGTAAAACTTCTTTGGTCAATTAAATCAAGATAAAAATAAGAAACATAACTTGCAAGATGATTTATTTAAGGAAATACCTAATTTATCATGAATTATGAAGTCAATTAAAACAGGTGCAATAACACTTCTAAAAAGTCATCAGTTTTTTGAAGATTTGTATACCCCTACTAGACTCTTCTGTAAAATTGAGGACACACAGAAAGGTGAGTGGTAAGGGGTAAACCAAACATCTCAAGATAAATTTACATAATTTATTCATACACTTTACACAAAGTTACAAGTATGTGCTTAGTATCAATAGTTAACCAATAACTAGTTTTTTTCACAAAACAAGCTTCCAATTTCTTTTACAACTAAGTACTGAAAGAACAGATACTTAAGTTTTAATCTATTTATTTAATTTGTACTTTCAATTTTACTTTTAGCTCTCTTTTGAGATGTTTTGTGATTATCAGAAATTATTCAAAAGCTTTTATATGAAATGGTTGTGCTAAAGCAGCACTGTTTGGTGTTTTTTTTTTGGCATAAAATATTTAATAATCTTTTAACATAAAGAAAATTTAATACACAAATTTGGAAATGATTGCCCACCATTCTAGTACAATAATCTTTCTTAAGGTTACAATGAAATTTATGATCATAAATAATAGTTTAATTATGACAACTCCTTAAAAAATAAATTAACATTACATAACCAACATGATAGTTTTTTCCCCTTACAAGAAACCAGACCTCATTCTTTTGACAGGATGGCAAAAAGTTAATTTGAAATATCCAAAAATAATTTAAAATAACATAAAAATTAACTAGCCTAGTTAAAAATAAGAATGTAAAAAGAATGTAGTGTGAACAAATGTATATTCCTATTTCTTTAGTACTATATTGATGAGATCACTAATTAAAGAGTACATTTACACTCGGTGAATGTGTATCCAAAGAAAATAAATTTGTTTACAAATGAGAATGGTACAGCAGCAGTGGATTCAATGATCTACAAGAATCTTCATAAAAAAGAATCATTAATTATAAAAAGTTGTTAAAAATTGCCCAACATTTCTAGCAGGCCATACTTTTTGTGTAAAAGCTGTGATTAAGAACAAACCTTTTGTTCTTCTTTGTCATTAAAAGAATGAGGCCCTTTATGTGTGAAAAACGAGAGAATATGAACATGTTACAGAAATACCAATTGATCAATATTATATAGGTGAGTTCTTATATAAACTAAACATTAATTTAGGGTTCTTAGCGTAAGCACTTAAATCATAGTCTAGCCATATGAATCTCAATGTTATTGGTCATAAGTCATAAGAAATATAAAGGAAAATCAAACTTTAAGTAATAATACTCATGAAATATAATTTTAGTGATGAAACAAAAAATTCACACTCTACTTGTATATTTGGGTAGTAACTAGTTAAAAAAGCACAAGTCTTTAGAAATGTTGGCCATATTCTCTCACTGTAAACATCAGCTTGTCATCCTTACATCTTCCAGGCTATTCAAACATCTACCAACACACACATTTACATTTATGTAAAATTGCATAACTTTGATATATCCCTATAAGGAAATTCTCTTTTCCCTTTATGAGTTAATCATATTATATTTGAAAGAAGATAAAGGAAAAGTGAATAGAAACTTATAAAAGAAACAAACACAATACGGATTTTACAACGAAAAGAAGTAATGGCTGGCTCTTGAAGAAAATTGATCATCATCACCCAATTCCTCGACCTAGATTTCATTCTATAGAAACTCATCAGGAGGGAGTGTGAAACAGGTTACACAATTTTCTAAAAGAAGAAACCAAAAACGAAAGGGAGAAAAAGTAAAACTGTAAAGAATGAACAGAGGAAATGGACATTGGATGCAAATATATATAATACTGAAAGCAGGTAGGGTGTAATAAGAAGAGGATAAAAGAGATAGGTGTGTAAGAGACCTGCTAGGGAGAAGAGAAGTGCCTTGTACCCATTTTCACACACGCAGCAGAAACATGGACAGTGGAGGTCATGGGAGAGAGTGGGGGTACAGGGAGTACAGGATCGAGGTATTCTACTAAACTGACCCGACCACAGGCTAGAAACATTTTATGATATATATCTCTACAAGGAAAAGTTCTCTCTCCACCTTTCCTGTAACTTCTTCCAAATATAACTTTGATATAAAAATTTAAAAAAGCAATAGGTTATAATATAACAATATATTGTGCAAATAAACTAAAGTAAAGTGGATGCTTTATAGCGTATTCACATTATTTTCTCAAATACTCTTGCATACTAATATCCTGTTTTGTGAAGTATAAACACGGTTTATCTCTTTAATCTGAAGATCATAATGTATTTATTTTACAATAGTCAGTAGTGAAAAGTTGTTCTTATATTTTTTTATTATTTATTTAGCATCGTGTCTTACTACCCATTCGAGTTATATACTTAAGTACTAATTAAGCTAATGGATTAGCAATTGGGAGGATTGAATTTAGAGGAAGTGAACCCACATTTGCGTGGAGAAAGCGTGGAAAAACATTTAGGAAAAACTACCCCCCGATCTCCCCGTCTAGCTTAACAAATTATTCTTATATTGCTATATTATCTATTCAAATGTATCACAACTGAAGACATTGAATTTTGTTCAGAGTTTGCTACCATATCGATTTAATTTGATTTCAAGTGCAAGTACAGAGATTAATAAACAAAGTTATGTCCCAGAAAAATTAAGTTTAATTCACTTATGTAGAATCTTGATGTATTCTGATATTGGTATTGTCTTTTTTTCATATTTATTACAGCTTTATTTGTTTGGATAGTAAAACCCAAATAATTTATTACTTAAATATCTTAAATGAGAAGTTTATGAAATCCAAGGGGAAAATGCCATACAACAAATGAAACAGACCCTATTAATTGAATCTAAATAAAGATCTACTTCATTCAACAAAATATGAAATGTAAAAAAAAAAAATCAATATTTAAATTTATTATTTATTATTTAAATTTAAACTTGTGGTAAGTATTAACAAACATATAATTTAATTTGAGATTATGTCGAGATAGTGTGGTTTAAAATCAATTTAAGGAAATATAGAATTAATTTTTTAACAATATAATACTCTTCCCCCAGGAAATAAAAAATGGCTTAGATTATATAATTACAGCTTAGCCCCACACTTCATATTACTATCTTACAACTAAATGCTAAATAATCAGCAAATGATTGATACATGTTGATGGGAAGTAAAATTAGAGGTGTAAATTAATTTCAATTAGTCATAAACATGTAGATTCCTACAAATATTGTTGGACAAACTTGGACACACAGAAAGTCGAAACTTTGTTAACCCTCATGTACAAAATCTCTCACTTATGATTCAAAATTAAAGTAATCCCTGTTCAGGTTGTGTGTGTATGTGTGTGTGTGTGTGTGTGTGTATATATACTCTAATTGGGTAGGGTTGGGAAAGGAAACAGTTTAGAGGTAATCTACCCGCATTTTCGTGGAAGGAGAGTGAGAAACAATTTAGGGAAAACTATTCTTAGTAGACCAAACTGAGATTCAAACCCTGATTTCCCAGTCTTCAGCAGGCTTGTCTAACAAGAGAGGGATGCCTTAGACCATTCGACCACTGAAGAGGGTAAAAATTTAAGGTTCACTACCAAAAAATGTTCAACTCTTTTGATACAAAGCTTGGCCAAATTTTTAGAACACACAAACACACATACAAATATAGTCATATAAGAAAATGATTAAATTTCTGACAAATAAAAAACCAGCAATATCCAGATTATTGTTAACTTTTGAAACTGTAATTTTATGATAAATACACATACAAATATAGCCATATAAGAGAATGATTAAATTTCTGGCAAGTAAAAAACCAGCAATATCCAGATGATTATTATTGTTAACTTTTGAAACTGTAATTTTATGATAAATATGTAGGTCCTAACTTTTAATTCAGTCGATGGGTGTAATTTTTTATAGAGAAAAAGAATATTAGTATGCAAGGACACTTGGGAAAATGGGTTCTGTAGAGATGAATATTATTTAAATGTGTACAAGGCTCAAAAGAAATTAGCCCTTTTAATACTTAGCACATTTCAATAAAAACTTGGCAGAATTATAAACAAATTAATAAATTACCTTGGTTGTCAGATAAAAATTAACAATTAACAGTAAATGATTGTAAAAATGTAGCACTCCAATGATTAAACAAGATTTTGACAGAACCTTAAAAACAGATGATCATGCAGTCAAGAAAAAGTACATTACAAAAATTAATAACAAATATTTGACAAAAATCTACTCAAGAACTAAAATTTCTCATTTCAATAGAATATAGGTCAAAAAGCTTTCTCATTTCCTAAGACCCTGGGATAGAAAATAAGTGATGTCACAAAACTGATGCCAACACAACAAAAATAGAAAACAAAATCAACAAATAATAATATTGAACAAATTACTATTTACATTGTGTTTGTAAAATGTACAAACTACAAAAAACAATTGAAACATGCATATGTGCAGTGTTTTGTTGGCAGTGGTTGGCTGTTTGGAGCGGGTGGGCTGTGGCAATGTTGCACATTGAGGTCAACATGGGGTACCAACTTAATCACGGGCCCTTTTCTCTGACACCATCAAACACCATAAGTGTAAGGGCAATTTTCACATATTTTCCCACTAACAAATGAAAAGTAAACACTTATAAAAATTTAATTACATAGCTGTTTTGTCAACTTTATTGACGTTAACAACTTTTTTAGACAGCTTATAAATCCCCTCACATATCGATTACAAAAAATTGCACATAAATAAATCGTACACAAGACTTATTAACAATTAGTTACTCATCAGTGGCCACAAATTGTTTTAATTCAAGATAAAGTATTTTATTAATGGCAGACAGGTGCCAATTAAACCCCTGTTTTAATAAGTATGCTAACTATCAAAATCCCGAAAGTTCAGTAGAATAAGCACAAGTGGCCAGCAATGTACAGTTTGTATACCTCTATTTAACCTAATATACAACAGATGATAGTGAATGATATATAGCTTAGAGTAACAATGAAATAAAGACACATTAAACAAGATTAATTTTTTTTTTGTATAATTAATGAAACCCATCGAGTAGAAATAATATGTGGGCTGAACAAGCTGGACCACTGACAAACCTTTGTAGGATTTCTAAATAAAATGGAAGATGAAAAGTTAAATATATCTCTCTTTAATTTCCCAAGAGGAAAATGTTATGTTACAAACCGTTACAGACTACAATATTATGCTCGCATACAAGATCACACATTGCTTTCAATAAATTAGGTTTAAATCATTTGGTCGAAACACATCCAATGCGAGTCATCACAATTACTTAACATTTAACAAGCTATTTCTTTTTCATCACAGGCACACACTACTAATCCTCTTACATTTTGTTACACGCACTGTTCAAATAGTGTGTGATGATGATGGCAATTAAAAAGTTCAGAAGGGGTTTTCAGAAAAATAAAAAAATGTGGAGGGGAGATCAAACAAGCTACTTGATTAGAATTGAAATGTGTCTAAAAATTGGCAGTAAAATATTAACTAACCACAGCACAATGGCAGGTGCACTAATTATCAACTCTTTATGTTTCTACATTTATCAACTATTTCTTGTATCAACTTTTTTACTTTTGTTTATAAAAAGCTATTATTTTGTTTGCAGTAAAAATATTTCCGAAACAAAATTAACTCAAGTTTTATTCACACACTCAGTCACACAGGTCTTAACAAATAAATAAACAATCAAGATGGCAGTGACGTAGTACAGGTTTTCATTGTTTTCACAATCACAATTATTATACTATAGTTCTAATTAAAGTCCTCTTGCTTCGAGCAAGTGTTTATTATTTTTCTGTACAATATTACCTTTTGTTTGTTTAGAATTACAAGTGACTCCTCAACATATCTATATTGAGTCACTCCCAATGAATGATATCACAATCACACTTTGCAATGTTCCTTGTCCAACCTACAATGCGCCCTCTATATTCTTTCAAACACACTTGCTGCTGCACTACATTGAAGTAGTGATAATAGTAAAATTAGTCGATAATTATCATTTTAACAAAACATTTAAAGAATCTGTAAAAAAACAACAATCAATGTACACAACATTTCTTGCTAGCTCAAAATAATGATCCAGTCGAAATGCAAAAGTCTAAGAGTTAAAAAATTTCACATTAAAAGGTTATCACTTTATTATAAATTTAGAGAACACAATACAGAACACAACATAATGTATCATTTTGTGAAACGAAGGGTAGAACTGAAGGCAGTTCAGGTTCATCATTCATAGAATATGTTCTTAACATCATATATAGATATAAATATAAATAAAAGAAGATGGTCATACCAATTAGTTATTTTCCTTAAAGTACAATTTATTTTCAATAAACTAATTTATAAAATTGGGGAGACAGAAGGCACATTGCGATGGTTTGAGCAAGGAGCTACAGATGGCAGTGTCGTGGCAGTTGACAATGAGTGGACGTCTTGTTTCACGTCTGATGATGCGACGGGCCTGCAACACAACCATTACACTGGAATATTAGTTTACTACAAGAAACCTTATTCAGGGTGGCTACAAAACTTTTATTTTAGAACACACTTTTAAAAGTTTTCCCCCCATTAAAAAAACAACAAAAACAGACCAAACCTTATTACAGTTTTTCTTGACAAATGGGAATTTTTTCGTTTATTACATTGATCACAAATTTTCAAAAAAATCTTAGCTACAAAACATCAACATTCTTTTAAGTTCTTGTTGGTTTTCTAGTATTTAATTATGTATTATTCTTGTTTCTGTGTGAATGTGTAATGAAACAAACCTCATGTTAGAACATATATACGCAATAAATGTTGTCAACATCGAGAAAAACTAACTATTGTTTACATTCCCTGCATGTAACCATCATGTTATTACATGCAAAATATATATTAAGTGTTGACGAAAGTACAGGAAAGATGGATGTAAAATATATAAAAGGGAACAAATACAATATGGTTTTTATGATAAGAACAACACCACAGTTCACACTTTACACTGCTGCCACTGGACAAAGACGTATTGCTGCCTCTTAAAAACAGTCAATTGTTACTGCCCAATCCCCAGACCTAGGTTTCATTTTACCGAAACTCATCCTGATCATTTTTAAAAAAAACATATTGTGTTTGTTCCTTTTATATTTTTATATTCACTTTTACTGTATCTTTCAAATATAATATAATTACTCCATAGAGCGAAAAAAGGTTTTAATTAAAGATATATATTAAGAGTTGAGATAGTTCTAAAATTAAGTGTTAACATTTTTAAAATACTTTAATGTGGAAATGTAATGCAGACCACTCAGTGTTGCCAAGTCTATAGTCTCTAGCGATAGTACATAGACCTGAAATGGATTGTATTTTGACCGGTAGGATACTAATTTCTGATATTATATTGATAAACCCTGCGATTTTCATAGAAAAAACAATAATTAATGTAAAATTTGTTACTAGATAGCAGGGCCACAGGTTATTACTTTTAGAAAATATCCTAAAATTGGATTGTACACGTGGTGAAATTATATCAAAAGTAGTATCCAGATCGTACAGTTGGCAACACTGAGACCACTTAAAATCCTCATTGAAACATTAGGGGCCACGGGGACCAAGTCCCACCAATTTTTTTAGCATACTTTTTTTCTTCTTTAAAAGATTTTAGAAAAAACATGAAAATGTTGAAGTGGGGCACCATTCTCTATACACAGTGAATTATTGGATTAGTTATACAGTATTCCAGTGAAGATAATTCATTCCTGGCTCCAAAGTCACACGAGGACTGTACTACCGCTCTAGTGATGGAATATAGAAGCTGATGGGCCCTCTCAGAGAAGTCATACCCAGTGTGGAATGTCTCTCAAGGTCAATCCCCCCACCATTCCAATGCCAGCTTTATACTAGTGAATGGAGGGAGCCAGCTTGAATGCTATACAATAAAAGTGGTCTATATTTTGTTTTTGCGTCAATGTGTGTGTGTTTTAGTATGTGTTAAGACCCAAGATGTAATATGACATGTGAAATTGTTCATTAAAATGAATAAAGTAGATGAAAAACAGGAAATCAAACTGTTAGGAGCACATCAGCCTAGTGACTTTACATTTACAAAAGTAGATGGCAAGAAAAAAATTACTTTTTATGATGCTTGGTTTGGTAAACAATTATGGTTAACTGTAAGTGGAGTGGGATTGCAGCCAAAATTTCAGTCCAAAAACACAATTAGGAGGATCAAAAAAATAGGCTTATATTTGGCAGATTAATAGAATACTTAAAATATTGTGGTACTCATGAATTGGCATTAAGAGACAGACGCACCCAACTTTTGTACAAGTAATATCATCACTTGTCAAGTTTTATTCAAAACCTGTATTATTTTATTCTTTCTGTCTGAAGATTTCTTAAGTTATTTTGTAATTTTAGTGAGTTTTAAAAATTAGAAAAACTTAAATGAATTTAATTAAATAAATTAACACGTGAAAAAAGAATCCATTACCGGTGAGCTTTGAGATAGCCCCACCAAAAATGAAGATCACACTCCGCCACTGTGCAACCTTATTTGTATGATATAAAGTGCCTTTGGCAGGTTACTATACTCTTAAATTAAAATTATAAAATAATAAGTGTGGAAGATAAAGGACATATATAAGTAAAAACACTCCTGTCTCTCTCTCCAAGCTTCTCGTTCTGTCACATGTCTCCAGTCTACTCCTCTTACACTCCTGTCTCTCCAAGCTTCTCGCTCTGTCACATGTCTCCAGTCCACTCCTCTTACACTCCTGCTCTTGCACTCCTGTCTCTCTCTCCAAGCTTCTTGCTCTGTCACATGTCTCCAGTCCACTCCTGCTCTTGCACTCCTGTCTCTTTCTCTCCAAGCTTCTCGCTCTGTCACATGTCTCCAGTCCACTCCTCTTACACTCCTGCTCTTGCACTCCTGTCTCTCTCTCTCCAAGCTTCTCGCTCTGTCACATGTCTCCAGTCCACTCCTCTTACACTCCTGTCTCTCTCTCCAGGCTTCTCGCTCTGTCACATGTCTCCAGTCCACTCCTGCTCTTACACTCCTGTCTCTCTCTCCAAGCTTCTCGCTCTGTCACATGTCTCCAGTCCACTCCTGCTCTTGCACTCCTGTCTCTCTCTCCAAGCTTCTCCCTCTGCCAAATCTCTGTCCACTCCTCTAGACTCCCATGTCCTT
Source organism: Timema genevievae (assembly GCA_902155825.1). Classification (NCBI taxonomy): domain Eukaryota; kingdom Metazoa; phylum Arthropoda; class Insecta; order Phasmatodea; family Timematidae; genus Timema; species Timema genevievae. The sequence continues at coordinate 188,033 of CABFWO010001061.1, read as the reverse complement.
CTGAGCTTGGTCCATCCATCTCGTCCGTAGTCTTCCATTAGGTCTTCTACCCTTCTCCATATTTTGTAGAACTTTCTTTAGCATTCTGTCCTCCTACATATGTACATAACTTGCCCTAATCACTGCAACCTTTTCCTCTTCTAATGACATAGTTGTTAAGCTACCCCTAATCTTTTCGTTCCTTATCCTATGTGTAACATTTTCAAAACCTCTCAGAAACCTCACCTCTTCAGCCAACAATTTATTTAGCTCACTCCTTGTTAATTTCAAATATAACTATACATCCAAGATGATGCCGGAAAGATTTGAGAATTTAAAGTTTGGCTGACATTGGGTTTAGAACAAAGCTGCAAGCATAAAACTTTACAAAAGCTTTTACCCTGAATTTTGTATTTAAAAAAAAACACACACAAAAACAATGACATTTCAAATGGGCGATAATGAGCACTTCAAAGAGGCAATCATTACCTCTTTATGCAGTTGGCAACAATATTATGTGTTGGTTAATTGCTAATGAACAGGATACTGGAGTTCTTCCATCTCAGTAGTGATTATTGCCCTTTTGACAGCTACAATAAACAGGATTTTTTTCATAGTAGAATGAGATTCTTTACAAAGTGCTTAGTGAGGATATGGACAAAGGTGGGAAGCCAAGCAATCATGCATGACCTGTAAGAGCTGGAAAAGAGAAACAGCAGATATCCTTGGCTTTTCTGGGATAAGTGTCTTGTCAATGACGATAATTCTCAACCTTTAATTTGTACTGTCGTTTACAATTCTTTTTCTTTTTCTCTAGATTAATCAGCTTTTTTAAATATGTGTTTTGAAGAAGAGATTGATATTTCTTTAAGGTTAGTTTTGCCCCCTTTTACTCTAGGAGGGCCGCTTTCTTGTTACATTGTATCGTGCAGTATGAAGTTGTTTTATGACATGGTGGATGTAAAATATTTTCCTAATCACTGGAACATTTGCCAACCCAGCATGTGATTGTTACGGCTTTTTGAAAAAGGATGTTATGTGGTAGAACTGTTGTGTTAGAGCAGAAGTGAGTTTGACCCAACAGGAATAGACAAGCAGCAGTGCTCCTGTTCCAACATTATTAGATATATTTGGTGTATGAATGTGTTTACAAAGCAATTTGTTTTAATATACTCTGTAACTTGTTCTTCCAACTCAATATAAGGTGCAAGTGAATAAGTGTTCCCTTTCCAGAGATAGAAAATTATATTGGTTCCAAATTGTTCATCTATGTTTTTAGTTTTTTGTCAGAACATTCTTTCAGATTATTTTACTTATAATGTTTTGATTGTATTTGTCATTTCCGATAGTTTTTATTTTTAATTTCTTTACCGATTTTTTTTAAGAGTGCTTAAGTCTTCTTCAACTAAAGCTGAAACTTGCCATTGTCATTCCAACATTTTGTTCCTTAAAGCCTAGTTGTTCTAATTCAATGCTTTATGTTATTTTTTACAATGAATTTTCTCTCTTTTCAAGTTTATATATCCAGAGCAGCAAAAATACGAGCATATTGTTAAAAAAGAAGTACAAATAGTATGAATATTAATTTTGCTGTGTTGCTTTTTTAGTAAATTTTTGATCATATCTAACACTCTATAAATTAGCGATGGGTTAAGGTCAAATCTTGAATCCAAATTTAAATCTTTGAAATCTTAAAACATGTACAGTTATATTTAGAGTGAAAATATTTAAAATTTAACTAAAAAGAAGTTGTTCAAGGCTTGGTGCCCCTGACAAAGTTTTATATAGTTACTTTTACCATTTGTTTAAACTTGTTATTTCAAGTCAAGGTCTTCATTACTGCATTATAGGATTCGAGTGTCCCACCTGTACTAAAAATGTATTTATAAATTTAGCTTTCTAATGTGTGTGTGGTACTCATTGGATTTATGTTATATTGCGAATCCCAAATAGCGCCACAATCTAAATAATAATCTGAAAGATGATGTCCTTAGACTGACCTGTCGGCACTTGGTCCCAGCGGTGTCGAGAGGGTGCAAGGGGGGGAGCTCGGCCATGCCACTCCCAGTCCTTGCCCTTGGGTCGGAACTTGCCCTGTCCCGGGGCCCAATGAGTCCAACTGTTGTCACGATGGAAGAATTTCTTCTTAAAATGATGCTCTGAAGTGTCGGAGCGACGGTAGCGCTGGTGTGTTGGACTGTCTGACCTCACTGGGCTGTAAGGACCGTCCAAGGGAGCGGGGCTGAAAGGGNGGGAGGGCGCGGGGGGAGGGGGGATTCCAATACTGGGGGAGAATCTCGAGCTGGCCGTTCGGGGGATCGTGCGGGTGGAGTCTTGAACAACCGGGGCATCTTGTGACCAAGAGTGGCAGGCGGAGGGTCGCCGTGCCCAATGCCACTGTCGGGGCTTGTGTTGCAACCCTCGCCTTCAGTGCTGCGGCGGCGCTTGTCCAGCTCGGTTGATGCAAACGACATGAGCCGATCAAACCCACTTGTGATCTTGTCTTGCCATTGGTCTGCTTTCACTTCCACCCCATCTGCACACCACAATACAGGATGAGATCCATGCAACTAGCAACATACTTGCAGAGTGTCTGTCATCTTTGTCATCTTGCCAAGTTTATTTTTCCTAGGACCACAGTTGAAACCTCAACCAGAATATCATCAATTTATCATTAAAAACGGTTTATCATACCACAAGTTTGTACTACATAAGTAAAAAGCTCACTAAACTTTATGATTAAAACATAAAGCAAATACATATTAAAGGTCTAATGGACTCATTTTTTGTGAAAAGAAAGAGACTATATTTTCTGGCTTTCAAGTAAGCAGTCTAATGTCTTTATTTTTTTAAGTCAGCAATTTACTCTTTTTTTATAATGTATGCATATTGAGTACAGCAAACAATAGTCACTAACACATTTATTAAATTAACCTATTTTTAATTTCTGAAAAATCTTATGCCTAACCAAGGGTAGGAATGTTTCCATTAGACACATACAAATTGGCTTTCAAAACTCAAATTCCTAACAAGGTCAATAAAGATTGTACACTAATCACTTATGGCGACGGCTACTTTAAGTCCTACCGACTGCACCACGTAGTGTTGTTTGTATCCAATCTTTATTTAGATCACTTGTATTACATATTATTAAGCATTAACTTGGTGTGCAATAGATTCATTATATTAGAAAAATGTGGCTGTCTGCCATCACAAACATTTATAATTGTTTACAGTGGTTACCATGGTACCCACTTAATGCTAAGACATTGTGTATCGAAAATATTGTAAATAGTTGCTTTATATGTGAAGCTTTTCAAACTCAAAATGTAAAGGAGCCCATGCTAAGTCATGAAATTCCTGGCCTACCATTTGAAAAAGTGGGTTTATATAAATTGGAATATGGAGGATAATCCTATATTGTACTTGTGGACAATCTGTCTAAATGGTTAGAGCTCTTACCTTTGAATTGTAAGCAATCACATGAAGTAATAGCTAAGCTAGAGATTATTTTTAGTATTCATGGTATTCCAAAGGTCATGGTAGCAGACAACATGCCAATTTGGAAGTTATAAACACAAATGTTTTGCAAAAGAATGGGATATTACCATATTTACTAGCAGTCCTCAATATTTTAAGTCAAATGGGCTAGCAGAAAAGGGTGTTCAAATAGCTAAACAATTACTAAAAAAATGTAGACAAAGTCAAACTAATCATTAGGTAGGATTGTTAGAGTATAGAAATACTCACATTTTAAGACAAAATATAACTCCTGATCAGATTCTAATGAGTCGTAACCTTAGAACTAAGTTGCCCATTTGTAAACAATTATTGTTGCAGGAACATGCTAAAGAGCTGGTTGAGAAGAAACAGAGTTGTAACAAGTTTTATTATGATAAGACTGCACATAAAATACCTGAATTCCATCCTTGTGCCTATTGCAGAGTAAGGTGTGACACAGCACAGATAGTCAGGAAACATCAAAGTCCTAGATCATGCATAGTTAGGGATGGAAACAATAATATTTTGTGAAAAAATTCAGCACATTTAAGAAAGTCTAACAATGCCCCAGTATTCCAGAACAATGATAAATATTATCAACCCACAAGCTCCCGTAGTGATCAGAATAATCATAATCCTAACTTTGCGGATAATAAGCATCAAAGTATGATGATTATGTTAAGTGATCTGTTGTAAATTTTATATATCTACAGAGAATATCAAATAAGAGAGAGAGAGAGGTGTAGCAGATACACAATGTCTTAGCATTAAGTGGGTACCATGGTAACCACTGTAAACAATTATAAATGTTTGTGATGGCAGACAGCCACATTATTTTAATATATTGGGCCAGTTTCATAGTCAGATTTAGTACGCCTAAAGTGCGAGACGATACTAAATACAGGACGACACCTACCTAGACCAAAATGGAATGGGCCAGTTTCGTATATGAAACTGGCCCATTGAGTCTATTGTACACTAAGTTATGATTAATAATATGTAATACAAGTGATCTAAATAAAGACTGGATACAAACAACACTGTAACAAAGATAAAGTAATTTATCCAACAAGGCAAAATAAAACTTTTTTTGAGTGCTCTAATCATTGAAATGTTATAATGTGATAACAATCATTTCTATGATAGTGAGTGGTGAAAGTGAGAGAGAAAAAGCCATGCCCAATTAATACAAAAACTGTTTGCTGGTTAAAGAAAAAGATTATAGAGCTTTAAACTATTTTTAAATGTTTATAATTAACTTTCAAATATATTTTAAGGTCTTCATAAAATAACAAAGTTACTTAAAATTAAATTTTTAGTCTAATTTGTGTAGTGATATAACTATGTGCTTAGTGTAGTTATTTAAACTATATGTGTGATAATAATATAATCTTGTAATTGGAAAATTCAAACTATAAATCTCATATTTATGTGACAGACTCAAGAGTTAGCTTAGATAATTCAAGAGCTTTAAAAAATCATTGCTATATTTAAAGTTGGATCGAATCCACCATTTTATAAATATAAATTTCCAATTTACCTTCAAATTCTGAATTTTAGAGAAAATTATGAAATTAAGAGAAAACATAAATATATAGAACAATAGAAAATACAAATAGTAACTAAATGTTAACATTCTTTCTTATAATCCATTCATCATAAAATTCAGTAGTGTTAAATCACTGGTCTGGGGCCTTGTTGTTAGTTTATCCTATAATTATAGTATCACTTTTTTTCAAGTATTTGAGTCTCAAATAAACTTAAGGATTTGAGGGCCCATTGCTAACATTAATACAATAAGTTAATAATGACAATAAGTCCAAATACAAACTATATTAAGTGTAAGAACAGAATCATCAATGTGTCATTACCATTGCCACACACTTTCTGGGAACAGTTCCAATGTGCTCCACCCACATCATCAACAATAATGGAGTATTTTTACTTTCTCGTATAAAGAGAAAGTATTGAAATTATGGACATTTTCGACCCTAAGATTATGATGAATCGTTTAATGTGCCCTCGAACCAAAACATGAATTATACAATTCTTGTCTGTCCCCGAACAGATGTGAAATGGTTTGATATATTTTATTAAAACTTGATATTTAGATATTAATGGCTACACCTCCGCATATTTTTTATCTTATTTTTGCAACAACAATTTTGTTCCCAAAAGATATTATCTGGGGTCTATTTTAGATCATCCTCAACAGATAACCAATTTTGTAATTCTTTTTTTAAATAGTTTTTTAGTTTTTACATGATGAATAATAATGTCTGTCTATTTTTCTAAAATAGATTAACTAAAGGTAATTTACTTCTGAAGAGTTATAGAAAATTTAATTTTTTTCCCCTTCAAAAATTACCTTGAAGGTTTTGGTTAAATTAGTGAGAATTGTTTACAAATTATGTATTTTTGAAACTTTTAAATCTGTTAAAAATATTCAAAATTTTGTTGTTTGAAATGTAAATATAAAGATTATTTTTTGTGCTTGACAAGATAATGTGTGTGTTTTTTTTCTTAGGAAAACTTACTTAAGGGTGGTTTACCGAAAAACGATTTTTGATACTTTTGTACAATTATGTTTGTAGCATTTATTTAATTTATTTTCAATTGTTTTAGTTCCACAAATGTATATGGTTCAAAGAGAGAAAATATGTTTGAACAATTATTTTAGCCCATCATGGTATAGTATCTGTATAACCCTAAGCTGGTGTTGAACACCTTTCAAAGATTTGAAAGGACTTAAAAATGTGAGAAAAGAGTTTGTTTTTTTTGGCCTAGGGGGCCGGTCAAAACTCATTCACCGATAAAAACATGGTATTACAAAATAAAAGATTGTGACAAAACAATTCTATGGATTTGAAATTGGTTTTCATCAATTAAAAGGGATTTATATTATCTAGAACGAAGACTCTGAATAACTTTTACTAATTATACTAACTAAACTATACAATGAAAACTATTACATTTTCAGCCTCTAACTATTTTGCTTATAATGACTTCATCAAGTTAAATAATCAAAAATGAATTTTACTATATAAAGCAGAACTATTTTTACTTCAATTTTCTTGGATTAGAATTTTTAATTAGTGATCTATTATTTTTTTAAATTTAAAAAAAATGAATAATTACTTTAACAAGATTAATATGGATGTAAGTATTAATGTTGGGAAAAAGAAGAAATCACAAGGGTAGATAATATTGTTCTCCTTGTTTTAGTTATTTATTTATAATTTATTAGTTTAACACTAAGCTTTAAAAACTTATTAACAAAATAAAAATTTGATATAGTTTGGTAACCGTAATGTAATGCTACTTGTAGGAATATCAGGAACTACTTGCACTGTTTAGCAAATTACAAGGGTCTTCCATTTACAGCGTTGCCACAATCGTTTTAGAAGTGATGAAACAAACCATTTATTTTAATATTGTAAAGCTTTAAAATTATGTTTCCACTATTTTAAATCATAAATAGGAATCAATGTATTGGCCTGAGAGGGGTAGGCGTACAATTTAAGCATCGATATTTAAGGCGCTAGAATAGTCGAACAGAAATCTACAAACATCTTGTAATTTTTAAACGTTCATGGGCTGAGATATTCCTCTGTGTGTGTGTGTGTGTGTGTGTGTGTGTGTGTGTGTGTGTGTGTGTGTGTGCGTGCACACCCCACCTTTTTTGAAAGGTAGTAGGTATTGTAGTTTAGGTTATGGCCTAAAGTTGACAGTAGGAGCAGGAAAATATTTATTGATTCAAACCAATTTTTAAAATGTATTCGTTGCGCATATGGGCACATAATTGAATATTAATTTTTTAACTCATTAATTGAAAATGTTTTTATATTTTCTAAGCACCTAGTCTTACTAACTGTTCACATTAAATAAATAGCTCATATTATTGTATTCAAAAACAAATTAGCGTATAATTCGAATCTGAAAATATGGATGAACATTATTTAGTAATAGTAAATCTACATAATTGAATACATAACTACTTTTGTTTTTAGACTAACTTTTACTGTACTTAACATTATTTAGAATAGTAATGATTAAAAATATTAGCCTTTTTACTTTCTCAAAGGCTAGAGAAATTATGGTAATCATGGACATTTTCGGCTTCAAGATTATGATGGCTCTAACATATATATCTTTTTCCATTTGACTTGTTAAACTTTTGAGGCGCAATAATAGGAAAATATACAAACTGTTTTACAAATTAAACTAATGAAACTTAATCAATTTACAAATGCGTATTTTAGATTAGTTAAACAAATACAAGCTTGAGTTGTGAAGCCTTTTAGAGATGATCATAAAGTATACATAGACCCCCTATCTTTAAATAAAAATATTTTACATTATATGATGTTATAAGCAGCATTCAAAAATAAAAAATGTATACATTATACAATCAGCCCTAAGAAAATTTACTTACTAATCTGAAAGGCTATTTGTAAAACACATTGCATGGACAGAAATATATTTTTAAGGAAACCAAAAAATAATTTTGTGAAATAGTGTACTACATATGCACATATTACATATACACTATATATTGTGTAAAAAAACCCCATGAATGACCAAGATAAAAAATTCAATATGAAATTATTTCTTTTAGCACTGTGTCTTACTACCCGAGTTATATGCTTATGTGCGAATTACGCTCAGGGTTTTAGGGTTTAGGAAGGTTATATTTATAAGAAGTGTACCTGCATTTGTGAGGAGGGAGAGTGGAAAACCATTTTGGAAAAACCCTCCAGTACACTCGACCGAGATACTAACCTCGATCTTCCTGTCATCGTCAATCTAATCTACTGCGAGAGTATCGTGTTAGACCATGCGGCCCCCAAAGTGGGTGACATGAAATTAAATGTTTCACTCAAATATTTTACCATTATATTTTTAGCTACAGGTAAGCAATTAAAATAAAATAAACATAACAATGAAATTAAAATAAACACATGAGATATTATAGTAAATAAATGGTATGACACAATCACACAAACTTTCTCATATTGTGTATTAATAAATTTTAAACCAAATTGTTCAAATATGGCTATTTAACAAAATTTAAATTCTCAAACATAAATGATTTGTACACTACCCTAAAATTATTTATGTTATAATGAAAAACTAATAATTTGAATTCAATCTTCAAGATCAATTAAAAAAATGTTTTTTATATCATTCATCATAGCTAAACAACCCTTAGATTAATTTATTTTAGATAAATAAAGATACATTAATATTGATAATGCAAAATAGTCCCCGGTTTTCAGTTTTTAGCCTATTCAATAAAGCCATTTTAGAAAAAATCTAAAGTTACGAAACTCGGTAATTAGTTAACTACTAATGCTAAATGATTTAAATATATATATACACTATTTATAATGCAAAAAGCTTAACAATTACCCAATTTGAACCAAATTACTAAAGCCATCTTTTAAAATATTAATATTTTGAAAAAAAAAAAGTCATCAGTAAACTATTAGCGGAGGTTCTCCCCCAAAATAAGTATACATCTTTATATGTCATCCTCATGAGTAATGAGGTGGACTGGATAGGACTAGCTCAAGATAAGAATAGGTGTGGTGCTTTAGTAAATGCGGCAATGGACTCACGAGTTCCTAATGCCATAAACTATTAACCAAAACGGATAGTAAGACTTGGTGATAAAAATAATACCAAAATGAAAATTATATTGATAAAGTATTTTGTATAAAATATGAGTAGTATTTTGTTCTCGTTCACAGATAACACTGCTTTAAATAATGATTGTGAAATATTTTCAATTCTTTTAGCATTCTTTTGTGCTTTTAGTTTTTAATCCTGTCTATAACGGACCTATGTCAATACTACCCAACCTAACAAAACAGAGACACCAATTTGTAGATAAACGAAAGGTTAGGCGTCACTCTCGCAAGAGACATAACTTCCAATGACAGGGCGATCGCAGTTTGAATTCCAGTCATAACTTCTTTTGTACTTTAATTTATTCATTACTTACTGTTGATACAGTTAATAGCTTATATATTCGAGTGATCCAAGATGTTACAAAGACATATTCCCTGGGCTAAATTCCACTTTTGGAATCTATGCGTAGGTCTGTATCTCTCCCTCTCCTCTAACCCCCTTATCTTAAGACCTGTCCGGGCTATACACACTTGTAATTAATACTCAAAGGGTGTCTAAAGATGGTGAAAGTAGAGTTTAGAGAACGTGTACTTATACATGTGTGGAGGAAGAGTGATAATCCGTTTAAGAAAATACACTCATTAAATTCTCCCAGGATCCTCCCAGCAAATCAGATTAGAGGAACTTGACGTTCAGTCTGCGTACCCAATGATGCATATGATGAGTCCCACTGTAGCACTTTTAAACTAGTTTAAATTAAATCATTATGTATTGTCAGATGACATTATGTTGAAGCAATTGTGTAAGGATAGAAAAATTACAAAAGAACAGGGATTTAAACCCTGGTCATTCAGCTCTACTCGCTAACTTCTGTACCTATTGAACCATTCAGGATCTCCTTGTCAGTTCCATAACCCAAATAACCATATAAGCGTACTAGTGTAGATAAATCATTAATACCAGCAGTTGTTACAAGTAGACCTTAATTATTCGCAAATAATAATATAGCTATCTGGTGACCTGGTGGTCTAGGGTTAAGGTGTCAAACTTCTGTGCTGGGGGTTCGAGGCTCAATCCTCGGTCCCGGTAAAGATTTATCTGATTGCCAAACTCCTTCCTTCACCTCTGACAAGACGTGTATTAATCACAACTTGTGAATGTGTTGAATGTCAGGCCTCCACCGTGGTTCGGATCCCACAATAAACTGTAGGTCCTCCATTTCATCTCACAATCACCCTACCATTACAGATTAGCGTAAGTGTGCATAACCTGAACGTGTAGTAAGACGCGGTGCTAATAAATAATAATAATAATAATAATAATAATAATAATAATGATGATATTTTATTAGTGTAATTTGTGATTTTGATTGTATTTGCAATATACTAATATTACCAATGTATAATTGTTATTTTTCATTATGTGTCGTAAGTAATATTTTAGTAATGAAAAGATTAAAATATTTGTATAATTATTGATCCAATAAAATGTTGTTTTATAACAAATCAAAATTAGCCTACTTATATCATGTTTTAATGTAAAAAGGTTTGCATACTAATAAAATTGTATTTACTTTTAAATAGTAAATACAATTTTATTAATTAATATTTATTATTGATTTAACTATTAATTTTGTAATTTAATGCATATTCACAGTTCTAGCTTGGTATGGATTCGAGGAGACTTTAGGATATCACTTTATTATATATTTTATTCTTAGCCCTGCGTCTTAATATCATAATTTTTTTCTATTGTGTACTTGTCTGATCTATGCCCATTTAAATGCGCTAATAGGGTATAGGAAATAATAAGGTAAAATTTAGAGACAATATAACCACATTTGCATGTAGGTAGAATGGGAAACATAAAAAAAAAAAAAACTTTGTAGATACACACCCAGGCAGGATTTGATGGCTGACCTCGCCATCACTGGCCAACTAGACCATACCCCAATATGATTACGAATGAACATATCTGAGAGCTAGAAAACTTCCAATTCGTGTATGCTACGGCCAGGATGAATTTCAATGAAAGACCAAACCAGTTGACAAATGGGATTGTCTTCTATTTATGACAGACAATCTTAGGTACTCTCTCTTCAAGGTTATGTACAAGTTTAGACTCTACCCCCTCCCCCCTCTTCCTCCAGTAATACAGAGTGATTGATATTTGCGAGAAAGCTTTCAAAGGATTATAGCATTGTTTTGTTTGCTTGCTAACTCAGTCTAACTCTTTGGAGAGGAGAGGGAAAAGGAGGGGGGGGGGGCCTCTCCAGTCTAACTCTTTGGAGAGGGGAGGGAAAAGGGGGGGGGGGCCCTCTAAAGTGCCGATAGTTCTGGCAACATTGTGGTCTGACTGAGCTTCCGAAGACAAAGTATAGCTCAATTGGTTTCTTCTGATACAGTAAATTAGGGGCTGGCGCTGATGCGACTTCACTTCCAACTACCTTTAACCAGGCCCTTAGGGAGATTGTATTTGTCTATAGTCTGGAGGGTTGGCCCTTAAAAACACAGGTACAGTCCTGATTGAATTAAAAGACAAATTTTAATATATAGTTTTACTGTTAACTATTATTAATATTTAAACAAGTAGAAGCCACAAAGAGATCTTTTCACAAATTTATTGTTCCAAATGGTTTTTTTTTAAACTACCGTTTCTTACTACTCATTCGGGTTACATGCTTATTATGCTAATTATACTAATATACTAATTATGTTAATTGTTTAAGAGATTAGGAAGGTTATATTTAGTGTAAGTGTACACACATTTGCGTGGAGGGAGAGTGAAAAATGACCCTAAGTACACCCGACCGAGATATGAATCTCAATCTCCTAGTCATCAGCAGTCTAGTCTAACATGAAAGTAGCAAGTTAGACCATGCAACCACCAAAGCGAGTCAAATTGTAGTTAAAAATTTGATTACCAAGTGGTTTAAAGCCATCCTACTATATGACTAAGGATCAAATAATGAGTTTGACAAAAAAAAACTACACAGTTTACAAATATATCTTGCCTTAGCAAAATTTTGATCATCAATTAGAATTAGTTCCACTAAGACTAAGTTTTGAAAATGCCTCTAATTGAATCCAAAATGAACCTCATGTTTTGAATAAAGAGGTCAATCAATCTATTAATGAACTGAAGAGTTTGTGTATCTGTCTGTAAAGAGCAATGCAATATATTTACAACACACAGAGGTCTGAATTAATTAAAAACTAGGTCAGAAAAAAATAAAAGAATTTTTTTTCTGTCTGTTCGAAGAAAAGAAAAAGGTAGCCAGGGGGTAGCCATGCAAATCAATGAGTGATTACCAAGGGCAGTGCTGGGTACTTCTCCTAGTTAAAAATTGAACTGGTCCCAAAACTGTCAAATTCTCTAATTTGTTGCTTTTTTATTTAGAAAAAAAACACCACATTCTCGTGTTGGACAGGATCGCTGGTTTGAATCTTGGTCTGACCTATTGTCTATTAGGGTAGTTTTCCTAAGTTGGTTCCCAACCCTCACACTATGCAAATGTGAGCATATTTCCCCTAAGTTCCACCTTCCTAATTCCTACTCTAAAGGTAAAGATTCCTTCCTATGTTTTCAGTCAGATTCTATGGCATGTGTGTACAGTAGTTTAAAATTATTTGAATAAACAAAGTTTGTATGTGTTTGAAGAAGCCATTACAATCAATTGTTCAATAGAAGTGTGTCAATTTATCCAAGAAACTAATTAAATTACTGATTTGATAATATAATGTATCTCAATAAGGAAAACCTCTTTTCGCTTTATGAGGTAATTGTATCATATTTGGAAGAAGGTATAGGTAGGTTTCTATCCACCTTTCCTATACCTTCTTCCAAATGTAATGATTTGATAATATATAATACTCAATTTATTAGGTTGTACATCTAATTAAATGTTGAATGGTTTGCTACTTGAAACTAGATACAGTATATTCCTGATTTTTCAGGAGCGAGTTGATCTAACTTTTTGTTAAATGTTCTCACAGTTTTACTGGTACAATCTTTTACAAAGTAGTACTTCAAGACAATATTAATTTAAATGATTAAAATGGTTATTTTAAAGCATCAAATTAATAATAATAATAATAATAATGATGATGATGATGAAAGAAGGCTAGAAGGTCAAAGCCTACAAACATGCAAAGAAATTGTGAATACAAACATTAACATGTGAAATACAACACTGCAAGACAGTATTTTTCAAGGTACTTCAGTGAATTAGTGTTTTGCCCTTTTCTGCTGTAGAAGGGCCATGATTATACACCCTACAATCTACATTATGGTAAATCATTCTTTGAAATTGTGCTATGAAAATTATTTTATGTCATTTGAAAAAAATCACAAATATCTCAACAACCAAAATTAAACATTTTTTTTTGCTGAAAAAAAAAAGGATAAATTTATTTTAAATTATTTATCTCTAACAGATATATCTAATATTTTTGACCACTTATATTTCTATTCGGGTCAGTCTCAATAAACCCTACTATAGTGATTGTGTTGTATTATTTTTATCAGCACCTGTGTGGTTGCTCTAGCCATCTAGGTAGACACCCTCTAGGCCACTCTAGCCATATTGGTAGGACTCTTCAGGTCGCTAAATCCACATGGGTAAACACTCTTAAAGTTGCACTAAGACAATTCTCCCTTGGAGAGTTCCCTAGCACTGAGACAGTCCTCCCTTGGAGAGTTCCCTAGCAATGAGACAGTCCTCCCTTGGAGAGTTCCCTAGCACTGAGAGTTTCTAAAATAATTTTAAGTATTTAAATTGCATGTTGTGATTGTAAAATGATTTATCACATTAGAATGAAACGTTACAAATAATTGTGAAATTAAAAAAATTAAAGGATTTTAGTGCATAGTGTTACATAAATAAAGACAATATGTTTTTTCAAAGCGTAAACAAAATAGCTTAAAACATTTAAACTTCGAGCCAGCTTCAATAGTATTTAATATATTCAAATTTAAAAAGTGGACTTGACATAGCCCTATACTAAGCAGTGATTATAAGTGAAGAGTGTTTATTTGTTGTTTGCTAAAACCAAACAAAATATCCTTAGTGAGGAGAATAACAAAAAATTTCAGTATGTCAGTGGATTGTTTATTTTGTGTTAGCACTAGAGATGTGAAATTTAATTCCTTGATACCTGGTAATCAAGAAAATATCTTGATTCATGATACTTCGATTCCTAAATTACATGTGCTAATGATTATGAATGCTTTATTAAGAGATGAATGAATATCAAATGTTACGGACCGTTCGTAATGCAATTTTTTTACTATCCACGCAATATATATTATTTTACATCCATTATTGTTTCCCGCCTATGTTCTAAGTCAGTTTTTTTAATTCAAGCCATATATTTGACACCACTGGCTTGCTAGGCATGTTGTAGTAGCTTCATATGCCTTATAATCTGACTTAAGACTAGGTCAAGCACAACATCCAGTTTCCGACCATCACTTTATCAATGTGAGAGGGTAAACCCACATTTAACCAATGATATATTTTTCGACCATGCCAGGAAGCAAACCCTGGACTCTTAGCTCAGTAGAAAGATACGCTACTGACTGAGCTATAGTGTCAGAGCTTGTCCTAGATGTGAATGTTAATTTTTTTACTGGTCGGCAACATAATTTGCTTTAAGGCGTCTTTGGTTTTTATAGTTGTGGCCGAATGATCATTAGATATATGTAGAAATAGTCAACTTTTCTTTATGTGCAAGTTTTTTAATTTGTTTATATTCATTATTGTATTGATTTTGAAACTTTTGAGTGCCTTAAACTGGTACTTTTTTAAAATTTCATTAGGCCTACTTATTTGTGGTGTTTTTTATGTAGATCTTTGATAGTGCTTAGATTTATTTTTGGTCAACTTAAGTCTTTGTGTCCATTTAAAAATCATAGTATCGTCTAGAATTGAAAAAATTGTTCTTGCACATCCCTAGTGAATTTCTATTACCCCTCTNCCCCCCACACACACACACAACCCCGGAAAATCGAGGGTCTACTTTACTTACATGCTTATGATCATCGAGTTCTTTCTTCAAAAACGTTAAATCTAAGATAATTTACTTCAATAATAAACAAATAGCATTTTAATTCATTTTTTAAGGCCCCCGCTGACCTAATATACCTGCCCACACGGTTATTTTTTCTGGCCATTGTGTATGACCGTCAGTAAAAAAAATACAAGGATTTTGATCACTCCAATAATGACCGTTGTGTTCATTTATAAAACCACTTAAGAAAAAAGTGCACGTGTCAGAAAAGCAAATACATTGTAATAACAATAGATTTGCATTCAATAATTCAATCATTTCTTCATAAAACTGTACTTGCCTATCAGGATCATCTTTGCTTAATGTTCAATGTACCTGCATGTTATACGGATATAACTTATTTAATTTCAATGTCTTATGAACCGAACCAAATGATACACCAGTAGCTTTAGACACTTCCCACACTGAACTGTTGTCACATAAATGCCCAAAATTTCCAATCGAGTTAATTCACTCAATACTGTATGCAGAATCAGTTTTTTGTTTGTGACAGATCCAGCTTCTTTAAATTTTGAAACAAGATACAAAAAACATAACTATGTGATACGTTTTTATCCTGGTGCCTTTGGTTGAATGTTGCTGCCGTTCTTTGAGCATATTGAATCTTGGCTCCGTACAAAAAAATCAGTTTTGTACTTTCTTTCAGAATGTAAACCATTTTTCAAAATTAGGTGCTAATAGTAGAAAACAAATTAGACAAATAATGGATTTGTAACTGGCAGTGATAGTAAAAACAATATTTTGTTTACAATGTTACACACAAACACATGTACCTTGCTGAGCTCTGTGTGAATAGGCCAAATTATAATGCCGATTCCGGTGCCGGCGACTCAGAAACTTGTGAAACTCATTTCTTGTGATAGCTTTTACTTTAAAAAGCTTAAAACAAGCATTGTGAAAATGTCACAATGAGATCTACAAGAATAAGTAAAAAAAATAGGGAGTCTCATTAAGAAAATCAACATGACCTTAACATCACCTTAGCGATGCCACTCAAGGTCATACATACCAGCCTTACCAACTTACTTCCACCTCGGAACCAAACAACTTTTGCTTAGAACAGTTTTTCCTGCTACATGTTTTCAAGATATTTTGGTGGAAAGTTTTCAAATGAACACATGGTATAATACACATTTTCACAGTGTGCTAGTAGCCTAATGTTGGTGTATACATGGTTGTGTATATAGATAAGTGGAGGTGCCACCATATTTAAACTTTAGCCCTAATTTTTTTTAATGATTACTAGCTTGACTTGTGTTGATGTAAATAGTAACACACGATGTATATATATATATATATATATATATATATATATTTAAAAAAAGCACCATTTACCCTTCAAAAATAACCGCTCCTTTTGCATGCATTTAGTAATAACATTTACTAGGGTATCAACACACCAGGTTTTGTTATTATGATTAAGGAATATGTCTACAAATTTAAACTATGTGCTATGTGCAGTTGTATAAATTATATAATAGTTTATTTATAAGAAAACCTATAGTTATGTTATATGTTTAGTAATATTTGAACTTACCCTCCTCTGCTTGTCGACTGGCGCTGCGGTCCAAGGTCCCCTCCTCTGAAGGACCTTCATGTTCAGGGGAGGAGATGGAGCTGATTGCTAGTGGTTGGCTAGCATTGCTCAGTACCGAAGACATCGACACCTCACTAGCCTCCATGTGCTGCTTTTTGGGCGGGCGTATGGGTCCCTGAATCACTGGTGACGAGCGCTTCATACAGCCAGGATGCTCCTCTATCATTTCTATTTTGACAATGTCCGCTGGGAAATCCCGATGGCAGGACTGCATCATGCAGTCGGACCTGCGGGGTTCCTCAGGTGCTTCCTCCTTCACCACCCTACCCTCCAGCAATCGTGCATGCAGCGTTGCTGCCAGACCCTCCACAGGCTCTGGGGGCTTACTATCTGTAAAATAGGATTCGTGGTAGGGCTTGATGTCTGCCCGGGGTAATTGCACCGCCTCGTAGCGACATGCGGGGCGTGTGGGATATAGAACTGTGGTGCGGTGCTTGGGGGGACCTAGGACGATGTTGGGAATATGCTAGCCCTTCTCCACCCTCCGTGCTGCTGGGACGAGAAATAGGTGAGTAAACTGGTGGGCGCGGTGGTGGTGGGGGTGGTGGGGAAGGAGCACGCTCCGGTCTTGGGGGCAGACTTCTGTTTACCAGTGCTGCATTTGTGGCAACAGTGCTCATATCGACTGCAGCGTTGATGATGCTCTGGTTGGAAATCTCAAGTGTGCGCTCAATCTCACTACTGACTAGTTCCCCGATGGAGCGGGTGGCCACCTTCTCTCCTTGAGCCAGAGTGGCTAGCTGTTGTGCAGACGCAGCGGCTAGCTTCTCTTGGGACAAGTGTCGGCGCAATGCAAGCTTTGCTGGAGACACTTGTGTGTAGTCTGGTTGGTGTTGCCTGAGAGCTGGTGTATGCCTCTCTCGCCTTTGTGGCTGACTGTACACCACAGGATGATTGTATTGTGCCTGTTGCTGCTGCTGTCTGTTCTGCTGGTCCTCATTCAGAACACTTGTGATAATACTCTTTAGCCTGTCCTCAAAGTTGGCAAGCCTGGGTGGTTCCTGGGTTCTGTTGTTGTTGAAGCTGGCAGGCTTGATGGACCGTTGTTGTTGTTTTATTTGCATAGACGGCTGATGTTGCGGTACCGGTGGCGGCAGTTGATGTGTCCGTACAAGTTGTTCCTCGGCAGGTGGCTGCCTTCCTGGTACCGGTGCCGAGTAGTTTTGGGTGTGCTTGTACCGAGCTGGTTCTGTTCCATGGTGGGCACCGTTAAACTTGATTGGCGGAGGTACAGGAGGTTCCCCCCTCATCTTCCCAGCCTCAATCTGACGACCTGTCTCCAGAATCTTCTGAGCCAAGATCTCTGGATTGTTCTCTTCAATCTTGGCAACATCTGGGACATCCGGCCAATCCTGGGAGCGTGACCGAGCATCTCGTGACTTGCGGGCAGGTTTAATAGGCGCTGCAGCGTTGGGAGTTGTCACAGGGGCAGAAGGCAGTCCTTTAGCCAGAGTAGCCAGCTCACACTCCAACCGGGACACCTAGAGACAATCATTAGCTAACATAATTAGATATTTAAATAAACACATGGTGAGCCAAACTATATTTTAAATTCCCTGAAATGTCCAACTTTTACATTCACTATATATTACCAACATTATTTTATTAAGATTGCAACTGGATGAACATATACACAATGTGAGCTAGTGTTACCCTATGAAGGGGTTTGCGATGGACTATTAGGTAGTGTGCAATCTAAGTTAGATTTCATTGAGACGGTTACAATACCTTTTTAGAACTTATTTTCAACCGTTAAAATATTGAAAGTATAGGGTAGTTACTAAAGGATGAGACTTTTATTGCGTTTTTTAATATATCATAAATTATGCCTTGCATTGTTGATATAATGAATTATGAATGGTATATTGAACCAATTACACTTGATAAGTAGATTATAATTTGAATACAACTTGAATGCTTAAAGAAAATAGTATTGGTACTGTATTATAAATAAAGTCCTCCCATAATTATTGCCCCCAGAGCGTCACAAGGTTTGCCCGAGTCCTACCGGATCTTTTTTTAACAAGAGTGCACTGTTTGCTCGGTACAACCCTACTTAGTACCTCGGTTGGTTTACTGGTCATTACTAATAATTCAAACTTAAACAAGGTGAAGAAGGGTAGGAAGGTAAATGACCAGTAAACTTGTCATAACTTGGTTATTAATCACCTCATTATATTACCCTTTCTAATAATAATGTTTTAATCTAATGAAATATAATCTCTACACTGACCCATTATACATACTCGATGCAATTTTATATTTAAATTTCTTTCAAAAACTTTTCATAAAATTTAAAAAAATTTGATTTAGGTGAAACTTGTTGTCTAAAAAAGTGGATCAAAAGTTCCTCTTATTTCCTGAAATTTTGTTTTAAATTTAGTCTTTTTTTTATTAATACCAGCTCAAATAACAATGTTTTAAAGTAATTTTTTGCATTTTGCATACTTAAATATAAAACCACATTTTCAATAGGAATTTACTAATTTATATTATTTTTATCAAAAATGTAAGGAAAATCTACTATTCAATTTGTACTATTCGGTATTCGTTCAAAATTTTGATATTCGATTCGATAAATAATCCTATTGGCACATCCCTAATATTTGAACATTTTCTTATAATTTTTGATCATGTGGATGCCATAATAATATATTTTTATCAATTCATTTTGCCAAGGTGCTGCCATTTATACAGAACAACCAAGAACAACTGTTTAATCTTTTAATCTGTAGAAGCTACTTGTGGCAGTGAAAGCTTGTCTTTAAAAATGTGTTTGTATGTTTTTTAGTGTTATATCCAAACAACTTCTAATCTAGTATCACTAAGGTAAATGTGCTGGCTATGACTCCTAATCTTAACCATGACCTATTTCAAATAACCATAATATGTATAAAAAATACTCAAAACATAAAAAAAGTAAATGTTCTTTCTAGGCGGTACTTAATATAATACAATTACCTCATAAAGCAAAAAGAGGTTACCCTTACAGATATAAAATAATGTTCTATCAAAATAGTATTAGTAGACGACTTTTTTTACCTTGTTGTTGAGCTTCTTGCGGTGTGAGAGAGTAGCAGATATCTCTCGCAGGATGTAGTCTTGAGTGAGTGCCTGAGTCTCTCCCTGGTCCAGACCTGCCTTGCGGTACTTTTCAGTCACTTCCTGCTGTCGAGCACTCACTAGCGCTGCTTGTTCCTGCTCCATGGAGCTTACCTGGATACAGACAAAGTGTGAATTGTGTGGTCAATTAGTTTTGTGCATGTATTCAAATTTAGAGTTGTCAATTAAAAATAAAATAAAATGTCAACACATTTTCAGTGTAACCAAATCAGGATATCTTTTGTGCATCACAATCTAAGTTCAACTGTATAACCTCTCAGTTTGTTTGTGTAACTCGAGTGAACCCGTCGTAAAACTCGACACCATCTCAGTCCACATTAGGTTGAGTTTCCAAGACTCTACTTTATGTGGAATATCCCACACCAAAGAGTTTGCGCTGGCCAGCAGTTTCAGAGTTGATATTGCCAAGAAAGGTGTCTATCTTAATCTGTTCTCACCAAACATTACTGTCATTTGAGTGGGGTTTTTGGGGTCTTATTGGCATGTTTTCACTTCATTATTTTCAATAACACAATCACAGTTTAAAATAAAGCACAGTTAAGGAAAGAGGTTAGTAAACATGTATAGCCATCACACACTCACACCATTACTATTTAATTGCTTCATGGGAAGTTTGTATTTGATTTATTAAGTCATTTTCAAAAAGACTAATAAAACAAAGTGTCAGTCTGTAGCTTTGTATGTCTGTTGTTTAAGATCTCAGTTATCATTTAACTGATTGTGATGCAGTTTTTATATATTATGTAGATTTCTATTGGGAAGGTTTTAAGCTAGTGATCAAAGAAATTAAATCAAATAAAATTGGTATTTTCAAATATTTTGTCTTAAAACGAGTGATTAATTATCCTATTGAATGTTGAATTAATTATTTATGTTACTATTGTTTGTTATTATTCATGTTTTTAAAACTGACACAAGAAAAGCTGCGGGTAAAAATTGAGAGTGAGGCAAAAAGGGTAGAGTGATGTTGGTTCACAACATATACATTAACAGTTAAACAATGTAATTATATAATAGTGTAAGTTCACAAAAATGTTATCATATTGACCCAAAACTAAGATGCCCTCGAACATAGGCCACACCCTAAAAAAATATATTTATGTCTAAAAATAGATCTGCTTTGAAAGTAATCAAATACACCCGATTTCCTTTTGCATTGTTTATGTTCATATAATTTACGAGTCTTATTACTAGTCCTGTGCAGGGATGACATTTTAACTTCTGGAAATTTTTGGGTGGGAATTAGCAATTTCCTGTGAGAATGCTACGACGAGAAGTGGGAGAAAATTTAAAAATTATTTTCCACTTTAGGATTATATATATATTTTTAATATTTGTAATTTTAGTTTAAACGTAGCTTTCCCATTTATTCCAATAAAAAATACAATTGATTTGATAGTTTCAATTGAGTTTGAAGTGGTAGATGTCAAATATAGTATGCATATACATTAATTTATTTATTTTCAAATTGTAAGTTTACCAAATAAAAACTTAATATTTTGTCTAACAAGTGTTGAGTAAAATTCTTGATATAATGTAACTAAAAAAACTAGGTCTAATGAAACTATTAGAATTGTGTATTTCTAATCAAGCATTTTTGGTATAAATATACATGAATTCTAGAAATACATTTTAAGATTGACTAAAATAGTTCTTAAATAAAAAAACTCATGACATGAATTTTAATAAATACTTATTACTTACAAAGTAAAACATCAAAATATTCTAACTAATCTGAATAAATACAAATGAGCCACAATCTTGTTCATAAGAATAACAAACATTACTCAATTGAGTCAGTTTGTCTTGTTACTCTTATGTGTTACTTACAAAAGTTCTCACAAAAAGCGCTGTTGGACTTAAAATAAATATTGGTTTATCCAACTATTATTATCCATGACATAAAAGTAAATGGATGCCATTACAAATAATAACATTTACTTAATAAAATTAAAGGAGGAAGAGTGGTGGAAGAATAGAGGAAGATGGGAGCATTTTACTAAACTGACCCGGCCACAGGCCGGAAACATTTGATTATGATGACTTAAAAGACGTGTCTTGATGCAAATAAGTGTGTTGAGGTGTATTTTGTGCCTAATTTGATATTTAAAAGCCACTTTCATCATTTTTGATGCTAAGCAGCAATTATAAATTATTTTGATGTAGCTAAATGCAGTCTTCAACTGTACAACATTTGTTATGTATTATCTAAGTGTGCGCTTGTAGGCCACACATTATGGTATACAATATTTTACCTGAGCCTGCAGTTTTGAAGCTTTGGCCTGCAGCTCCTTGTGTCGAAGCACTATCTCCTTAGCCTTGGCAAGCAAGTCTCCCGGTGAGCTGGCGTTTATACCCAGCTCACACATTCTAGCCTTGAGCAGAGCTACACTGTCGTCTATAAGCACCTTGATCTGCTTCTCTAACTGGGCTGCTCGACTCAAGAGTTTCTGGTTTCGCTCCTGTAACATTATAATGACAAAACTTCACTTCATTTCCTGTTACACTTTAATAAATATTCAACCGATATTAAAAATAATAGATTAGCAACAAGTTTTGTTGCTCTTAAAGGATATTTTTCTAATTTTTAGGGGTGTGCGAAATCTAATTTTCTTCATTCAAGAGTGAGATTCAACATCTAGATGAGATTGGAAACAAGAATTTTAGAATCCCTTACTTCAGGGCGAGAATGGGAACTAACAATTTATAATTAATTATTTCTAAATTTGCTGATACTATCTTAAAACACTGTGAAATATTTAATTTGCTAAATGAATACAAATTGTAGACCAACATATGAAACATTAATATGCTCACCAAAGAAGCTTGAATATGAAATATACTTATCATCTCTATACTATACATGCTTGGTGATTGCAATCAGTGGACAGTCAACCATGCTGTTCAACCAAGACCATCGGTCTACTCTCTTGACCTGATGAAGCTGTCTGTGACAGTGAAAGCTTGTCCTTAAAAATGTGTTAGTGTTTTTTTTAGTGTTCTATCCAAACAATTTCTACTCCAGTATCACCAAGGTAAGTGTGCTAGCTATTCCTCCTAATTTAAACCATGAAATAGTACACCTTGCAATTATCACTTATTAATCCCATTTAAAATTCGTATGAGTTTTATGTCCAGTGTTTTGAACAAACTGTCTCTCAAAGATGGTCAGTTTATCACTAGTCAAAATATCTTCCATGTTGTCTATTTTAATATATAAATTTAGAATATCTAATAAATATATTAATTGAAACCTACATTAATTTAAAATTATGTTATAGAAAATTTAATTGATTTTATTTATTGCCTTTCAAATTATATAAAATAACTATTAAACAAACTAGTTTTACATGTGACTCTGTTAGTTTTTTTTTTATTATTTAGCACCGCGTCTTACTACCCATTCGGGTTATACGCTTAAGTACTAGTTAGGCTAATGGATTATGAATTGGGGGTTAAATTTAGAGGAAGTGAACCCGCATTTGCGTGGAGGGAGAGTGGGAAACCATTCAGGAAAATCCACCCCCAGTTCACCCGACCGAGATTCGAACCTCGATCTCCCCGTCCTCAGCGGTCGAGCTCAACACGACTAGCGCGTTAGACAACTACGCCACCGAGGCGGGTCTCTGTTAGTAACATTTTACATTATTCTCTTGTGCAGTCTTTGGCTAAGTTTGCTCCATATTATATGCACATGCACGGTTAATTTTTGTTGATGGAATGAGAAACTAAAATCGGAACAAAGCTATTTAGTTAAGGAATAGGCAAATGAAAATGAAACAAAGTAATTTTGTGATGAAACAATTAAGACAAATATTGTTTTTGTGAAGAAATATAAGATATTAAAAAACATATTTTAAAGTATCTATATTTTGAAGAATTCAGTTTTTCCCGTTTAGTGTTGTTTGGCTTGACTTAACTTTATTACGAATTTACCACACAAAAATGAAGAAATTTACCATACAATAATGAAAACATATCACCATTTTGACTTAATTTTCATTTGTTACTTTCTGTCTATTGGTCTGGATTCCTCCAATCCAACCAACCACGCCTGCTGTAAATGTGTTTGTGGTTTTATTTAGTCTCTTGAATTTTAATTAAAGATTAACTTGAGCCATTTCCATGTCTTTTTGGATCTAACTCTGTTTATATTAGGGCTGGGCCGATGCCGATTATTAATCCGATCATCGGCCGATTATCGCATAACCGGCGATTCCGATGATCGGTGTTTGAATCTCCGATTATTTATGCCGATTATTCAAAATGTGTGGGTATATTTTAAGTCCCTAAAAAATAATATTTTATGTCCTAAAAAAATAATATTTTATCTCTGCTCTCTCGTATGTGATCTTTGAATAATTAGCTTGTTCTTAGCGACTTAGGTTTGAAATAAACAGCACATCCAACATTCCAAACAAAATATATCAAAATAAATATATTTACTATAGGTCTTTTTCCAATTTATGCTCGTTATTAGAAATAAAAATACTCACAAGTAACAAATCTAATAATCATAAAATAAAATATTAGCAGATTGGTGTTGTTTTATTTCGATTTGTTAAAGATGCCCAAAAAATGAAACATCGGACGTAATAATCTCGCACATGCGCACATTTTGTTTTAAATGGAAACCGTTTTTCTTTTAATGCAAGTACAAAACTTTCCACTGGCAGGGAATTTGTTTCGCTCATATTTCAATATGAATTTAATTAATATATATTAATATTTAAATTTTACATTTTCTTTAATAGTTAAAAGTAAATTAAAATAAGTTTTAAAGTATTTCTTAAAAAAAACCACGAAAAATAACTTTCGTTGCACATTATGTTATTTATTATTTATTTTATCATATTGAAGTAGAGAGGGGCAAAATCGTTCTTTTAAATGAACGATTCATTGTATCTGGTTCAGTTCAATGATCCATTCATTTTGACCCGTTCACCGTTCATTCGATTTTCTAAAGGTAGTTTTTATTTAAATGTAGTTAATACAATGTTATTTTTCATTAAGATTATTTAAATTGTTAATAAAAAGATCGGATTACTGTTTAAAAATGGTGATGCCTTTTTATTATACTTTTTTTTAAGAAACCACTTATTTCTATACAATATTAAGATTTAGTAGTTAAATTATGATGGAATGCTTTGTAGAATCACAAAAACCTATGTTATGATATATCTAAATCACAATTCACAAAAATATTACGATTGTTAAAAATTGTTTAATATTGAAGCCATATTTTAATAGACATTGGATGTAAAAATTCCTATTTCATCTAAAAACAAAATAGATGTAGGCCTATTCTCCTTGTGTGCAAAAATATGTGTGCCTTGATTATTTTTTATCATTAAAATTAAATTTAAATTTGCTGATTATGATTTGTCTTTGTCTAATGAAAGGGTCAGTAGGCCTATTTAATCATAAATGTGAAATCATATTTTAATTATCTAACATGTACCGGTATATTTGCTATTCATTAATGTGATTTGTTTTTGTTTAGTGACAGGTTCACTTGTCCTAACAATAACAATATAAAATAATAATTAAACCATCTTTACATTTTAAAAGTTTCTATTTAAATGTTACTAAAACCAACCTATATTGGACATTATAAAACTAATTTTTTTTTTTTTGCTTTAAGGGCCATTTTACTTTATACACTTATTAAAATTGAAAACAAAAATAATCGGCATCGGTGATCGGCCTAATCGGCATCGGACTAATCGGCAAAATAGCTGATCGGCCCAGCTCTAGTTTATATGATATAAAAGGACAATAAGTTTATATCATAGATCTGTAGTGCTATTTGTATTTAGTGTCCCTCCTATTATAAAACTCTGTTAGCCATTTTCATGCATCTTTTAACTTAATCTTAAATAACTTTTATTAACTAGACCTAATTCTTTACTACTTGTGTTAAATAAGTTACTTTTTTTTCTTTTAGACTAAACACTCAACTATGGCTCCCTTTTAGTATTGGCACTATTATTTTGAATAAAAAAAAATTAAAAACAGGGCTAACTTCATTTATTAGCCTAACAGTGAGACAAACTTTTTTTATATGTTAAATACTAGCTCAGTTATATAATTATAAAACAAAATTTCTTGTCTCCTTCTTGAATCTTGATATTTTTTTTATGGTGTTAGTGTAATGTTCAGCCATATTGTGTTGTTCCTTTGATATGTTTCTATCCACCTTTCCTATACCTTCTTTCAAATATAAGACAATTATCTCATAAAGGGAAAAAAGTATTTTTTTAATAAATATATAAAAGGGAGTATTTGAAACTTTCAATTTTATCTTGAAAAGTTATAGTTTAATTTATATGATTCAATTTTAAGATATTTTTTCTTAGTGAATTGAGTTGTTCAGGATATCTTTTTTGTAAGTGTGGCAATGAACTTATGAGTTGTTTATGCCTAAGATTGAGTGAGTGAGTAAAATTTGTACAAATATATTAGATTTAGTTAAAAATACTAATTTGTGTGATTAAAGTCTTTTTCATCAAAATTCATCATTCTTAAAAATGTATGTGTTGACAATTTATCCGTGGTATATTCATGGATTAAATAAATTAGCACAAATATTGCTCTATGTTACTTGAAAACTACTTGAGATGGTATGGGCATGTAATGAGGATGGAAAAGGAGAGGATGCCAAAGAAAAATGTTGGAGATGAAGTATGTAGGAAAAAGATGGGGGGAACTAAGAGAATGTGAGAGTATAAAAATGCATGCTATTAAAGGAGGAAGAATGGTGGAAGGATGTAGGAAGAGGGAGGCATCTTACTAAACTGACCCGGCCATAGGCTGGAAACAGTTGATGATAAGAGAAGAAGTAGATAGAGTATAACCTACTTTCTCTTTGTCCATCTGCAAGTCAACATCATGTTTGTACTTGGGGGATTTGATCAAGTCCACCATCTGTATGAACTGTGCACGGTACACATCTAGTAGCAACTGTAGCGCGTAGGGTGTATCTGCAGGGGCAGGAGGAATATCCAGCTCAGTGTGCATGGAGCTTGCATCTCCAATGGACAAACTGGTCAACTGCTGGTCCACACAGCCAGGTGCCGGCGGTAACTTCTTGCCTGGAGCTAAAAACAAAAACCATTCCACACACTTACATCTCAACAAAGTGATCACTATCACATGAACCAATGTTACTTAAAATCTGCCTCAATTTTTTTCATGTATTCTGTAGATGACCTACAGTCGGGTTCCGACACAATCATAAAGAAACCCCTGTTCAACTTAAATCCACAAAGGTTTTGTAATCTTCATAAACACTATTCCCAGTATTTTGCTCTAAATGAATTATCACAATTCTTATTTCTTTTACTTTAAGTAAATCTGATTGAAAATAATAATTCAAATTTAGTTTTTAGCAAAACTATACTACGAAGATGTGAATCACATTGTAGATAAAAGTTATCAACAGATCCTTATATTAAACTATATACCAACATAAGAAACACATATAGAGCCAAAAAAGTTGAAGTAGACTTATTCCTACTAAACTGCACAGGCCTAGATATTGCCACTAGTAAACGCATTGTTTCTAACCGTTTCTTTTTGAATTCAAAATGGAGTAATTTAGTGTCTGTGTAAAAAGTATTCCTTCTCTTTTTGTTTGATAAAAGCAACTGGCAAATTTTTTATTTAATTTGTGTTTAAATGTGTGTATGTGACTACTTCTATAGAAATAGAAGAAAGAAAATGTCACCTTTGTGCATTATTAGATTTTTCCACTTTCCATTGGGGGGAGGGGTGGGGGCTTTCTTAATTAAATTTACACCTGTTAGTTTATTTTTGCTTTTTCTTTATATTTATCAATTTCCATTATTATAAAAATATTTAGGCATTGCTCCACCTCATTGTTAAGCTATACATAATAACAGAGAGTAATTTTTTTTTATTCATATGTTTGGTTAAAAGTTTTGAATTTCAGTGAGAATATCATTCATATGACTTTATTCCAAATTTTGCCGACCATACTTAAAATGTGTAACCAGCAAGTAATAACAAATATTCAAATTCAATTTGAAAATATTCGTACAAAAATATCACCAATAGCAAACCTCTAAATATAAAATAAACATGTTGAAAAAAAGTGAATTTGAAAACCATTATCTGTGTCGATATTGATCATGACCAAGGGAGTATTTAAAAGTTTTATTCCTGAAATAAAGACATAAGAGCTAATTTGTTGCCAACACGACATTACCTTGAGGAGAAGTGCTGAGCAATGTCTGGCTGTGAAGCAAGTCCAGACCGTTGATTTTAATGGCCTTCTTAGGTTTGGCCTTTTTGACTCTGCCGCGAGCCCCTCTCTTAGGCTGGGTCCTAGGTGGCGGTATCGGGGTTTGTTTGCCGGCACGAGGAATCTTGCGCCGCAACTTCTTGGGCTGCCTGGTTCGGCTCTTGTTACCTGCTCATTACAAGTTTCACACATGTTAAGTTTTATCTTTTACATTTAGTTTCCATTTCTATAAGGAACACTAATTGTATTATATTTGGACGAAGGTACAGGGAAGGTGTATACATTGTATAAAAGGAACAAACACAATATGGCTTTCACAATGAAAAGAAGAAAACAGTTTACACTTTACATTACAGCAGTATTATCAAGTTATCCAAACTTGAAACAAAATTAGTAGTTTAAGTTCTTAGGAATAGTAGATTAAGGTTCCTGATTGGTGGAAGTATTATTTTATAAACATGAGACTTTATCTATGAGGCAAACTGCTGGATCAAACCCACCTAAATCAAATATATTTTCTTGTTTCTAAGAGCTATTATTTCCCATTGTCTCTTCATTTAGAAAAATGCCAAGAACTGATCAACATCCTGTTTTTGCACCAATGAATGTAAGCATTTTTAAAGACCTACTTTTCATGAACTGTGTTTTCACAAAATATGGGAGGAATCTCATTTTAAAGTACAAAAACTTGATTCAAAACAATAAAGGTATATAAATACACACTATATTTATCCCAAGTTTTCGAACCAACACTCTTATTTCTAAAAGAAATGAGTTAATTATGCAATAGCTTATGTAAATGTTTGCGGAAATTTGATTTTAGAAATAGTCTCTTAATGTATACCTGTAGAATGTAGTATAAAATGTTTTTAAAAACCATGACCATCAATTACATATAAGTGATCGATATAGACAGTTGAGTTGCATTGTTAAGGTACATACTATATACTTTTAACTTATCTTATGACAAATATTGCACTGTCTATGGAATGCATTCGTTTGTTGCTGTTGTTATGTGCTGTGTATGGTTTTGATTCAATTATTTTATTTTATTGATTGCCATAACTGTTTTTATTCCTTTTCTATAATTATACTTTATAAATAGTATTTTCCTATATGGGGATGTGAAAGGTATAATTCCAAAGTTAAGCAACTCACTCTATTTTAAGGTTTATGTACCTGTGCTATGTCATTTATTTTTTTATGCCACCTAAATGAAAATACCCAAAATAATAGGAATTTTGATATAGTGAAATAATATGTTAGTTTACTTTGTACACATTTGATAAAAGTAGAATAATCTTTATATAACTTTCTTAGGTATTTGCGATTTTTATTTGAAATTTTTTAAACTGAGATTCAATTTCTTCAAGAAGAAATTTCTCTAAGATTTATTTAGAATAATATAGAGTCTCAAGCATCGCTTGCTTTAGAGTATCTTGAATAATTGTTTGGAAGATTAGTTATTAGATAGTGCATCATGATAATAGAATATATTATTTATATTATAAAAACTATCCCTCATTCATTAAAATAAAATATGCAATTAGGCTTCTTAAATTGTTAAAATTAGGGATGGGATCCTTGAATAGAATTCGGATTCAAGGCTCAAATCCTTGGGGGTGGGGGAATCAATTTTTCAAGTGAAATTTGTTTTAAAGCTCTATTACTGTTTATTGGGTGTTCAAAACTAATAATTATAGGATGAACTCAACACGGCCTTATTTGTATTTTTTACTTTACATCCATTACCGTTTCCAGCCTGTAGCCTGGGTCTGTTTTATTATTTAAGCCATATAGCTGGGCCTGTTGTAACTTTATATGCCTTATAATCCAACTTACTACTAGGGCAAGCACATCATCCAGTCCCAGACCGTTAATTCATCACCTTGAAAGGGTAAACACACATCAGGGTTGCCACTAATTTTTAACATTGAAATTCCCTGACATTTCCAGGTTTTCCAGACAAAAATATAATAGTTCCAACAACTCAATATAATATGGCAGGAATGAGAAGGTAGCTTAGAATAGATGCACTCGCATTTGCATGGATAAAGAATGGGTAAACCACCCCGATTACACCTAACCGAGATTCAAACCTCAACCTTCCTGTCATTCATTAGATGCAATGCAAATAGTCTTTGCCCCAACTCCATAATTAATGATAACCACGTTTACTAAAGATAACAAACTTTAGGGCCTGGGCCCATCATGAACAAATAATTTTTTTTTTCCTTATTTATTTGAAGCTTGTTTCTTGAGTATGGATGCAATGCTTTTCACACATTTACACAAAACAATTTAATTTTAGGTAAATAGTGGGTGTTTGAGAGGCAACACTTTGGACTTCAAAACAAATACCATACGCATGTAGTTTTAGTGTTAAATAAACAATTTTACTAAAACACCGTAACATAATAATTAATTAAAACTTTTTTTTAAAATCAAGTTACAAATGATAAATGAACTAATGATAAAGCGCCATTTTGTCACCATTTCAGAACTATGAACACAAAATATCTAATACCCGCAAGTGTATTATGTGTCAAATCGAAGGCTGTGCAGACGCTTTCTCACAACTAGAACGGTGACCATTGCGCATACGCTGATGTTTACACATGCACAGATGTTCTTGGATTATGTAATTACCTAATTCCGCAATATAGAAAAAGCCTTCATTGTGAAGTTCATAAATTACGAACACAATTTTATTTAATTAATAAGCAGAAAAACATTACTGTAAAAATAGGTTGCTAGCAAAATAGTTTAAAACTTTCAAAAATTTGACTTTTTAAGATATTTTAAAATTCTAGTCATTTTTAGAATATTTGAGAAATTCCCTGATTTTTCCAGGTCAAACCAAATTCCCTGTTTTCCAGGCAGGTGACAGCCCTGCACATTTCACCAATGATAAATTTTAAGATCATACTGAGGATCCTTAGCTCAGTGGAAAGACACTCTACCCACTGAGCTAAAGTCTAGTTAAAATACTGTTATTGTACGTTAAATCCAAGCTCCAAGTGCGGGTGTACTCACTGACACTGTTCTCCTCCTCACTTTGACTGCTCTTGCCCTTGTTGCTGCACCAATCACTCCACGCCCGGCGTGTAGTCGGCCCTTTCACTTCGGAGCTGTCATCACTGTCCCTCGAGCTGTTAGAGCTAGTGTCGATGTTGAGCTGCTTAGTGAGGTCACGGCGAGCACGATCCCGAGTGGGGCGAGGGGGAGTATTCTCTTCCTCCCCTCCTGCACTAACTATTGACTGGCACGCTGAGTTTCCTCCTCCACCCTGCAATCATAACAAATAACTTTGTTAGTTCTGCAAACCATTTTCAAAAAACATTTAAAAAATCAATTTCAAACATGCTAAAACCTGTTTCAAGTAAAATAAATAATTATTATACATGTTTGAGCTCATGAATTATTATTATTAGCACTGCGTCTTACTACCCGTTTGGGTTATACACACTTACGCTAATGTGCAATGGTAGGGTGATTGTGAGCTGAAACCTACAATTTAACGTGGGATCTGAACCATGGTGGAGGCCTGGCATTCTTCACATTCCCAAGTTGTGATTAATACACATCTTGTCAGAGGTGAATGAAGAGTTTGGCAATCAGATATATCTGTGCCGGGACCGAAGATTGAACCTCGGACCCTCAGCACAGAAGTCTGACACCTTAACCCTAGACCACCAGGTCACCCAAGTTCATGAAATAAAGCAGTAAAGGTATTTATATTTGAAATAAAAGTTCTTTCACAAATTTTTAGTAATATTTGTATTTTAAAATGAAGTCAACGTTTTCTAAGAAAGATTCAATTTTATTTGTAAAATTGCGCTAGCAGACAAATCTACACAACCTTTACCATATATGTACGGTATATACCCAAAAATAGGATATACTTTTCCTCAAAATACCCTTTAAAAACCTTGTGTGGCCTATAATAGATAATATGCAGCAAATATTGTAGCTTTGAGGAATGTATGTAGTTATATCAAAATAGTTTATAAGTTTATAATTATTGCAAAAGCTTAAGGGTGTATGACCCAAAATTAATAATAATATAACTTTATATATAGGTCTTCTTAAACCAAACTTGGATCAATGTATTAAATATAGATTAAAAGTATATTTTAAGCACAGTGTTTACTCAAAGTGTGAAATTTTGGCCTCTAATGCAACAATTTTTAGAAAAACCAAATGATGCAAAGATTTCATATTTGGAATATCAAAAGTAATTGAGGAGGTTTATTAATTCAAATAAATATTATTTCAATAAACCTTCAATTAATTGCGTAAACATTTGCCAAATATATGTAACATTCAATTATTTTGTATACCTAAACGTGTGTAGTAAATGGGGGAAGAAACAATTAATGCCAACTTATTTTAACTTTATAATAGTACTTCATTTTCATTAATATTCAATCTGAAACTCATGAAAACTAATACGAGCTAAGGAGCTTCATATTTTACCCCCGGATTTTGAAAATATATCTGATACAACCCTGCAATAGCCAAAACAGAACAGCCTGGTCAGAGTAGAGCAGACAACTCATCCCTTCTCACTCCAAGTCACTGGCTGTCTGTCCTTGAAACCATAAATCTGTCGCAAGTGATTTTGGCATGTTTGTGAAGCTTATCACCCTGACCCATCACCATCTCTCTTTAAGGATTGTCACCTGGCTCTCCACCGTTTTCAAGTCAAGTCAGTGTAGCAGGTGTGACGCTTGATGAAAGGATTTTTTTTCAGTGTGGCTGAGTGTAATTTCATTTCATGTCTTTATGGATGTGTGAAGTGTAATAGTAGTGGAAAGAACATCTTTATTATTTAAAAAAATGGCCCCACAAAAGTTTAAAGATAGCAGAAGATATGTAAAAGGCAAAAGGAATAAGCATTCCAAGGCAATGAAACACTTTTACGAAGAAATTCAGAAAGCCAAACCGCTAATAAGTTGGTGAAATTACTTCAAACCTTTATTATATTATTTAACTTAAATAATTAACATTTTGAAAATTCTTTTGAAATCTGGAACCTTCAACTTAGCATGTCAATATTTTACCACTGAGCTATCTAGGGCTAATCCTGTGTTAGGGTCATTTATCGCTCACATTTTAATTAGTTAGTAATAGATGTGTAAAATTGTCTTCCATTTAATAACAATCCAAAACACATTCCATCGTTAATCCAGGGTAGCTTTATGCTGCCGTGTGAACAATTTTTATTAATATCAAATGGTTTCTTAAATATAATTTGTAGTAAATAATTATTGCCTATAATATTACAGCTATTAAGGAGCCATGATCCACCACATGTTTTTTACCAACTTTGCTTTAAAGTATGACTGATAAATACTTATTGGCACACGCCTCGGTGGCGTAGTTGGCTAACGCGCTAGTCATGTTGAGCTTGACTGCTGAGGACGGGGAGAGAGAGATTCGAATCTCGGTCGGGTGAACTGTTCCCCCCCCTAATGGTTTTCCACTCTCCCTCCACGCAAATGTGGGTTCACTTCCTCTAAATTCAACCTTCCCAATTCCTAATCCATTAGCGTAATTTGTACTTAAGCGTATAACCGGAACGGGTAGTAAGACGCGGTGCTAAATAATAATAATACTTCTTAGCATTTAACAAATACCGAGTAGGTAGATCACTGGTAAAGCTTTGGTGCGCCAAGTCCAAGAGTCCGGGTTTGATTACCCTGTACACTACAATAATCATTTTCCAATTATATTGAGAAAAAATGAAGTGTGCCCTTGTGAACGGATTTATCTAGTCAAAAATATTAAACTCTTGAATTGTTATAAAATTATAATTTAGGCCTCTATAATTAAAACTACGTCAATGCAGAATTATTTCATCTCTTAATGTATCTATTCTCTATAATATATTTTACACTATCAGATTTCAATTTTAAAATTAAAATCATATTTAACTTAGAATTAACAAAATATATTTAAAAAAAATGAATAGTCCAAGACGCTATAAACTACTAGTTAACTATTTAGCAGAAAAATTTAGAAATTATCCTAAGAATGATTTTGAACAAATAAAGCATGAAATGAAATACTATATTTGAGTTACGTTAAATATGTATGTACAATTGTGCATATGTTAAATAAATAAATATAGATTACTTATTAGTCATATTGGTCATGAGATGAAATTAGTAGGTTAATATATTAATATATAGGCCCTAATGTTACTTTTTACCTTCTCGCACCTCTCTGGCTGAGAAAAAAATAGTAATTGTCAAAAAAAATCAAACTCGAGATTTTAATGGATGCCAATGTTTCATGACCCCCTGAATCCGAAAAAGTATGTTTTTGAAATAGTGTCAGTCTGTATCTCTGACTAGAGACAAAACTATTTTACCAATTGGGATAAAACTTGGGATATTGGGTTTTCATAAGGTTTCTCTGAGGTTTTTAAAAAAAATAATTCATCCAACCCTAAAATTAATAGTAGTTATTTTTACTTAAGGGTGGAAAGAGGAAAAACAGATTTTATCAAACTCTACTAGATAAAAATGTATATATATATATGTAATGATTGATATTAAAACAAAATGGAAGTTCTCATTTCCTCATGAAAATAACTTTGAGGGTAATTTACACTTAAGGAAACTTCCAATTTTTATCGTATCTCCGCACCTCTTTGAGATACAAAATAACTTATCATTTCAAAAATGAAGGCACATTAAATATAAAAATCTTTATTTTAAAATTTATTCTATAAAACCAATTGTTTCCGAAGAGGTCTTTGAATTTGTAAATTGCTGTAATGCTCAGTGGGTGTGATGTTCCTCTTTTCTCTAAGAGTGTTTATTATTTCATTTATGCTCTTTGCTAAAATGTGCAACAATGTCTATTATCTTGTTTAAAATATCTTATGAGTTTTAAGTAAATATCTCTTCTTTATTTACAGTAGCAAGAAAGTCTATGCTGTGCATCCTCCCCACCTTTTTAAAAAACAGATTATCCCTTTTGTACAAAAAATCTATACATTTGTTTGTGGATATAACTTAGAAAAAAAAATCATGCTGGAAAATTATGAAACTTAGCTCCATCGGTAGTGTGTCCACCTACGGAGCTAAGGGTCACATAATCACTGACAACATACAATGGCATCACATAACATAATTTGAGAGCCACTACTGTATTACCTAGGTTCAGGTTACAGACATGTCCAGATGGACACTAACAATATGTGCATTTGTGCACAGAATGTTTACATCAATATTTCACCTCCACAATCATAACACACATATAGGTCTACATTTTCAATCACTCTTTTTTTTATGTCCTTTCTCTTCTAATGTTTTTTCTCCCGTTTGTTCAGGCGTAACAAATTCATTTTATAACAACTATCAAAACATAGTTTGTAGGTCCCATGTTCAATTTCGTGTCCAGATGTCATTTTTTTAATTTAAATAATATGTAGATGAGGCTATAACCGTAATTAACAAATACTCACATTCAACATCATATAGAGATAATGTTTTAAATACAAACCCCACCCCCCACTCTATTAGTTCGGCATATCTGTACATAGCACACTTAGTTTAATTGATATTAATATTTTTACTAATTACACTAGTGTGTTAGTGATGAGCAATATCTAAAACAGAGGTAGTGTACCCACATTTTATTGGAGGGACAAAGGGAAACCATTTAGAAAGATGCACCCTTTGTTTACCCATTTGGGATTTGAACTCTGACCACCATTCATCGATAAAATAAAATAAATAAGCTTAGTGTTTAAATCAAGTTAAGGTTAACTTTAAAAATGAAAATATGGTTTAGTTTGGTCCCTGACTTACAGTTTTCATTAATAATAGCCAGAGAGGACTGCCTACCTGCTATCCCCCCTCCCCCCTCCTTGCCCACCCTCAAAACTTCATCCCAAGACTTTCCAGTCACTCCACCGCGAACGAAGATAGATTTTTTGGTTCTCGATGGAATAGAACGTTTGCAAGCTCTTTCCCCTTATCCTCAGTGACACAAACGCTATCTTACAGATTTTTTCAACATTAACTCTGTTCAAACAACGTTAACTTACAGCTTATTGATAAACTTCAAACATGATTTATAAATAGATGGACCTTGCCTTAACTTAAAGTCAAGATGAACTTTCTATAACCGATACTACTACTTTTCACACAAGTTTTTAGAGACTTTTAGTTGCTGTCTACTAAGTTTGGAATATTATAAATATTTTATTTATCTTACAAAAAACCTCTTTTCACTTTTTTAGGTATTTTGTTATATTTGGAAGAAGGTTATGGATAGGTGTATAAATCTAGTATAATGTGCAAAAGATGTATTTTTTGTCTTTTTTTAGGTGTTACAAAACTATGTTTAGGACATTTTTTAATTTGATAATTTTAAAATTGAAATTAAATTTTTTATGGTGAAATTTCAAATATGTATTTACAAAAATACAGAATTTCGCATAATGCAGGGGTTTCCCCCCCTATTATTATGTTTTCCGGTTATTGACAACTGTAACCACCTAGCTAGCAGTTTTTGAGGTGACTGGCTAGTTTGTTGTTTGACATCATTATAACAATTGACGTTCCTTTCTGTAGTTTATTAATGAATATATACACAGACTTTCATATGTGTAGGCCATGGGAATGAAGTTTGTGAGGAGCAAGTTAGATATCACAAGAAGAAACATTAGGAATGAAGTTATCCGGAAAAGAGTGGAGGTACATGAGATAGTTGAGAGATGGAAGGAGCAGATAAAAGAAAGTATGCAAGTGAGAAATGAAGAGGAAGATCCTCTTCAAAAACATCGCAAAAGTCAAATATGCTCTTGAATATTAATTTTTCTCATTTTGACTTATTTAGAGGTCAAACACATGTTTTATTTACTTTTTGGTGATAAATATAATTTTAAGTGTTTTTGAGCGATTTTAAGCTCTTTTCAAGAGGCATTTTACTAAACTGACTTGGCCCCAGGTTGGAAAGAGATGTTGATTATACTTAGATATAAAATTAAAATTAATACCTTGAGCCTGGGATTCTTGAGCCTTTGGAAGTACCGCTCTAGCTGAAAATTTAAACAGTAATTCAGTGTTTAATTCAATCAAGTACATATGCATGAGATTTGTTAGTGTTAATTTGTTAATGCCTTCAAAATGGAACTAAAATAAATCGATACTATATTTTAATTCCCATTTTGAAAGTACATTTTAGAAAATAAGAAGTAACAAAATAATAACACTAATTTTAATCCCACAATAACCAAGATAAATAAATATATTACAAGCTTCCTCAATTGTCACTCCAGTTTTAGTATTACAAACATTAATATGCTAAAAGAATGGAAAAACAAATGATTAAACAATATTTGCTAAAGTTAACAACTTTGATCGGATTGTCAAAGCAAAGTACTGTGACAACAACAATAGTGCCCTTGTCTATGTATGCGTTTATTTAATGAGATTAAATACCAGATAATACTAAAATTAGATTGTAATCAAAAACTTTGTTCGGAAATAGAAGTTCAAGTTATAAAGAATTTGACTTTTTAATTTAACAATCCAAATTAAGGAATGTCTTTATATAGATTAGGGGTATCAAACTAGATTCCTAAATACCCTCAAATCTTACTGGTATCAAAAGAATCAAGAATAATTGATCTTAATAACACAATTCTCAATACTTTGATTCCATTGTGTCACATAAAAGTTTATTAACAGCATTATTCTGTGTGCGTATGAATGTACTTCACATTATTATCCTAGTTTCTAGGGGAGTGCAAAGTTGAATTGAATAATATGAGATATTCCTAGTTTCTAGAGGTGTGCAAAGCTGAATTGAATAGTATGAGATCCCTAAGTTTGAATCAAAGTTTGAAAATTTAAAAAAAGTTTAGTTTGATAAAAAAATACTATACTTTGAATGCTTGTGTAAATTCAGGCATTGAATATAATTTACAAAATGCTATATTTTAAATATAATTTAAAATGTTTCATCTTAAAATGATAAATTAGGTATTTATCACCTAATGTAATTTAATTATTTCAGATTTTTTTCTCACAAACACTAATTTGTGATGGAAATAACTACAGAAAATAGGGGGGGAAAATGTAGTCTGTGTTTTAACTCGACATTTTTTTAGCCAAGCTTCATAATGGTTGAATCTGAAATTTTACTTTTGAATTGAAGTAGAAGCCAACAAATATTTGAACGAAGTCAATGTTTTCAAAGTTTCGCACAACCCTTCTATTTTGTAATACCTTTTGTGTTTTAAAATTGAATATGCTTATCTATTAAGCTTTATATAAGATCTAATATAATTAGGGGTCTGCGAGATCGTGTTTTTTCATTCAAGTCAAACTTGAGCCGAGTATTTCAAAAAGCTCCTGAGTTCGAGTATATTCATAATTTGTTTATTTTAAAAGTAAAATAATATATTTAAAATGTCACAAGTCAAAACAAACATAAAATGTAAATATAACATCTTAAAAATTTGAGATTTTAAAATATACAAAAACAACCTATGTTATTGAAATAAGAACTACACTCAATTTTATAAATATTAAATACAGCTGGAAAAAAAGTTTAAAAAATGTAAATATATAGGGTTTTAGATTATAAATAACACTTTAAAAACATGATTTTAAAATAAGAACAACACTCAAATAAAAAAATAATAAAAAGTAATTAAGTGGTTTCAACACCTATGTCTTTGAAGACATTAAAATTTAACTAACATTTATGAGAAAAAGTTTGTAAAAATGATATTTTAATGAGCTAATATTTTCCCAAAATAAACCTCTATAGCTTTATTTACCCTATAAGAAAACATAAGAATCACAAACAGTTCGAAATTTGAAATGTTCCATGTTTTGTCTATTAGTCCATAGTGTAATAATCGTGCATGATCAAGTCTTCTGTTCCAATTCCATACCTCTATGAGCAGTTGCACCTGCACCTTATATGGGTTCTCACTAGAAATTAGCTCATTGCGAGATTTATTTTAATTCGGTTTTGTAATACTTATAAAAGTTGATGTTTATAATTTAAAATGAAAAATATGATGGTTAAAATAATATTTCTAGTAAATAATATTAAATAGTAAATGCTTTTATTAATTTAAATGTAGTAAGTTTGTTAAAATATTTACTGCAATGTTGATCAATAATGATTTTAGACAGGCCTATCAACATAATTCTATAACTAAATACCAACTAAAATAGAGGTAGTTTTGTAGTTAAACATATTAATTAATATTATTATTGTTAGCACCGCGTATTACTACCCGTTCGGGTTATACACACTTACGCTAATGTGCAATGGTAGGGTGATTGTGAGATGAACTGGAGGACCTACAGTTTAACGTGGAATCCGAGCCACGGTGGAGGCCTGGCATTCCTCACATTCACAAGTTGTGATTAATATACACCTTGTCAGAGGTGAAGGAAGGGTTTGGCAATCAAATAAATCTGTGCTGGAACCGAGGATTGAACCCCGGACCCTCAGCACAGAGGTCTGACACCTTACCCCTAGTCCACCAGCTCACCTTATTAATTAATACATGTTTTATATTTCTTAAGTTTGAAAACATTCAATGTCATAAAGTCTTAGATGTTAAATTTTTAATTCAACTTAAAATTTTATTTTAGAAAGGGACCAGGTAAAAATTATAATTAGTTAATTATTTAGTGATCTATCTAGCTATTTTTATTTTCATTGTCTTGTCATTTCAATGCAACTTCAATTAAGGATAATTTAAAATAGACGATAATGTTGAATTAGACTACCAGCCAACAGTAGTTTTATAGCTCTTTTACTTTATTAATTGGTGAAATTTGTGATTGATTTTAACAATTTGTTAAAGTTTCCAAATGGATATAAATGACACTACCAATCTCATCTAAATTAAATATCCTATGCTTACCAATGCATTTTAAAAATTGATTTGTATGTACATCAAGTGGAAGCTCGAAAATGACGAGCCTACAAAACTCGAGCTTAAATAACAAGCTTGGCTCGAAGCTCGAAATTCAAGTACCCGCGGAGCCCTAAATATAATATTCTGAAAATTGAAAAATGACACCTGGACATGGGAATCGAACCCCTTAGAATATGATATCTAGATGGATTAATCCTCACTAAAATCATAAATAGTAGCTTTGGCTATTTGATTCCTAAATAAACAAAGTTTCTAAGATTTAATATGGAAAAATTAAATGAAGGATTGGGTTTGTTAGATAAAATTGTGTTCGGTTTATAATAAGATTTTAAATCTTGACAAATTGGAAAGCAAATTATTGTGTTTAGTGACAATTTTTTTTTAAATAGTTGGATTAAGATTCTTAAATTACAAGTGGTTTGGGAGCATTCTAAGATTAATTGAGATGATGCTACAGATGAGGTAAAATTCATAACATCACTAATACGAAAAAGGATGTAACATCCAAGTATGCAAAGCAAAAAAAACAACATAAGTGAAGTTAGGCCAACTAGAACATACTCAACACATCTTCTGTAAAGTAGTTAGGGTTTTTACGTTCCAAGCTCTCGACCAACTCATCTATAGAATTATTTGCCACTGTTTAATTTGTTAATTTAATATTACTACTAAACACTTAGCTTTATTTGTTCAGCTCAAATGTTTAATTATAAGAAAGTGTGAGGTTCTATGCTACTTGCAAGTAGCCCAAACCATGATAAAAGTTGTAGGCAATATATCTTATAAATTTTAATTAATTTTATGTTATATGAAGGAAATTCAAGATTATAACTGTCACGTCAAGGTCACAATTATTACAAGTTATGGTGCACCATCCCTCAAATTAACTTCTTTCACAATGTTATATCTAACACTATAATTGAGTCAATTCTTCAAATTATACCCACTATATTAACTTCAAATATTTCAAATATATCAACCCTATCTTTTTTTTACCTCACTTTGCCACCCCCACAAGTGATAAGCCCTCGACGAGATAATCGATGCTCTACTGAACTTTGCGTATAACCCGAACGGGCAGTAAGACGCGGTACTAATAATAATCTACTGAACTTACTGACTGCCGTGTACCAACAAATACTTAAGAAGAAAGAATATTTATTAGATGGCAAGTTCAAAAGCTGTGTGTTCACAAATACAAATTATTTGGAATATGCCAAAAAGCACTTGATTGAAGAAGTTAAAGTGGTGAACAACTTGTCTCCAAATAAAAAGATCGGTCAGTTATCGATAATCATAATCATCACATAAACTGTTTCTAGTCTGTGACCGGGTTGTTTTAATAAAGTGCCTCCCTCCATCTTCCTTTATCCTTCCACCATTCTTTCGCCTTTAATTGTTTCCATTCTTCTCCTCTTACTTGCACACTTTCGGTTATCTGCTCCTTCCATACCTACACTTTCATGTACCCTTGTACTCCTACTCTTTCCTGGATAACTTCATTCCTAATCTTGTTTCTTCTCGTGACAGCTAACATGCTCCTCACAAACTCCATCCCCATGGCCTCCACTTTCCTAGTCTGATATCTACAATTATCTTGTTTATATAATTTTTATTTAAGTTTTCTATTTATATTATTAATTCAAACTAATGAACTTTCATTTAGTTAAAATAATAGTTTGATTAAGTTAG
The DNA here is from genome assembly GCA_902155825.1 of Timema genevievae. Classification (NCBI taxonomy): domain Eukaryota; kingdom Metazoa; phylum Arthropoda; class Insecta; order Phasmatodea; family Timematidae; genus Timema; species Timema genevievae. The sequence continues at coordinate 146,238 of CABFWO010001061.1, read as the reverse complement.
CAACCCTATTTGGTGAATCGACAAGACTTGTGTTATCAAAAATTGTTTTTACCTGATTTATATATTATATAAAGTTGATGTTTGATTCCCTGAGTTCTTATTTAGGTGAAAATTACAAGCTTACAAATAGTCATTCCTAATTTCATAGGAATGGGCATAGGCCTATGTGATATATTATTAATTGTGAATAATATGATTTTTTTTATTACTTAGGACTTCTTAGATTTTAGTGAAGTTAAATAAATAGCAGCCTATACTTAATGTGAGGTTGGATAATTGGAAAAAGATTAAAATTGTAATTGATCCATCTCTAATATAGATATATATTTTATGAAACTTGATAATCATAGTACAATTATAGCCAGACACAGGTGATACAGTAGCAACATGTCAAATTATATCTAAAATACTTTCTACTTGGCTTAGTAATTATTTTATGAAGAAGATTAAGGCATAACATAAGCCATGCATTTAAAATGATTTAAAATAGGAATAAAAAGGTTTTTTTTTAGTTTAGTTATGTTTACAACTTTCTGTTACAGAAACAAAAATTACTTTTCCAAGAATCAATCCTGCACACTAAATTTTAACACATTTTATTGTAACAAAATTGTATCCTTCAAATACTATATTTAACTTCCTATGTTGTTAATAAAAACCTTCTTTTAATTAATGACGTTATGTGACATTTCAATAAGACATAGTGTCTATTCAAATTGAGCAATGAAATTCCTGACTTTTTCCCTGATTTCCCCTGATCATTTCTTAAAAGTCCCGACTCAACAGTATGTCCCACCCTTCTACCCCCCCCCCTTTTTTTGAATAATAATAAGTTTTAATATTTAAATAAACATGTTTTTTAATTTGTATTAACTAGTCTACTAGGAATTAGAAAATTATAAAATATATTATACAGCTACAAAAAAAAGTTTGAATCATATTGTAATTTAATGATTATTATATTTCATACTTTGATTAAAACAACATTTTCCCGTATTTTTTGTTGTAAATTACCAAATTTCCGACTTATTCCCTTTTTTTTCAACCACTTCAAATTCCCGGCTAATTCCAGTTTGCCCTGATTTTCCTGGATGGTAGACACCCTGTTAACCCAAAAATGTCCTTGCTTTGAAATGTAAACAAATTTGAAACCCCTTTTCTTGATATGTGGGAGAAAAAAAAAAAGCAGATATAAGCATTTAATGTACCTTGGTACGGTCTATGATATGAAGGTAGTAGGAAACGGGCTTCCCAGTCCACGACACTGATCCGCGCAGTGGAGACATTTCAGACACGTGCATGATGGTCCCAATATCTGAAACACATCAAGTACTTCATATTATTATGTACATGACAAGAATAAATAGAAATTGATATGATTTATGAGTGGTTTATGTCCAAATGCTTGACACACACACACACACACACACACACAAACGCGCAGCAGATAAATAATTATGAGAACTAAACAAACATAACATATTTAAATATGTATGTGTGTGTGTGTGTATATATATATATATATCAAACAATCTTGTCTGAAATGGCTAGCTTGTTTTAGAAATATTCAGGGTATCCAGCCAACTTTTCCAGTCAGTATACATTACATCTATCAATCCTTGACTATTGGTAAACAACAGCTACCAACCCTTAACTCCTGGCAAACAACATTAACCAACCCTTGACTCCTGGTAAACAACAGCTATCAACCTTGACTCCTGGTAAACAACTACCAACCCTTGACTCCTGGTAAACAACAACTACCAACCCTTGACTCCTGGTAAACAACATCTATCAACCCTTGACTCCTGGTAAACAACAGATATCAACCTTGACTCCTGGTAAACAACATCTATCAACCCTTGACTCCTGGTAAACAACATCTATCAACCCTTGACTCCTGGTAAACAACATCTATCAACCCTTGACTCCTGGTAAACAACAGCTATCAACCTTGACTCCTGGTAAACAACATCTATCAACCCTTGACTCCTGGTAAACAACAACTACCAACCCTTGACTCCTGGTAAACAACAACTACCAACCCTTGACTCCTGGTAAACAACAACTACCAACCCTTGACTCCTGGTAAACAACAACTACCAACCCTTGACTCCTGGTAAACAACATCTATCAACCCTTGACTTCTGGTAAACAATACCAACCCCCGAGGAGGTTCTCTTGGCAGTTCCAATTTCTTCTTTCATCTTTGACAACCACTTTCTATTCTTTCTTCTTAGTTGGGGACATTGTTTATTAGGACCAGCAAAAGTCTGGAGACGAGCCAGATATTTAAGTCGTCATCGTCATCATCATGTTTCCTGCCTGTGACCGGGTCAGCTTAGTAAAATGCCTCCATCTTCCTTTATCTTTACAACATTTATCCTATCACTTGCATCGTTTTTGCTATCTGCTGCTCCTATTTCTTTCTTGGCCAACCTTGCAGTCTCTTTCCTACAAACTTAATCTCCATAATTCTCTTTGGCATCATCCTCAATACATGCTAATACCATCTCAATCTTACTTCCTCTTTTATATCATGTACCCCCACTCATTCCCATAGTCTCCACTTTCTTAGTCTTAAATTTAATATCCACGTTTCTGCGGCAAATGTGAGTATGCCCTGTAAAACACGTAATTACCCTTCAAGGGAACTTCTCTTCTTTATAGCAGGTTTCTTACACACCAAGAGAACAACTCTCTCCCTGGTGTACTCTTCTTAGTAGATCTTCTCTACTTACATCTTTCTCCTTAATCACGCTTCCAAGATATTTTATGTTATGTACTTTTCTCAGCTCTTCTCCATCCAACCTTATATCTTTATTAGGCCTTACTCTCTTCCTTGTAATTACCATCACTTCACACTTCGCCATGCTAAATTTCATTTCCCACTCTTTCATTTCCTCATTCCATTCCTGTAGTTGTTCCTGTACTTTCTCTTTCTTTTCCCTCCATACCATCAAGTCCTCAGCAAACATCATGACTTTCATTCTTTATTCCCAGAGTTTTCCTGCCACTTTGTTAATGACCATTTCCATTACCATTACAAATAGTAGTGGTGAGAGGGCACATCCTTGCTTCACTCCACTTTTTATCTGGAACCACTTTGTCCTCCAACTTTCTTTCTTAATACAACTCATGTTATACTCATATTACTTTTGCTCATTATAACTACTCTTTCAATTTTAGCCTCCTACATCGCTTTCTAGTTGGGGTTTGGGAGTTCGGGTTTTTTCATTGAGTAAAGCTCAAGTTGAGTATTTCAAAAAGCTCGGGAGTTTGAATATATTCATAATTTAAAAGTGTCAAGAGTATATTTTTGTTTATTTTAAAAGTCAAATATTATATTCAAACTGTCGAGTATACATAAAAAAAACANAAAAAAAAAAAAACACATTTTTAAAATGTGAGATTTTAAAAACACATGAAAACATTACATGTTCTTAAAATAGAATGACATTAGTTTTTATAAATAGTAAATACCTGAAAAAAGTTTTAAAAATAGAAATATTTATTTTTAAATTATAAATAACACATTAAAAACAATAACAATAGTTAAATAAAATATAAAAGAAAAAATAATTAAAATGGTGTCAAGACTTAAATATTTAAAAACATTAAAATCAAACTCACCCATTCAAAAAAATTAGTAAGATTGACATTTTAATGAGCTAATATTTCCCCAAAATGAGATTCAATAACTTTAATCATCCTATAAGAAAACATAAAGCATCACAAGCAGTTAGAAATTTGAGATGTTTCATATTTTGTTTATTAATCCTTAACATAGTTATCACGCATGATCACTTCTGTTATAATTCCATTCCTCTCCAGCATTTGTGCATGTGCCATACATGAGCATAAATTATTTCACTACAAAATATATTTTGATTAATTTTCTAATACTTATAAAAGTTAATAATCGTTAAATAAGATGGTTAAAATATTATTTCTAATAGACAGTGGGAAATATAATGGTGTGCGAAGCTTTGAAAAGTCAAAGTCGGAGTCGAAGGTCAAATCTCCTTCGACTTCCGACATCAACAATAACCTTCGCATATTCGAAAAATTTTGAAGGAAAGATAAAACTTGAGTAAATTATCAAAAATTTAATTTTATCTTACTAAATATTACATATTTCAATATTTGATAATTTTAAAATCTTTACTTAACAGAATTTTAACAATGACTAGTTATTTAAATACCATAATGTAAGCATAGATCAAAAGCGGGTAAGTAAATGTTAATATATTATATTTACCATCGGCAACATAATTTTGTAAAAAATAAATTACCTATAAAGAAATAACACCATGATCATTGGTATGAAGCAGAGAAATCACTTTAGTTGTGCTATCATCGCATCTTGCGTCTAATCTTTAGTCATTAATACTCTATCTCATTGGAATTATCTGTGACAAATTTATAAGTGCATTTTGTTACAAAAGTTTTTCATAGCTTCTTCGCGTTTTCTTTACTATTCAAAATGGCTAATACAGAAAGTGGGAAGTGAAAACAGAATTTAATTTATAATTATTATCAAAGAAATGCAGATAGAAAGACATGCATATGTAAAATTTGCAAAATAATTTTATCAACTCTATGATGTAAATAAATATTAAAACTTTATTGATAATTTGCTAAGGTTATCAGTAAGCCTGTGTGCATTAATTATTAATATAGGCCTTCGACTTCGGCTTTTCTTCAAAGTCATAAGCTTCGCTTCGACTTCACTTCACATTTAAAAAGTGGCCTTCGCACAGCCCTAATGAAACGGTAAAGGCTTTTTTTTTAAATTTAAAAGTGGTAAGTTTGATAAAATACTTATTGCAATGTTGGTCAACAATGATTTGAGACAGGCTAACCAGCATAATTCTATAACTAAATAGCTGCTAATGGTAATTTTGTAGTAACTTATTAATATAAGTTTTAAATATCTTAAGTTCGAAAACAATCAATATGTGTTATAAATGTTAAATTTTTAACTCAACCATAATTTTAATTTTAGAAAGTAACCATGTAAAAATAGTAAAATTAATGATTATTGAAGTATTTAGTGATCAAGTTAGCTATTTTTATTTTCATTGTCTTGTCATTTCCATGTAACTTTAATTGAGGATAATTCAAAATGGACTGAAATATTGAATTAGTTTACCAGCCAAAAGTAGTTTTAGAACTCTATTACGTTATTAATGTGAAATTGAATATTAATTTGACAAATTTGTTAAGTTTCTGAATGGTTTATAAGTGAAACTGCTGATATCATTTAGATTAAATAGTCTGTACTTACCATTGCATTTTACAAATTGATTTGTAAGTACATCTAGAGGAAGCTCAAAATTGAAGAGCCTAAAAAACTTTCGATTTTGATCCCGACCTTAAATGACAAGCTCAACTTGAAGCTCAAAATCCAAGTATTTGCACAGCCCTGCTTTCCAGACTTGATTTTTATCCACACTATCATATGC
>CABFWO010001061.1:119710-134724 GCA_902155825.1 Timema genevievae | reverse complement strand
ACCTTGCAAGATTTAATAGCCCCATGACAAGGATAACCTTGCAAGATTTAATAGCCCCATGGCAAGGATAACCTTGCAAGATTTAATAGCCCCATGACAAGGATAACCTTGCAAGATTTAATAGCTCCATGGCAAGGATGACCTTGCAAGATTTAATAGCTTCATGGCAAGAATAACCTTGCAAGATTTAATAGCCCCATGACAAGGATAACCTTGCAAGATTTAATAGCCTCATGACAAGGATAACCTTGCAAGATTTAATAGCCTCATGACAAGGATAACCTTGCAAGATTTAATAGCCCCATGACAAGGATAACCTTGCAAGATTTAATATCCCCATGGCAAGGATAGCCTTGCAAGATTTAATAGCCCCATGGCAAGGATAGCCTTGCAAGATTTAATAGCCCCATGACAAGGATAACCTTGCAAGATTTTATAGCCCTGTGGTAGGGTTGACCTTGCAAGATACAAATATGCAGTGACTTGGAGTGTGTATATATCTCTTGCTTACCCGCTATCATTTGGAAATGTCCTTTTTCCAAGATTATTTTCCCTGACTTCGGGATCCCGCACAGGCCTATCAATTTTAGCAAAGAATAGATCTCAGTATGGTTCTTTAGTTAACCAAAGTAATAGAATGATATCATATCAATAATTGTTACTAAAATCAATAGAGTTAATCTTCAAAATCTGGATTTTTTCCTCCCCTGAAAATATTGTTTTCTCTTGGAATAGACCAAAATTATAAATTGTAACTGGCCTGTGGATACTAAAATAACCTGAAACTTTGTAATCTTTTATTAACATTGTTCTAGTGTTTACTAACCACATAGCACTATTTGTTAAGTTTGCACGCACACGTAATACTAATAATAATATGACAATGGGGAAGAGATGAGGAAGGTACAATTTTGAAAAAATCATTCTTAGTACACCTGGCCGAGATTAGAACCTTGACCTTCCTAACCCCAGCCTACCTGAATAAATGCAATTCACATTTAGAAAGTGTGTACACTGGTGCTAATATTATTATTGTATTGTCTGTGAGAGGACATTTACTATTAAATTAAAATATATTTAAATAATGGCTCGGAAATAGTTAATATAAGTTTAGTTTTATTTCATAATTATCATCATCATCATCATCACAATCATCATCAACTGTTTCCAGCCTATGTCTGGGTCAGTTTAATAAAATGCCTCCATCTTCCTCTATCCTACTATTCTTCCTTCTTTAATTGCTTCCATTCTACTTCTCTCACGTGCACAATTTCTGTTATCTGTTCCTCCCATCTCTACTATCTCATGTACTCCTTGTACTCCCACTCTTGACTGGATAACTTCATCCTAATCCTTTTTATCCTCATGACAGCTAACATCACAAACTTCATTCCCATGGCCTCTTCTATCCTAGTATCTCTTACATTCAAGGTTCATGTTTCTGCTGCATGTGTGACAATGGCAACACTTCAAGGACACTTCTCTTCTCCACAACAGTTCTCTTACACACCTATAGAACAATTCTCCCTGCTGCCCTTTTCTTATTAGATCTTCTCTACTCCCACCCTTCACCAGAGTCATGCTTCCAAGCTATTTTACATTCTGTACTTTTCTCAGTTATACTCCATCCAACTTGATAAGTTTTACTAGACCTTACTGTGGATTCACACGTTCGCTGAAAAACAAGCACAGAAAAAAACACGGTCAAGTGAAGAGCTCTGAACCAATCACAAGATTTATGCACCATTGGCGCAAGCTGTTCTGCTAAAGTTCAACTCATCTCTACTTTGTCTATTCTGCCTGAGATCTTCAGCACGAGAAAACCAATCAAATCTCAAAACCAACCATCTCAAATGAGTGTGCACCGTATTTGATAGAGCATGCGCTGTATAGCCAGAGGCAAGCAGACAGTTTCGTTGGCCGTTAAGAGGAAATTCGAAATAACCTGTTAATGGAAAATGTGTGTATCGATGTATCGGGTTGTGCCACAACACAGCAATATAATTTGAAAACATCCATGTGACAATGATCTAAAATATATGTTTGTCAACTTGAAAATAAAATATTTTGATAATCAGCTGTTTTAAGTTCGCAGTGCAATGTATCATGAGTCAACATACATTTCTTATAGCATGCAAATTGTTGCGCCGCTCAAGCAGATTCTGCTTTCTATTTTCAGCGAGTGTGTGAATCGAGCTTTATCCTATTCCTTGTCTTCACCATCACTTCACATTTCACATTTCACACTTCACCATGATAGATTTCATTCCACACTCTTTCACTTCCTCATTTTATTATTGTAGTAGTTCCTGTACTTCCTCTTCCTTCTCCCCTCATTACATCAAGTCATCCACAAACATCATGGCTTTCATTATTTCCTCTCAGAGTTTTCCTGCCACTTTGTTCACGACCATTTCCATTGACATTAAAAATAGTGGTGGTGGAAGGGCAGTTCCCTGCTTCACTTCCATTTTTTATTTGGAGCCACTCCGTCCTTCCACTCTCCACCTTAACACAACTCTTGTTATCCTCATACATACTTTTCACACTCATTAAGACTCCTCTTTCCACTTCAGCCTACTCCATTGATTTCCAAACTTTATTTTTATCCACACTATCATATCCCTTCAAATCAATAAATACAGTAGAACCTCATTATAACGAACAGTTAAAAAAATTGTAGTAATAATAATAGAGGATGCTTATTTTTATTTGAGTTTTACATTTCCAAGCAACTGATAAAACATCGAGATCGGTGTGTTATTTTACGTGAACATGGATGCACAGCGCGACTCATACTGCTCGCCAACCAGACGAGTCATTGTCTGAAATTCTACGAATTGCCTTGCAGCTCGATGCTATGCACCTGCAACCAGTTCTGTTTTGTTCAGTATTCATCAGTTATTGGTCCCGCTCACACACTTATCAGTTTTTACTAACCAACCTTTGAATCATGTCGTTAGGTAAGCCTAGTGTAGGACAGAAATGTAAACGTAGAACTCTTAGTCTTCACAATAAACTGTCAGTGATAGAAAAACTTAAAAAAGGAGTTTCAGTGTCTAGCATTTGTGCTGAGTATGGAATAGCCAAACAAAACATGTCTGATATTAAAAAGGCAAAAAGTGACATTTGTAACTTTGTTCTTAAGTTTAATGTAGAAAAAGAAAAGAGTGAAGTTAAACGTATGCAGATGCCTACTCTTGTTTGTTACGCTGGATGATGCAGTCTACAAGTGGTTTTCTCAGCTTTGTTCATCTGGGCTAGCTGTTCGAGGAATAGACATTCAAACAGCTGCTGTAAAACTGTCTAAACAGACGTGACGTGAACAATTCAAAACGATCTCTGGTTGGTTGTTTAGATTATGTCGACGCCACAACATTTAACACAGGAAAATTTGTGGGGAAATTATGAGTGCAAATTTTGAAGCTGTTAAGCCATTTAGAAAAAAGCTGAATGATTTGATTAAAAATTCAGGTTATCATTTGAGCCAAATTTTAATTTTGATGAGACTGGTTTGTTTTGGATAAATCTACCTGACAGTACACAAGCTTCAAAAGCCAAGAAAACTACGCCTGCAGAAAAATAATCTAGGAGCGTGTGTCAGCTTTGCTGTGTGCGAATGCAGATGGTAGCTATTTGCTTAAAACAGTTATCTTCGGTAAAAGCAAAAATCCTAGGGCACTAAAAGATGTGATAGACAATCTTCCAGTTCGCTATTATAGTTCTCACAATGCATGGTTTACAACTAAAATAACAGATGATTGGTTTCATACAAAGGCTGTACCAGTGATTAATAAACACCAGATTGAACATTTAAAAATTCCAGAAGATGAAGTAAAGGCCCTGGTTCTTTTAGATAATGCACCAACACACCATAATGAGAACAAACTCTGCAGTAAAGATAAGAACATCAAGTGTATGTTCCTGCCACCCAACACAAAATTCGTGTTCCAGCCCATGGACCAAGGTGTGATCTGCACCACAAAGCGGCTGTATGAAACAAAATTTCTTAGTGAAATTCTAGAGGTTGAAGAGCCATCCACTAATGAAGAAGACAGAAGGTAGTGAAATTCTAGAAGTTGAAGAGCCATCCACTGATGAAGAAGACAGAAGGGGACAACAGCCTCTTCAAAATTTAAAGTCATACAACATTTGATCCACGATTTACAACTTTGCTGATGCTGTAAAAGAAATCAAACAAATGACTTTGGCAAGGGCATGAAAAGAGCTTTTGGATAATGAAGAAACAACTCCAGAAGTAGAAAATTGTGAGACAGATGACTACTGTGACACTCTGCAGAGAGGTGGAGAGAAATCCGTTTTGTTGGATGATGTGGAGGCCTGGCTTGAAGCAGACAAAGGTAACCCTGGCTTCCAGATTTTGAATGAAGAAGAAATTGTAGCCAGTGTAGCTGAACAAGCAGAATATTCAGAGGACGAGGAAGAAGAGGTAGGAGACACTACTCAGCCTACAATTAAGATGAGCGAGGTGAAATATCTTTTAAATTTTGTTATCCAATATGTTGAACAATAGGCAAATAAAAATGTGTTTTCATATTATGAACACTTACGGCACCTCCGTCAGTTATTAACTGAAGAAATAAGCAGCAAACCAACCCAGCAGAAAATAAGTTATTTTTTCAAACCAATGAATGTAAGCAATCAACACGAATCTGAACCTTCTTGTTCTAAAGATTAATGCAGTGTATACGTACACATCTTTTTCAATTCAACCTATGTTGAAGACGGTTTTTATTTGATAAATAATAAACACTTTTTATAGCTAACTAATGTACTTTCATTGATGTACACCCTTCTGCTTTACACCCCTATAAGAATTATTTATTATAAGCCGGACTTTCATTAAAACGGACAACCTTCAGCCCCTATTAATTCGTTATGAGGCTCTAATGTACCATTACCAAGTCTTTCCCAATTCATACCTTCTTTCAATCATCTGTCGTAGAGGGAAGATAAAGTTTATTATAGATCTTTACTTTACAGCCATCAATGTTACCAGCCTTTGACCAGGTTAGTTTTATATTCATGTAATATATTTTTCCACTACAGGCTAGCTAGGCCTGTCGTAGCTTCATACGCCTTATAATCTTTCTTAAAAACCAGGACGGGCACAGCATGCAGTCCCCGGCTGTTAATATCAATGTGAAAGGGTAGACCCATATTTTCATCAATTATAAATTTTCTGCCATGCAGGGAAACGAACCTTGGAGCCTTAGCTCAGTAGGAAGACATGCTACCGACTGAGCTAAGGTGTCAGACATGTTATAGACCTCTGTTACCTAAATTCATGCGGTTCCTCTCTCCACCTTCCTTTAGTTTTATTTCTTATTTTATTTTCTAGTATATTTTCAAGAGGAGTTGTAATGAGAGGGAAAAGCATGTATGAGGTTAAAATGAGTTGTGTTAAAACGAAGAAAGGGTGGATGGAGTAGTTCCAAATAAAAAATGGAGTGAAGCAAGGGTGTACCTTTTCACCACTGTTATTTTTTGAAATGGTAATGAAAAAACTGGCAGGAAAACTCTGCGAACAAAGAATGAAAGCCATGATATTGATGATGACTTGATGGAATGTGGGGAGAAGGAAGAGGAAGTACAGGAACAACTACAAGAATTGAATGAGGAAGTGAAAGAATGTGGAGTGAAATTTAGCATGGCAAAGTGTGAAGTGATGATAATAACAAGAAAGAAGATAAGGCCTAGTAAAGCTATAAAGTCGAGTGGAGTAGCACTGAGAAATGGTTTGTACCTATAGTCACATATGGAACATAAACATGGACATTTAACGTAAGAGAGATTAGGAAAGTGGAGGCCATGGGAAAGAAGTTTGTGAGGAGCATGTTAGCTGTAAAGAGGAGAAACAAGATTAGGAATGAGTTATCCGGAAAATAGTACAGGGAGTACTATGAGTCAGTAGATGTCAAAGAAAATGATGGAAATAAAGTATGTAGGAAAAAGACTGCAAGGGAGGCACATAAAGAGATAGGAGCAACAGATAACAGAAAGTGTGCAAGTGAGAGGAGAGGAATAGAAACAGTTAAAGGAGAATGAATGGTGGAGGATGGAGGTGTTTACTAAACTGACCCGGCCACAGGTTGGAAACAGTTGATGATTCTAGTTTAAACATGATTTATTTTATATTCCAAAATGGCTTAATTTAATCACTTCATTGAGGTTCTGGACTTGTGTAGTGTTGGTTGCTGCCTGGCACTAATGGGATTTTCTGATGAGTGGAAATTAATTAAGTTGGTAGTAAATCTAACTTTATTTACGCTCTACCTTGAGCACATTTCCATGAGTCTTCTAGTACAGTAAAACCTTGGATTGCGAGCATAATTCGTTTCGTAAACGTGTTCGTAATACAAAGCACTCGTATATCAAAGCGAATTTCCCCCATAGGAAATAATGGAAACTCAGATGATTCGCCCCACAACCCAAAAATATTTAATCTAAACATGATTAATACCTTTTTTATTTTCGTTATTTAAATGTAAATGTACTGTAATCAAATTTATTTATTAAATTTAATCGTGGCTGGTGTGAGGTAGACGAGAGAGAGGGGAGAGGAAGAGGTGTGTTATTAAAGACGACTTTCACTGTCACTAACGGAATCACTGCTATATGTTGGCTCCCTGGAATATTTTTCTTTTTGTGCGAGTTTAACAAAGAACCTATCCAATGACATTTGCTCGGCAGACAAAGCGTAACCATAGTACTGCTCGTATTGCAAGATATCGCTCGTTTATCAAGTTAAAATTTATTGAAAATTTTTGTTCAGCTTACAAAACACTCGCAGACCAAGTTACTCGCAATCCAAGGTTTTACTGTAGTTTAATCACATGCTCGTTGGTTAGTGAGATGGTGGATGAAAAAGTAAATTGATATAGCTTAATATTTGGCACAATTTGATGAAAATGATCAACTTGGCTATACTAAGGGATGTGAAAGTTTTTCTTTCAGTAGGTCTCTATATGAGAATGACATTTTGACTTTGGGTAAGTTTACGGTGGGAAAATAATAAAAATAATAATAGTATTTAAAAAAATTCAAGCTTTATCTATGTTTTAAAGATTTATAGTTTCAGTCCAAATTTAAAAAATATTATGATGATAAAATTAGAAGCTTATGGCAATTTGGTCAGAAAGGAATCAAATTTGTTAAGTTCAAACAAATTAAATGTAGGGCTAGAAGTCAAATATATTTTTAAATTGGGTCAGGAAAATGGACAAAAACTTGATTTGGTTGCTGTTATAGGTCTATACCAGTGGTTCTTAAACTGCCAAAGGGTTCGCCAAAATATTTCTGTAACAGTGGATTTTTGCAGCACTTTGTGAGAAAATAGGAAGCATTTACAACTGTTTACTGTCTCGCACTGAAGTCAGGTGGTTATCTCGAGGTAGAGCTCTTACAAGATTGTTTGAACTTAATCCCAAAGTTTTCATCTTTCTTACCAACCTTCTCTTTCACAAAGCAAATTGGATGCAAGATCAAATGTGGCTCCAGGCTTTGGCCTATTTGGCAGACGTTTTCTCCAAAATGAACAGTTTAAACTTCTCTCTTCAGGGGTCAAATATTATCGTTTATATTGTGCAAGAACATATAAAGTCGTTCATTAAAAAAAACTTTGGGGAAATGTGTTTAGTTATCAATGAAACGGAGTGCATTGATACCCTTCATTACTTCACTATAGAAAATCAGCTTTCTTTGGACGAAAATGTGAAGAACATTGTTATAGAACACTTGAAGGGATTTTGGAAAAACGTTCAGAGAATATTTTTCAGCCATAGTAAAAATTGGATTCGCAATCCCCTGGAAGAGACAGCAGTTTTGAAATCCTCCACATTAAGCGAGTGAAAAAGAAAGCGCCTTGAAATTTATACTGATTTTAAAGAAAGAAAAGCTATAAATCTTTGTCATTAATTGGTTTATAGTTAAGTTTAAAGGAGAAGTTCTCAATGTTAGAGAATAAAGCTATTACAGCTTTGTTACCATTTTATTCTACATATTTGAGAGAGAAATCTTTTTCTTCAAATGCCTATAAAAATAAATACAGGAACAGCCTCAATGATGAAAGTGACTTGAGACTTAATTTATCGTCTGTGGTTCCTGACTTTAAAGCTTTGTGCCATCCAAAACAAGTGCATCCTTTTAACTAAGTCACGTGAAGAGGTGAGTAGCTGTTAGAACTTGTTAAAAATTTCTAAACTTAAATCCACATGGAATTCTGTGATTAAAGGAGGGTATTTCAGTTATGTCAAAGCAGCAATTTCCGGTACAACTTTTAAAAAACATGTGAAATGTGATATTATCGTGACAGTAAAGATAAGAAAATTTATTCTGAAAATTGAAAAATGACACCTGGACACGGCGTTTACCTAGTTGCCAGTACTTTCGTTTAGAGCTTAAGAGTTGAAGTATCAAGAATCGTAATATTAAGATTGATTCTTGATTCTTTTGATAACAGTAAGAATTGAGGGTCTCAAGGTAGTGAAGAATCGAGGTTGGCATCCCAATAAAGAACCTAGGCCTTATGCAACTTTTATAATGTGTATTTTAATCAAACATTTTTAGTATAAATATAAATAGATTCTAAAAATATATTTTAAGATTTAATTAAAAATTTTCAAATAAAAAAAAAGATAACTACTTACTTACGCAGTAAAAAGTCAGCATATTTAAACTAATTTGAATAAATAAAAGTGAGCCAGTCTTGCTCATAAGAATACCAAAAAACAATTTTCAACTGAGCCAAGCTATCTTTTAGGTTTTAATTACTAAACCTCTCACAAAGAGCGCTGTTATATAAATTCCAAAAATATTAGTATATCCGGTGTTTATGCTGGTATGATACAATAGCCAATGGATGTCATTGCAAATAATATGATTAACGTTGTTGGTGTGTCTTGATGCAAATATACCTCAATTTTATCTTTTGTGGTGCTGACTGACAGCTCACAGCTGACTTCTGATAGCTTTGAAAAGTTACTATGTATCCTTCCGCTGAACCATATGATCTGCAAAAACATGTGTTTATCAGCTGTCACTTCTGACAGCCAAAATTGAGGTCTATACAAGAAACATATCTGACTGTTTTATTTAATTTGTATTTATATATATTATTTTTTTATTTATTGTTGACCTTGATATGTTGATTTTAGGGCTAGTATTAATTATTTATTTTTTCCATTATATTATTTTTTTAAATTTAGTATTTAATCCCATATTGGTTTTTATATTATTATAAATAAATAATTTTTAAAATTTTATTTATTTTACTAATAATTATTTGTTGATAGTTTTATTAATAACATTATAAATGTGATAATATATTACTGTTTATAAAATTTTAAAATATTATATTTTATTTTAAAAAAATTTAAATTTTGCATTTAATCCCATATTAGTTTTTAAAATTATAAATAAATAATTTTTAATAGTTTTTTTACAAATAGTATTATTAATAACATTATAAATGTGAAAAATCTAAATGTACTAGTATTCCTATAGAAAAATATATAGACTTATGGTGATCGTTAGTACTAAACCAAATATTAATGCAAGATTCTTTGATGATTGAATAGTTTGGCTGAAGAATTATAAGTAGGCCTAACCGATATTTTGGAAGCCAGTCATATCAATTGAAAAGTGGGCCTTTACAATGCTTTAATTATTTAAATATTGTATAGTTATGTGGAAAAACAACTTTTACTCACAGATTTAATTCCTTTTTTGAGCACTTCATAAAGGTCTAAGCATATTTGTATTAAGTCCCTTAACCTAGTGGTAGCCTACTGTTTAAAAACTAAAACCTTTGTGGCTATGTAGGACCTTCTTGCAACTAAATGTCAACGCCGATTAGTAGTGTAATAATTAAAAATTAAACATTTTGTGCTATTGTATGAGTACTATATAACAATTCAAACTTTTGTTTATAAAATGAAAAATAATATTCTTACCTCTAGAGAAATTCTCGAAGAAAACATATTCATTATGCTCGCCTTTACAATCTGTTATATTATTTTGTTTTAATATGTAGGCCTATTTATGATAACTTTAAATAATTTAACAAACAAAAATCAATATCCAAGAAAATATGTTTAGGCCTATAAAATAAATGACAATGACAAATCAAAAGCTATCCTAACCAACAAAAATCTATTTTAAATTCACTACTTTTAAACAGTTATAACAAAGTCTCTAATAAAAATACAATAACTTATAACTTGAAATCTTAGCCTGGTATTTTATTTATCAACACTGGAGAAACACTCGCAAGTATTTTTTATTACACTTCACAGATGTATTTGGAATAATATAAACATCATAAAACTCGAGGTTTAGCCTAGAGGCCAACACAACACAATCTTGGGGTTAAAATATTTATTTAATAGTCTTGATACACTTAAATTTTCGAATAATGTATATCGATCACTCAGAAACACTCGCTTTTCTTTTTATCACACGCTTTTATTTTATATTTAATAAATAATTATTCTAAGATCACTAAAAAAACGTTTATTTTCCAAGGATAATATGTTCACACCGAAATAATATTCTCAAAAGAACACACAGACTAAGTAGCCGAATTAATATTCAAAAAAGACACTGTATTATTCAAAGTTGTAATAAAATTATTAACGGTAGCAAAGATACGCCTGTAAATACTCAACTACAATTTTACAAGTATTAAATATTTTTTTCGCTTCAAAATTTTTACTCGCGCACGTGGTTTTATTAACTGTATTTTATACGAGAATTCACTGTTATAATGTCTATTTAAAATTGTTAGATTTTGGTTATGAAAATAACCGTTTGGTTGGTTGTTAAGTTTTGAAGTTTTCTTTTGCTGTTTAATTCAAATTAATTATTAAAAGCAAGAGAACGTTAAAAGTGGCCTTAAATGCTGAAAACAAATATGGCCACTGGATAGAAGCTATGCTGCCGGTGATGACGTAGGGAACTTATTTCAGTTTTAACGGCGAATCGTATCCATACACGGTGTTTACAAAATTTAAACTTAATATTATTTCAAAAACATTTTGTATCTTTTTTACTCTTTATTATCACAAACCATTTATTTATGTTAAAGATATGCGAGGCCCGTTATAAAAATATGAATAACTGAATATAATACTATTAAATGTAAAATTTCACGCTCTATTTAAACTGTAATGGCCACAAGAATTAAAAGAAAAACTAGAATGAATTAACTAGACTTTTTTTTCTTAAATTAGATTATCTACAAGAAAATTATACTCTAATCCTTGGGGAAGCATTGTTAAAAGTGATTGATAATATTTTTAGTGATAATAATAGTGACACTTACCAAATAATTATTATTTACAAATATGTTGACAAAAGTTACTTTCAGACAATGTTGGCATTACTGATACCATCTGCTCGCTTCTGCTAGCTGTCATGTAAAACCACAAAAGTGGAAATCAGGGTTTAGGTGGGATGAAGGTGTATTTCATGCATCATTAGATATTTAAAAGACAATTTTTCTCTCCAAAAAACCTGGGAAATAATTTTTCCCGCCCGAGTTTCGAGAACATCTAATTTATAGTTGGAGAAGTTGGGGATCCTGCACAGGCCTAATTTTCAATCAATTTTGGTTGACAAGCTCAATTTTCTTAAGTCGAATTTGGTCTTACCACTGAGATTGCGATCCGTGATGCGGAAGTTGAGGGGACAGAACGACTTGCTGGACACGATGCGTGCCCCATCCTTGAGATCAGCAAACCTTTCTTTGAGCTGATGATCGACATGTGGCCCGAATGCAAAGTTGTTGACAAACACAATAGTGGAGGTGATAATCTTCTCCCGGTGCTCGTCATGCAAGAAGTCCCCCTTGATCAGGCGGTACTCTCCATACTTCTTTCCATACCACCGCATCCACTTGCGGAAGTGGTTATTCATTGCCTGAAAAGACACACAAGTTTTGACTTCAGCCATCGAGACAGAGAGCAGCACTTGTTCATCCAGAGAGTTATAGTATCAGTTTTAGAGCTACTAAAACTATTTTCACATATCAATCAATATCAATAAAGTCACGTGATTTGTAGCTGTCACTTTTGATGATAGATAATATCAATAGCTATAAAATAAAACTGATAATATAGTAGAGGTTATTAGTGATGACGGCAACAAAATATTTTCCAAACTGTCTTTTCTACTGTGTTCTTACTACAATATCAGATAGGTCTACAATAATTATAGATATCTTAAATCATAAATAGCACTTTTGTAGAGATCCTCTTTTCATATTGTGTTTGTTCTCCATCCAACTTCTATGTACCTTCTTTCTTAAATATATATCATAAAATCACTTATTTTGTTGTCATCCTTTATAAAATAAAAACAACAATTGTTTGAGTATCTAAGAGGTTTGGTTGACATGGAAGATTTCCAATGGTCTAAGGTTAAGGTTTAATCATGATGGTTTTATAATGACACTCCAATCAAATGCCAATGTTTACTCTGCATGTCCTTATCTGCTCCTTCTTAAATTAAGTACCTCTGTATATTAGCATCACAAAATACATTCTTGAAAGTTCTATAAATAATTGTTTTACTAAAATACATATCCTTGGTGTAGCACTCAATCACATGGCTTAAGGTTTTTAAAATAACTCAATATTATTTTATTTTCTTAACACACATCTTGCTACCTATTTGGGTTATACACATACAATACTATAAAATGTAAGCTTTAAAGGTTTAGATAAAAATATATTTTTAAAATTTTCAACAAACAAACTGTTTTTGAACCAATTTACATTATTCTGTCACTTCGGATCTTCAGTATATTTTAAATATACCAAGAATAATCTAATTTAACTTTCATAAACCGATCAGAAGTTCTTGATAATCTTTAATCTATGTTATCCAATTACTATACAAAACTACTAAAACCAAGTATATTTTACAAAAGTCCAACCATGGCTGACGTAAACTATACTAACTTTAACTTTCTATTTCAGTTCAAAAGTGTAATGTGTTTCTGTGCAATTTGACAGGAATTTAGTTTAAAAGTGACAGGATATTTGCATGGTGGATGAATATAGGATTTTAATTCTAACTAACATTCCACAAGGACTAGAAAAACTTCACAACAAAGTACGATTTTAATTCTATGATGGGTATCGTTTCTGTTGGTTTGCTTCACCAAGTTGTTTAATCAATGTAGGGCCTACTATATATCAATCAACCAACTTATCAAAAGTGCAGATTGTTTCATCCTCCATCTAGGAAAATAAAAGTGTACAAACAATCTAATGAACAAACAAAGAACCAATCCTAAAAGGTAATTTTAGGACTCATATACACAGATGTTTATATTCAGAGGTTGAAATTAAAAATACATTTTTCAAACTTTATTTAAAAGGCTTGGGAGTTACTCTAATAAACGCACACTCAATTTTCCCTGTCAAAATTAAGTATTTTATTAGGTAAATTAATCTTAATCTATTAACAAGTTTAATTCACTTTATTTAAAATTATTAGTACCTAATTTATACTGATTAAAATACTTTTAAATTAAAATTAAGTATTTTATTAGGTCATTTAATCTTAAACTATTAGTAAGTTTAATTAACTTTATTTAAAATTATCAGTACCCTCTTGCAATCATTCACTGGCCCTACCTTAATGCTGCACCTGGAATGCTATTTTTAAACATTTTAAAGGTATAAAACAAGTCACAATATGAGTATTTTCATAGATATGCAGGCTTTTTTTCCCGGTTAACAGTAAAAATCACAATTTATACTTTTATCCCTTACAACTTACTAAATTTTGATTATATTTTAGATTAATAAATTTGTTGTTTTCAGCCTTTATAAATTTGGATGTCAGGTCCAAGCAAATACATTAATAAGTATGAATCTTGTTATAGGCAGCCTTGTTTGGCCTGAATATAGTTTGACTATAAATTATTTCAATATTGAGGGTAATGATAGTGACTGTTCAGTTTGGCATTCCAAAGCTTAAAACTTTTGCACATATTTATTCCTGTTCATGAATGATATTTTGATAACTACCCAAGATGAACAAAAAATGTAAAGTTTCCCCAGGTAGTTCAATGTATGTACAAAATGGTTAATGGAAGGAAATATCAGCCAAATGTATGTGATACAAACAAGCCCAGTGAAGGAATAAATCTTCTCAAGATGCCTGCCATGAAGAAATTGCATATCACACAAGGAACAATCAAGGTGTAAAATAAAGTTTTTCAATAACACATTTTGTAACCAAACATAATAGTAATGTGGTTGATGCGAAACTACAATGGGCAAATTTTGTGTGTGAACATAACCTAACGATGATATTAAGTGATAATTTACCAAATTAGTTCAAAAAATGTTTCAAGACAGTGACAATGACAAGGAAAAAACAAGTCTAGCCATCGTGCAATTCCTAAAGATCATCTATTTAGGAAAATAATACAAGTGCGATTATAACCTGACCCTCTACCCTGAAGATAAGTGTAACTAGGCAAATGGTGTCTTGTATTTTTACTTGCGTGAAAGTAAACCTAATTTGTACTAAGTGGTCGTTGGAAAATTGTGTGTGACTAATGCATTTGAAGAGGATGATATTTATTGTGTGTTTTGTAAAAATTATATATTACATGACTTCTGAAATATATTGTTGGCAGTCCTGTGCCGCACCATAGTGGAATCATGCAAGGTAAGCTTGCTATCTTACAGGGTAAATAAAGGGTACACATGACTCCAAAAACTATCATTTCAACAAGAGTTTTATCCGCCTCGGTGGCGTAGTTGGCTTGCGCGCTAGTAGTGTTGAGCTCGACTGCCGAGAACGGGGAGATCGAGGTTTGAATCTCGGTTGAGTGAACTGGGGGGTAGGGTGGGGGGTCCTAAATGGTTTTCCACTTTCCCTCCAAGCAAATGTGGGTTCATTTCCTTTAAATTAAACCTTCCCAATTCCTAATCCATTAGCGTAATTAGTACTTAAGTGTATAACCCGAACGG
>CABFWO010001061.1:66386-113804 GCA_902155825.1 Timema genevievae | reverse complement strand
GGGGGGGGGGGGGGAGAGCATGTTGCGCGCGCACCTCCCCGGGGAAGTCAGTTACCGTGTGCTCCTACATATACCATAACATGGATATTGTTTAGTGTCAGTGGACCTCTTCCATACTTAAGACAGTTGATGTATCAATGAAAACTCACTCCCTCCCCCAATGTTTAGTGGTTTACAATGCTGGTTCTGACACGGGACCCACTTCCTTTGTAAGGTTCAAACGTATGGCTAAGTGGTCATGGTGAGGTCCTCAATATGGTATTACGATGACAACGAACCTCCCTGTTCTAAAACATAATTAGTAGCCAGCTGTAGAGCAGATAAATGACAAACGGGGCAGGTCGGGTAGCAACTATTTTATGTAACGTATTTTATTAAGGTCAGAGCAAATATTACATTAATCATATTATTAATAATAAATGTAATAAAAAGTCTGTAACTTTAACAATGGATTAATTTTCTTAACGGTTGCTTTGATCATAAATAAAATAAAGGTCAATAGGTGTTAGTTTTATTATTTCGGACTTGAACAAACACATTTTTATTCACCATGCAACATTAAACCTGGCGCTTAGCTCGGAAATTGAGATACTGCATCATTATATTATATTCAAAACATAATTTCGAGCCCAACAAAGTTTAAAGAGTTGGGTATTTGCGGGTGCCCCTGTAGTCCACGCACGTGTCACGTGACGTCACAAGGCTCCCATCGATCGACACAAAAATCGCACGTAGACCCGACCTCCTCTCCCTTGAGCCAAGCGGGACAGCAGCAGAACTGCAGTTTAGTTACATTCAGTCAGTCAGCTCATGTCATGGATGGAAGTTTTTAGAATTTTTATTCCGTATTTAAGTTTCCATTGGCAAAGAGATCTCTCGACTTTGCCCAACAGTCTATCATAAAACATCTAGCTTCCAGAAACCTTGTGGGCGTAGCTGTCTAGCAGTAGAACAAGTAGGGGAGGAGGAAAATACAAATGTGTCGTCACCCCTCTTTTTACATGACATTCTATTCACAAAGATCTATTCTACCTTTTGCTTCTCGGGCATTTTGCTCCGAATGATCA
This sequence comes from Timema genevievae, assembly GCA_902155825.1. Taxonomy (NCBI): domain Eukaryota; kingdom Metazoa; phylum Arthropoda; class Insecta; order Phasmatodea; family Timematidae; genus Timema; species Timema genevievae. The sequence continues at coordinate 112,737 of CABFWO010001061.1, read as the reverse complement.
ACAGAAATGTGTGGATTTTCACACTTTTCAGTATATTTTCAAGTCTATATGTTTATAGGATCACAGAAAATAAAATGGTTTGGTCATTGGCAATATCTCAGCTACCTAGGCTTCCCCTCCCTTCCAGTCAAAATCGTTGCCACCTTTCCAAAGTAAATCATTTACTTTATCAGCAGTGGCGTACCGAGGATTAAAACATATGTGAAAATGTTGGTCTACTCTCCCTATAGTAGTAGCCTTGCACTCTTACGAGCGGGTAGAAAGGCACGCCAGAATAAAGGTTTTGGTTCGAGTCTCTCGCACAGCCCCAGGTGCTAGTTTGTTTTTATCCTCGTCTCTCTCTTTATCTGCACCTAGCTACACTAATGAGATTGGGAATAATAAGGTAGAGTTGAGGGAAAATGTATCCAATCTGCGCGGACGAGTGGGAAACAATTTAGGAAAAACTACCCCCAAGTACATCCAGTATAACAAGAGAGTGTCGATCATTAGGTGAAAGCGACTTTGCCTGCCAGTAATATATGTGCGCAGTGTTGAGGCTGGACCTTAAGTAACACTGAGAGGAGACTAGGTCGCTCGAGTGCTATATTTAATCAGGATGTGAACCCAGAATCTGTCGGAGGTGGTTCATAGTGTGAGTGACACACACACAAGACAAAGAGTTCTAAGATGATAACAGGATTGTTTGAGGTTAAGAAGCTTCACAATTGCCACCAACATTAAAAGGTATTTCCCTCCAAGAAGGTAGGGACATTAGCCCTTGTGACATTGCCGCAAAGTAATCCGCATTGGTGAACACGCGGACCAAATGTAAACCGATTCATCTAGTAAGATTTACTGGTTACGGGGAGGGCGGGGTTCGAGTCACAGTCAGCCGTACAGAGGAAGGCTGCATTAGTTTCCAACAGGGCAAACTTCGTTTGAGGGATCCACAGTTATTTGCTTCTCCCCAAACCTCCCTCCATAATTTAAAAGCTCAACTATTGTTTAATGTTATTACATTAATTTTACTTGTTTACCTATTTACAGCCATATACGGATCGGGAAATAGGCCTAGATGTAATCACTAACGCCAAACTATAATTCGATTATCTTATTTCTGTATAAAGTTGTATAAAACATCTGTGCCAAGTTTGAATTTAATAATTTAACGTGTTCAAAAGTTATCGTGAGACATAATATTATTCACTACAGATAAACAAACAAATGCAAATCGGTGGAGTTAAAACCAAGAACTCGATTCACTCAAACCACATGAATATGTTTTTATTGGTTTTTACACTGTGCCAGCATGACAGGCAGGCTAAATGTTCCACCCCAACTTGTTCTTTCCCTCTGTCACCTAATCAAGCGCGGGGTCCTCCCTGGCTTCTATTGATCATTGTAAAATGTATACCCAAGCGGAGAATAGAGAAGTGAGCCGCTATGATGGTCGAATGGTGTGAGGCAGGCATGTCAAACTTGCGGCCCGCGGATCACGAAGCTTATAACGAACCAACATTCAATGCAGCCCGACTCTTATTTTTATAAAAAAAAAGTTTCAAATATAAATAGATAAATAAATAAATGGCTAGTTCTAATATTTTATACATAAAATATGTTTATTAGAACCTAAGATATTAAAACGAATATCTTTACTTATGGTATTGTTTTCCTACTACACCCGAAGCTACAAATGTTTTGTGCTGTTTTTTTCGGTCCATCGCGCAATGTCCAAACACCGAGCGATCGATGCAACTGAGCAAATCCCACAGTAATAATAATAATAATAATAATAATAATAATAATAATAATAATAGAAGAAAACCGTAATAAGTGCTTTGTGTTTGCGATGGAACGCACATCATAAATTAAAAAAAATCAAAGTCCATAGTCGAGTCATATTTCTTTGCTAATTCCCAGCACGCCACAGAGGAAACATTGCTGAGACGAGACTGTGGAAATGGCGACAGCGTGCATGACGCTCACTAGTAGCATGCCACTAGAGGAAACATTGTTGAGACGAGACTGTGGAAATGGCGACAGCGTGCATGACGCTCACTTGTAGCATGCCACAGAGGAAACATTGTGCGGCATGTCACATGCTATATGTTGCACAGTGTTTCCTCGGTGTAATCGGCACTTTAGAAGGAAATACCTTCACGAAGGAGGTCTATACTGAAACTGGTGTAGAACTAGTTTCTTAATTCCAGATTAAGATGTTTCTAAACTGATATCATCTTACACTGTAACACGAATATTCGAGCTCATGGACAAATATATAATCAAACAGCTTAAGGCATATGTAGAATGCTTTTTTTCACTAATAGCTGTGGTGGATGGATGGATGGATGGATGGTATTGTTGGCAAGGTCAAACTAAGCATTTATGTGAAAATAAGCTTCAATGATTTTTCAAACAAACAAGAATTTTTGAAAATCATATATTAATAATATCATATATTTTTTCCATAGTGTAGAGTGAATTACATGAGTGAGACATTTTTCCTATTAAAAATTAACCAGCATAACAGTAGATGGTGCTCGTGATTGGACAGGCATTCATTCATAAGTTTTTTTTAACTGTCAAACAGATTTTACCAGTTTCGTTATTTCTGGGATTTCATGTAAAATTCACGCTCAAGCTCTTTGCGGTAAATTTTTAACCATGGATAATGTCATAAAAGCTGTTTTAAGAACTATTTACATCACCAGGTCATTAAAAATGGAGAGTGTTCATAGAGTTTGTTTGGAGAGCAACTTATTCACATGGATGTTCGTCGGCTAAATAAAGACAACGTATCAAAGCGAATCAAAGAGCTGCTTACTACCCAGAACTGTATGATTCGGGAGGGCTAATATATTTTACATAGCTTCTTGATACCACAAGGTAAAGACGAAAATTCATATCATGATTAAAACTTTTCAGGAAGATTGCCATATTGAGGAACAAATTTTCATAGATTTAAATTAAAGCCCTTTACTTCCTTAAAAAAGGTGATTTATGATTTTATTTACAAAAACTTTGAGGCGGTAAAACAACCGAAAATCATCGATATTTTGAGAGCAGAGTTTGCTTGAAAAACTAATTTTCTCCTTGTGATGATGATAAATCGGAGGAAGTTAGTTCCGTCTTTGTTTATCTCGATGATGATGTTGGACCGGGAACACCCACTGCTCTTGGAGATTAACCAGTATTCATATGTTTCCACGTTTCTCATCTTCCATAGTAGGTCTAGTTCTATAGTTGTTATGAAACTTTGTAATATTTATTAGAAAACTACCTAGTTAATATGAAAATACACATTATATATTATATTATTCTATATTTTATTTTCAGATAGAAGGGGTCATGAGTATCGAGGAAAAAATGAATTGATGGTATGCATATAAGAATAAGAGGCATTGGGTTATTTAAAAAAATATCCAAACATTTGATAGGTTTGTGAGTCGTGACACAATAAGGTGGCTGACCCTGAGTCTAAGGGGTTATTCTTAAAACACACTGACTATCTGTGACAAGGCGATCGGGCTTCAACCCCCGGTCGGATATAGTGAAGGTGGATTTTCCTAAACAGTTTTCCACTCTCCCTCCACGCAAATGCAGGTGTAAATTATACCTTCCTGTTCCCTGGCACACGCGGTGCTTGTGTGACTAGACCCTTCCTCTGGATTTTGGGACGAGTTAAATAATAATAAAAACGAATTTCGGTGAATGCACCCAGTTCGCGAGTGTAATGACGTCATGACGGGCTCCGGTACTGAAGGTCGGCCACTCGCTACAAAGGTCGTCGACCCTGGCAGTACACTGGCCTCAAAACGAGGCGCACGCGCAGTCGCGTCAGCCACCAGGCGAGACTAGTCGACACAACAAGAGAAATGATAACTATTAATTCAGCGAGAGTCGCCTTTTAGATTATATCTACAACTAGACACAACGGTAACCATCATTTTGACTTTAACACTACGAACTTATAGACAGTTTACTAATTTGACTTTAATAATGAATTATCTTACGATTTACAAATACAGGACTGTGTATCTTGGGGGCGAGGGTAACTAGGATAAGCAGTGTTTTTGCAGTTTTTATACATAAAACAAATTTTGGTCAAAAGAAATTAAATAATTCTACAGAAGAAACATAGTTTAATTTTCTTCACATGGGGATATCAACAGTTGTTGAATATTTGTCAAAGTGCCCTGGAATTTGATAAAAACTTCTCTCATTTAATTTGTCATCCAATGCTGCTAAACTCAAGAAAAATATTCAACAATTACTGTTGATATCATAATGTGAAGAAAATTAAACTTTACGTTTGTATAGAAGCAATATTTGATTTTTAATGGTATAAAAAAGTATAAGAACACTGCCCTTTTTCCGCGTTACCAACCCCCCCTTACCCCCAATCAATCAAATATACGAGGTATTCACTGGCTGGGAAAATGTGTGTAGGGAAGGGGTGGGCTAGTCAAAATGTAGCAGCATTTGCGTGAAGGGAGAGTGGAAGACCACCGTCAGTACACCTAAGTGTTACGCCTTGACTTGGACTAATGGTTCTCAAACAGTGGTCCGCAGACGAGACCATAGGGATATAATTATTTCGTGCAAGAGTATAAGCGTGACAGACTAATCCCGCTAAGTTAACAATACTTGAGAGCACAAACAATATTTCGGGTGAAACGAGTATAAAAAACAAAGTTAGGTAAAATGTTGGTTTTAGTTGTTTGATAAATAGGGGACAAGTATTTTTGACCATGAGACCAATAACGTAGGTTTAATTAAATTACAATGATGGTTGTGAGAAAGAGCCGAATAAATTTAAATATAAACAGTTTAAATATGTTTACATATGATCTATTATTAAAGTAAATTAACTCGTCCTTACAAACAAAAAGTGGGTGCGTTTACTTTTTTTAAATAAAAAAGAAAGCAAACACAAAATTAGGGGGGAAATAAATAAAGAGACTAGGCAGTGGAAAAAATAACAACGCTATTTCTACAGTCCAATCGACGAGATTCGTTAAGTAATAGTTACTGTTAGATTTCCTTCTCGAACGGTAATTATGTAAGGATATTAATTTAACTTTAACTCTCTGGATATCCTCTACTATTAATGATATATTATTTTGTCACTTCGTGGGGGAGGGTGTTGAATCCCCCTCTTTGTTACGGCCATAGTAGTTGTGTGTTGAATCCCCCTCTTTATTACGGCCATAGTAGTTGTGTGTTGAATCCCCCTCTTTATTACGGCCATAGTAGTTGTGTGTTGAATCTCCCTCTTTATTACGGCCATAGTAGTTGTGTGTTGAATCCCCCTCTTTATTATGGCCATAGTAGTTGTGTGTTGAATCCCCCTCTTTATTACGGCCATAGTAGTTGTGTGTTGAATCCCCCTCTTTGTTACGGCCATAGTAGTTGATTGTTGAATCCCCCTCTTTATTACGGCCATAGTAGTTGTGTGTTCAATCTTCTCTCTTCTTGTTACGGCCGTGTAGTTCATCAAGTTCAGTTTGAGATTAAAGTTAAAAATAAACCGTTTCACCTGATTGAAGTGGTGCTAACTGATCTCTCTTTTGGAGCCATTTTTTTCATCACTGCGTATGATTTCTCATTCGGGTTATTAATACGCATATACTAATAATTACGCTTATGTGTTAGGAGCTAGGAAGGGTGAATTTAGAATAAGAATGGGCGGCCAAATAAATTACAATTTTTCAGTAAACGCAATGTATCATAATTAGTTGACCTATTTAAAAAAATGATTTTATATAGACAACATAAAAAAGTTAGTGATTAGTATGTCTAATATTTCTTAATTCCTTAATACATTAAAATATGTTTCAGTTGATCCCAAATAATTATTTTATTATTTTGCTTGATTTGTTAACTCCCTTAGCATACATGATCAAGAAAATTAAACTCAAATAGTCAATAAATCCCAATACAACCAAACTAGGTTAGACACTTTTTTTATAAATAGGCCTAACCCAGGTTTTTTCAATCCTGTTTTAAATGTAGGAATACTAATAACAAAATATCTTGTTAAATGATAGCTTGCTAGGCATAAAATATTCCTTAAAAATAATAATAAATTAATTTGTAGATTGGTTTAAATATAAACTATCTGGTTTGCTATGAGTCAATAATATAATGTTGTGTATCTACTCAAGTTTCCAAAGCATTACTATAAAGTGTTTGAAGTTGTATGGGCTGAACATTATTAATTAAAACTTATAAAGATAGGTTTAGGTGTCAAATACGGAGATTGGAAAGCGTGCCGGTGATTTCGCGTGAAAACCGCCGGCCATTCATACCTGACTTGCCGATAACACGACTATTATGTTGCCGGAACTAATCACGCTATTACAATGTTTTATCATATTTTGTGATTGTATGTACAAAAAAATTACACATGCCACGTTGATTGGTAGGAAATAATGGTTTGATAAAATTATTTTTAACATTTGCTAACCGATATTAAATAATATCTCTCACAAAGCACATCTGCAATATTTACGGAACATTTTATTTTGGACACTTCTTAAGAATATGTATGCCTGATATCACTTTACAAATATCCTCTAGTGCAATATCATTGGTATTCTTTTCTTTATAAATCCGGTGCTTAAAATTCCACAAAAACTCATTATTTTTATAACATTCCACAAATAAGTGTTTCCCGCACAACAATCTTTTAGTTGCCGCCATTTTGAATTGTCTACTTGCATTAGTAAAGTTGGAAGGTGACCAACTTTTTCAGTTGCAAGTGGACTTGCATGTTAGTAGCATACTTGTCTGTTTACACGCTGCAAGTTGTGCGCGCGCAGCCAAATTAGTGGACTTACAATAGCCAACTAACATCACGTCAACGGGCCTTAATGTACTAGGTTGGTAGCAGCGGAACCTTATTTGTGTGCTATAAGCTTTTGCGCTAAAAATACGAGTGATGCAGCAGAGAATGACCCCAGTGATGCAACAGAGAAAGTCCCGAGTGATGCAACAGAGATGACCCTAGTGAAGCAACACACTCCACATTCCACTGATGACCAGTAGTCGCGGGATGGTCAGCGATAGAGTATGCGGATTGCGCACATAAAAGGTCGGTGCGGCTTTCAGCAACAAACACACCCACAGGAACTTAACCTAAATAAAACACCATGACCTAGTCATTTTATACATATTATCATTAACAGTGTGTGATACTTGTGCTTGCCAGACAGGGCCACTGAATCTTAACACTAGTACCGTTAAATTCCTGCATGGAACAACATTTCGTACTATAATGACTCTTTTAGGAGGCCTATTATCCCAGTGCAATTTAGTAAACATTAAAATAAGACAATCTTAGTAGCAATTTTACAGGTATTAAAATGTATTCGGCTTATGAATACACAAAAGCATTATTACATTTTGGAGTTGTCTGGTAACTGATAATACGCATGGACCGGATTTTTATGACGTCATATTTATTTTGTAGTTCACATACAATGCTAATGTCTCATGTGCACATAAATACGGTCCACAATCCCCTGGTAGCATAAATGTACATTTCATATGTCAGTTTTGGGTCATTTTTTGTACTTTTGGATTTTTGTGTCATATTTTCATTTTTTTTTAAAAACATTAAACAAAATTCAAACATAATATTTGTGACCACACAGTTGTTGAAATGAACTCTTAACTCCACATTCCTGCAACCAGCCCGAGGCTTGGTGTATCGTTTATACAGCCCTGGATATATTTCTGCGGGAAGAGTGGGTTGTGTAGCTAATGCTTCTGAAGCAGGTATTAGTACATATCCTCCTACATGTTCATATTGACTCAAATGCAAGTTTATTTGCTTAAGTATTTAAGGACTTTATGATTTATTCATGTGCATTCTTTCAGAGTTTTCGTTTACATTTTGAAATTTTAATAGCACTACATTGGGAATTTTTAAAAGAAATTCTTATGTTATTTTTCCTGAATCCACTAGTGTGTAAGATCTGAATATTTTTTTTTCAAGAAGTATATGTGGCATATTTTTGTGATAGGTATCCTACATGAAGCACTCCAGTTATGTGTGTGTAGTGAAAAGCGTAGTTGGTTAGCAAACCCAACTGCCGTCCGAAGGTAACCAATTCTAGAATTTTTCAATTTGCAAGCTTACCTGACCAGAAGGTAGTCGATTGTCTACCTTTGGTTATGTACCCGAGTAGCAGGTAGGATATTGTCTCTCCTCTGCATCATATACATGAGTAGCAGGTAGTAAAAATGGGTGAAATATAAGGCAAAATGAGAATAAAACTGAGTCTCAACAATAAATCTTATTTATTTTGCTTAATACTTTGAACTAAATAATTTTCAACATGTTTATGTGCATCTAATAACATTATTTTTAATATCCCCCTCACATGTTAGATTAATCAAATGCATTTTTATTATTCTGTTATAAATTAACTGGATTGTTATGGAATATTAAACAATCCGTGACTGCGGATGGTAACCAAGCCATACGAGCATACGGATATCCCCTTCAAGATGGAGCACGGTATTGATCACGCGCGATGTTTGGGAGGTTCTCCTTTAGACGAGTCAGCTCATATAGCTGAGTATTGATTACAGACACCTTCAGCAGTCCTGGCTGGGCACTTTGTTGCAACGGTCACATCTTGTACCCTGACATCGAATACAAGAGTTATGTTCAAATGGGATAGAATCTGTTACTAGAAGACACAGAAATAACCTCTTGATGATGTTGCTCCGAAATTTACAACCTCTTAAACTTACTCGGTGGCAAGTAAAAATAGAACATGAATAAATACTCTAGCCCATATTAATACGGGCCACAAAACTAGAAATTCGATGAATTATTGAAATTTTAAATGCGAACTGGAATTTATAAACGCCGTGGTTGATTGAAATAGACTAAATTAATTTATATTTTAAAAATGTTGAGACATCCTTGGTCGGGTTATTATAGGTCAACATATTTTTTATTTATTTCATATTCTATCCTTTGGTAGTACTCATTTATTCCCGGAACTAATTGTTTTAGTAATATTAAAATGAGATTTAATAACAATGATTATACCCCAAATGTTTTTAATATTAAGAGAATATATATAAATAAAAGCACAACACATTAATGGGGCTGTGGGATAGAGAGGGCCGAGAGTTATAAAGGCATTTGTAAAAAAAGTTTGATATAGTTTTTAAAAGAAAAATATAAATGGTTTGTAGTATTAGGAACATATTTTGGTCATGGTTCACAAGCTGTTCTTGTATCCCCCGCCCCCTTCACAGTCTAAAGCTGCGTCCAGACTAGCGAGACATCCATTGCTTCATAAGGTTGTGTACCTCGGTGGATGACCCACACAATGAACAGGGAAACATTAAAATTAGCTGCCACGGCATAATTTATTTACACCTTGCAACAAAGAAAAAAAGGCAGACAGACAGACGATGGTGGCTAAGTCAAATGTACCAAGGCGAGCGGAAACTAGTGGAAATAGTTTGCTTCACTAACTTAAATTTCAAGAAATTAGTGGTCGATACAAAAACTTAACTTGAATGTCAACAAGTGATTAAGCATCTAATTATTTTGGTTGAGCCAAAAAGTGAAAAAAATAAGTTCACGTTTAAGAGAATCCAAGGGTGCAGGAAAGACTCGCAATAACATTACGTTAGGCCGGCTGTATTACGGGACTTAATCTTGCTGGGAAGGGGGAAAAAAAAGTCAAAAGAGACGTTGGTGGACTCACCGGCTCTCAACAGGTCAGTTTCAATTATGTTTATAAATCACAGAATGTACCCAGAGAAGTTCTTTTTGTACTATAAAATGTTTGTGGTTTCATTTGATAAACTACTTGGTTTAGTGAATAAAAATATTGCAAAACGTGATACCATCTTGAGGAAGAGTATTTATTATTCCTGCTGAAAGACGTGTTGTGACAGTGAGACACAACTTCCTGTTAACACCTCCAGAGGTAGCGGTCAAAGCGCTGCTCTAAACTCTAGACGAAAACTTATTTTCTAACTTGATAACAAGGGTTTCATTCAAAGACGCGGTTGCTAGCGTTTTAACCGCTAGTGTAGAATAGGCCTTAAACTGGCGTGCTCAAGGCGGGTAGAGCAAGGTTCGAATCCCGATCGGGTCTATTGGTGACATTCAAGTAAAGTTTTTGTAATTACCACTAATTTCTTGAAATTAAGTTAGTGAAGCAAACTATTCCCACTAGATTCCGCTCGTCTTGGTACATTAGAGTTTACCACCATCGTCTGTCTTTTTTTTCTTTGTTGCAAGGTGTAAATTAATAAATTATGGCGCGACAAACAATTTTAATCTTTCCCTGTTAAGTGCGTGGGTCATCCACCGAAGTACATAGCCTTATGAAGTAAAGATGGCTCACTAGTTTGGATACTGCTTTATGTTTAGTCCAAGTCATCATTGTGGGGAGCGGATTCTTAGGCATTAAAATACGGGAATTAGGGACGTAAGGAGCAAAAATAACACAGTAAGCAATGTAAACTTATTTTTACTATTGTTACTATTTTATTACGTACAGCCAATTCACATTGTTATTTTTTAGCACCTCGTCTCACTACTCAATCGGGTTGTACGCATTTGGATTCACTAATATGTTGAGAGGTTAGGAAGGTGAAATTTGGAGGAAGTATATCTTCCCCTCATCAAGAGCATTCAGCCATCGAAGCGAGTCTGCCACTGCTCCCATTGTCCTCCAACCTGTTCACGGTCATTGGAAGCTGTTTAACAAGTATCTATTTTCAAACCTACTCCAAACAAGCATGTCCCAACTTACTATCTATAAGAAACTGGACTCTCTTTCAGCAGAAAATCCATACACGATATGAAAAAGAGAGAGCGGCTCTTATTGATGAAATAGGCAATTATAGGCACTCAAAACTAACATAATGCACCTGTGATAACATGAAATATCTCAACTACCTATGAGGAAAAGAAAAGGCAAAATCCGGTCCCTCATCCATCAGCCATCACACAACATATCTTAGAGCTAATGCTCAACTTTCACAGATTGGTTTGCACAATGTATGAATTAGGTGGTGCAAAGGTCAAAGTTCTTATTTGCGGTATAGACTGGATTGCCGATTATGGGGAGATTGGGGGTTGAATCCCGAATGGGTGTATTGAGGGTGACTTTTTCATAAAGGGTTTTCCACTGTACCTTCACGCAAATGCGGGAACACTTCGTATGAAATCAATCTTACTCATATCTAAATACAGAGACTACGTGTATACTGTTTTGGTAATAATTCTAGCTAGTATTATTTGATTTGGGTGGGATGCACTGTTTGGAGAAGCATTTCTTTATCGGCACTTTCACTTTGAGATGGTTTGATCAAGTTGGTCCACTCCTCCCTTGTAACAAAGATGCTGGACATTTGAGTTTATGTTATTTATTACTCCACCATTTTACTTTACCAATTGGTTTAGTCCCTAAAAGAGTAGTTCACCATTTGTTTCTGTCACCTGAGGGTAAGAACCCATTTTTTTTTTAAACAAAGGCTTCTCCAATAGTGATTTCTCAATTTTATTCAAGCGAATACTATCATGATGACCGATTGGAACAGTGCGGTCATTGAAGGATGGGGGCAGATGCTCATAGGGCCACATGAACTGGGGAAGAGGAACAACAGAGGGCAGATGCTCATAGGGCCACATTGAACTGGGGAAGAGGAACAACAGAGGGTAGATGCTCGTAGGGCCACATGAACTGGGGAAGAGGAACAACAGAGGGCAGATGCTCATCGAATTCTGCCAGCTGAGATCAGGCCCAGAGCCCAAAGGACATCAGCAGGTACTAACTAAGACTACATCCTTGTCAAACAACGATTTAGGAATGGAGTGAAGGTTGTGAAGACAATGTCAGGTGCCGACATTAATTCGGATCCCAACCTGCTGGTAGCATACATTGAAACAAGTCTGAAGAGGATCAGGAAATCCAGCATTATAAAACCTAGGCGGTACTTAGAAAAATTAAGAAGTGATGACGACAATGTGAAAATTTTTCTAGAACAAGAGTTAGGTGAGGTGACAGAAGAAAGTATAAAGTGCGGAAGGGAAGTGGGATAGTGTTGAGATTTTTTTTCAAGGTGTTGAATGAAAATGTTGTAAAAGTGAAGAGAACTGCAAGAAACCTTTGGGCAACAATATAAATAATGGAAGAAAGAAGGAAATTGAGAAACACCAATAAAGAAGAATTTATGAAGCTATAACGAGTTAAAGAGAGAAAAAAGAGAGGAAATACTATAAAGAGACGACAAGTGATTATATTATCGAACTGCAAAGAAAAGTAAGGTATGAACTCACGTACCAGAAAGGAAAGGAATGAAAACAAAAGGTGTGCGAACAATATAAATAGAAGACTCCAAAGGTCAAATGGTAATGGATCATAAAGAAGTTCTTACGGTTTGGGAACGATATATAAATGAATTGTACAAGGAAAATAGACCAGAGAACCTAGGGATTGAAGCAGAAGGCGAGGTAGAGGAAGACGAAAATGGCCTCAGCATTTTAAAGAATGATGGAGAGACATAGAGAAAATGCAAAGAAGGTAAGCTGCTGGAAATGGAAACATACCAGATGACCTGCTGAAGGAAATGGGAAACAACGTATTAATGGCAGTATTAAAATTTATAAATAAGATCTACGAAACAGGAGAATGGCCCAAAGGCTTTCTATATGTAGCCATGGTGGCTCTAAAGAAAAAGAAATAAGCCAAGAAATTCAGTGACCACAGGACCATCAGCCTCATATCTCATGTGGGGAGGATCATGGCAAGAATATTCAACAGGAGACTGGAACAAAAAAAGAAAGGGAACCAGCGATTTTATCACGGCACTGAGAATAGTTCCAGAGAGTGTGCTGGAAGTCAATGAAGAAGTCTACATTTGTTTCATCGACTGGCAAAAGTCGTTTGAAAGAGTGGAGGGGAGAAAACTGATGGAAATACTTAAGAAATTTGGCATCAATTGGAGAGACAGAAGGCTGATTGCAAATCTGTACCTGGGACAGCTATAGAAGGCGAGGCTGGATAATGGAGAGACTAACAATTTAGATATAGGAAGAGGAGCGAGGCGCGGATGAGGTTTGTCACCTAGTCTGTTCAACTTGTATGGAGAGTAGCTAGTCAAGGAAGCTCTTGAGGGATGTGGGAATTTCAAGAAGGACGCGTCATCAACACAGTAAAACACGCAGATGATCTAGCATTGTTTGTAAAAAATAAAAAGAGTTGAAGGAAATGATGGATAAACTGGTGGAGATAGGGAGACGAAATGGCATGGAAATCAATAATGAGAAGTCAACATTGATGAGGATTTTCAAAAATTGAAGAGCTGCTTAAAATAAAAATTGGAAATCAGGAGTTGGAAAACAAAGCAGTTTAAGTAGCTGGAAAGCCCGCTGACAAAGAATGCCTGGATGCTTACTGTGGCGAGGATAGCCATGGCCAAGGAAGCTTTCAACGATAATAAGTTACTGCTAACCAGCAAGTTGAGTTTGAAACTGAGGAAGAAAGTGATGCAATGCTACTGTATGGAGCAGAAATTTGGACTCTCAGGAAGATGAAAAAGAAATAATTTAAGAGCTTTGAAATGTGACGCTGGAGAAGACTTGAGAAGATCAGGTGGACAGACAGGGTGACAAATGAAGAAATTCTAGGAAGAGTGGGTGAGAAGAGAACAATTTTGGATGTGGTTCTGCGGTTCAAAGCTAACTGGATTGGGCAAATCCTTAGGTGGAACTGTCTTCTACACGACTTCATGGAAGGCAAGTTTGAGGGAAAGAGGAGCTTCAGAAGAAGGATGATTCAAATATTGGACGATTTGAAGGAGAGAAGAAAGGGCGCATCGATTGTCTTAAGTTCACTGACAAACGGAATTGACCTGTCGTGTAAAACAAAACACCTAATAATAAATGCTAGTATACCATGTAACAACAATACCTATATCAACAAGTTTATTAAGGCACAAGTCGGGTGTAGCGCAGAATTGGATTTAGGTCTGATTGCACTGTAATTATTGATGTTTGGTTTGATTAAATCAATTTTTTTATTATTTTCATCTTTTGAATGAATTTCATAGAAAACACTTTGATTCTAATTATAAATATATTGACTAATCACCTTGAGATGGCAGATGTATAATCTGATTACTTTGGGATTGCAGATGTATAGTCTAATTACCTTGAGACGGCAGAGGCATAGTCTAATTACCATGAAATAGCAGATGTATAGTCTGGTTACCTTGGGATTGTAGATGTATAGTCTGATTACCTTGGGATTGTAGATGTATAGGCTGATTACCTTGGGATTGCAGATGTATAGTCTGATTACTATGAGATGGCATATGTATAGTCTGATTACCTTTAGATGGCAGATGTATACGCTGATTACCTTGAGATACCATATGTATAATTTGATCCCGGAAAAATGATCGCTTGTGTAAAAAAAAGAAGGTAGCATCTGTTTATTTCAATGTCAGGAGTGTCATATTGTGCTTGGTTCCCTGCCACTAAATGTAGCCCAATGTCAATGTAACGTTCCTAGAAATGTAAACACCGGCATGAACGCGAGATGTTTACTTCCGGTTTACTCCAATCGATTGTTCAAAGTGGGTGGGAAGGGAGTGGTGGAGGTATGACGTCGCGCGTAAGAGCAATTGCAACTCTATACTACGGTTGCACATTTTTGGGCCTCTAAAGACATAACCTGATGTCTCTCTACACACAAACAAGAGTTAATATAACTAAAATTTTCATCTGAAGAATCTTTTAGAAAATACAAACACATTTATTTGCGGTCAAAATTTACAACATTTTACCATTTTTATAGATACTGATAATATATATAAAGTGACCGCTTCAAATTACCTGACTTGACGTATGAATGTATGAAAGTAGTTTTAGTTTACTGAGGCTCTTCCTGCCAGAATCGTAATATAGTTATTTCTTGCGTGAATGACTTGCAGGTTAGGAAGGAAATCCATTCGTGTAATACAGTTACTTTAAAATACCATGAAACAATCAGCATACAGAAAAAATACAACTTTTAGTGGAGGAAATATACCTGCATTTGCGTCAAGGAATCGTGGGTAAGTACCTAAGTAGGATTCGAAACCCAGGCTCGCCACCACTAGAGATAGGGATCCCTCGCATTCTTCAAGTGCTAAAATATCTAATCTAGAGCAGATCTGACGTTAGTGACACATTCAACCACGGAGCGATGTTAAATGCACCTCAGTGTTATGTTGTTTAAAGTCAATGCAGGTTTCATCTAGTCGAGGTTGTGAATAGGAAGGAGCCTGAGTAGTCCAGTAGAGCTGTATAAAACATTTTCAAAAGTAATAGAACCTGCCTGCGTCTCTGCAGACACCAAATGACCTTGGCCAACAAGCTAATATTGTTTGATATACTAGCTACAGTTTCATAATATTTTCTTGAAGTGCACTTGTAAAAATAGTTTGAAACGTTGAACACAAAGTCCTTCTAGACGAGTGTATATTTGATCAGAGGCGGGGCTGAGACAGAAGGAAATATGTCACGCGTTCATAGGTCAATGTGCAATCAATTATCTTGGGGAGTGCGATATTTAATTGTGCGTTCGTATGGCCGATCTAGCAAATGTTGTCATAGTGTAAAACAACAATAAAAAAAATCATGTGGTTTGATAAGAACGAGTGAAGCGAGTTCTCAGTTTTAACTCCACCGATTTACATTTGTTTGTATGTCCGTGGTGAATGTCTCACGATAACTTTTGAACACATTAACTGTTTTAATTCAAACTTGGCACAATTGTTCTTGTTCTTTTGAATTTTTATACAGATAACGCTCGCTGGGGAAGAAAATCGAACGAAGGGCTGGGAGAATTCAACCCTTATATGTGTAAAAACAAAAACATGGCTTTTAGCCTTAATGATTACATGTGTTTCCCGATCCTTATATGGCTAAAAATTGGAATACAGGTAAAATGTAATAACATCAAGCCCCTTGGCCCCGTCGAGTGCAAGTCTAAAACCTATTTTGTGGGATGGTCGGCGGGAGGGTAAAAGGCGTGGCATGGCTTCACAACCGACCAGAGTATCCTTCCGCGCCAACAAGAACAGATGGATCACGGAAAACGTAGATGGCGCTAGCTACCAACCAGGTCTTACGGAAAAATCATACGTTTGGAAATATCAGTTTTCTCAAGAACGAGCGAAATTTTTATGTTAATATTTTCAACATCCTTTCTAAGATAATGTATTAATGTTTATTAAGTGTTACATTTTCTTATTTTTTGTTATGAAGCCGGCAGTTTTGTATTGAAACATGTCATTTTTTCGATATTTGATCATTGTTAAAATTAAAGAGGAGGTGTGTATAAAAAATGTATAGCTTAATCAACATGCTTCTATTCTTGAACAAACCGTTTCCGAAAAGAAAATTGCAAAACAATAAAAATTCTTAAAGATAACAGTTTGTTCTCATGGCTCTGCATTTCCACACCAAATGAAAAGGACCAAATAGCCTTAAACAAAAATAAAATTGTAAATAATTTTTTGGGTGTGTGGTGTGAGGCAGGTAGCTAAGGGCAGACCTGCAACGAGCCCCTCATAAAGAGAAAAAATAACACTTCGATAGTGACTAGGTCTCCGAAATATTATTGAAATGTTTAGGAGGAAAGTATAGCTACTGTACTGCCAGCCGAACTATACAACAAACATGTATTGGTGTGCTTTGGGCATGTTTTAACACTGTGTGTGTCGGGACTACTTCCGTCTCACGTGTACCTCATCCTTTCCTCAGATTCAGTGTAGGTGAATCATACTCTCCTCAGATTCCATGAGGTGAATCATACTCTCCTCAGATTCCATGAGGTGAATCATACTCTCCTCAGATTCTATGAGGTGAATCATCCTCTCCTCAGATTCCATGAGGTGAATCATACTCTCCTCAGATTCAGTGAGGTGAATCATACTCTCCTCAGATTCCATGAGGTGAATCATACCCTCCTCATAGGGCCCCTACACGATCAGACAGACTGTCAGCCCTAAGAATGACAGTCTGACTCAGTATGCATCAGTATTTACAAAGAGAACTTACACGGTCAGTCTTCGTATCATTATTTTTATCAGTCTCGGCTCCTACATGCAGCGTGCAACACCACGGATGATAAGAAAAAGGCGTGGGAAGTCTATGTTTGCTACTGAGACTGAAGGAAGTACTGACGAGCGCGCGCACACGGTCAGTCTCTCCCACCACTTGCAAGACTGATGGACTGAGACTGATGTGATCAGAAAATTTGGATCACATCAGTATTTTAGTCAGTTCGGCCATCAGTACTGTCCTTAAACGATCAGTCAGACTATCAGTAATAATTATTACTTTATTAATACCGACAGTCTGACTGTTCGTGTAGAGGCCCTATTAGATTCAGTGAGGTGAATCATCCTCTCACGATCATCTAATCTATACGGTTTCAACAATAAAACATTGATTTATTTTTTATATATGATTATCCCTAACGCCTGAATAAATAATCAACTCCCCCTGTAGAGCCCAGATTATGGCTACCACAGTATTTATCTTTATCAATGATGGATTGATGGTTCTGCCAGGAAGCTGAGGAAGTGTGATTATCGAGTTTGATTGTTAAAAAAAACCAGAAAAAGTCTTGCAACTTTTACTTTCTCGCGGCCTCTTGAAGAGAGTGATAGTTGTCGACGTTTTATGACCCTGAACTCGAAAAAGTGTTTTTGGCGATGTTGTCTGTTCGTTAGTGGAACTGGAGTCGAGGCCATTTTACGGATCAGGCTAAGACTTGGTGTCTGGAGCTTTCTATGAGATTCCTCAGAGGGCTTTTAGCTAACCCTAACATCAACGGTAGTTTCCCTAAGGGCAAAAAGAGAAATAAGAAATTTTCTCGAAAGTTAAAATTTGTATCTAGGCATTGTTTAACATTATACACAAAATGGCGATTCTCATTTACTCACGAACACGACTCTGAGGGTACTTCAAATGAGCGGAAATCCCCAAATGTGTTGATAGTTCGGTAACTCTTTGAGATACGAAGTAGCTTTTCATTGTAAAAATGTAGGTATATTAAAAATAAAAAATCTTCTATTGAATTATATTTTTAAAACAAATTCTCGAGAAGTAAGTATTTTTAAGGTGCTCTTTGAAATAGGAAATTGATTGTTACGTTCTTTGATGGACAGAGAGAGAGAGAGAGACGTTCCTTTAGCCTAAATGTTTCCGTAATGGTGTTTATATCTCTACAGTAGAATGTACAATAATGTTTATTATTTTGTTTCACAAATCTACAAGTTTTAGTAAAATAATGTATCCACTTATAGGCGAAGAAGCGAGGAGGACTGATCGGTGCCTTCCCATTTATTTTATAATAATGCACTTCTTGAGCCAGATAATACCTTGAATACTTCTGGAGCTGGAATAATTGCTTGGAGGGTAGCTTGTGTATTAGGTAATATAGAAAAAATAAAGTCAATTGGTTTAAAAGATATAGGGCGAGTACCAGTGACGAACCCAGGACTGTAATGGGGGGGGGGAGGGGGATATTATGTATCCATGCTATTGTTCCTGTACTGGTTAATCAATTGGTAAACCTACAACAATACAATGTTTAAATATCAAGTCGAAAGACTGGTCCTAATTATTATAACCCGTACATTTGACACATCTTCATCCATCTATTATACTAATTATTGTACTTGCAAATTGTCCTAGAACCCCACAGTGGAGGCAAAGACAAATTATTAATATCGAATACCTTACAAGCCCTTAAGTTTTTTATTGTAAAGACCATAGACTTAAATAAAGTGAAAACAATTGATTTTTCTTGTTTGTTAAAATAAAAATTTAACGATAATGGTAAAAAAAGCAGTTTTATTTTTAAAAAACAACTTTTTTTTTACCGAAATTAGACCCTTATGCAAGAGACGTCCTCAAATGTTAACAACATAAACAAGCTATTTAATAAATAATAATAATTATGTGTGTATATTTGTATATAAATAAAGACAAGTGCACACACTACTTTCCACGGTACAATGACCGCGCGAGGGGAACGAACCCGGCAACATAAACAATGTCGCTAGAGTTCAGCACAAAGGTGGAGGGAGAAAGGACGAGTATATCAACTGTCTGACCAGACGAAGAGTGCATGGAACAGTGTTGCCAAGCGAGGTGCACTGACCTACCTCAAACTGGGGCCCACAAGTTCCAACAACATTCTACACGGCCGGTATTACAACTGTCATTATTATTTGTCCAAATGTGGGATTGGCAGCCAAGTGGCGAATTGGCTATAAAAGTGTGGCTAATTTGAGTTTTCCAGCTGTCACAGTTTTTCCTGACGGCGCGGCGGTGCTGGTCCTGTGCGTGACTTGATACTTCCCGCCCATCACTGGAAACATTCAGTATGTGCTAAGATATGTTCTGAAACTTGTCAGCCCAAAGAATTGACAAATTGTCTTGCATTATTTTCATCGTTTGTAGTTCTCGTTCGCCACCCTTGTGGCTACAGTGGACAAGATCTTTAATGGAACGTGTGTGTAAAAACGGCCTCTCAGTGACAAGTGTGTCATTGGTTGCGATTAAACAGCTCAAAGTGTTCAAATGTATGTTTTATCAAAGGTTTCAGAATACAACCAGTTTGGAAAGCTATTATATTATTTTAATCAACAATAAAATAAATCCAAACTCACATTTATAGGATATTAGAAAAGTTAATATCTATTTAATCTAAAAGGATCATTCATGTTCATAGACCGAAACTAGATGACCACTTACTATCCAACATATATTGAATACATAAAACTTACAAGCCTTGCATTGTTTTGCCTGAGAAAATTTCGATCTTACGGACTTTTTGCTGTATTATATCGCCAAAACACGAAGCAAGGCGATGCAAATTATAGATTTAAAAAAAAAAGACACAAGTACAGTAAAAACATTCTCTAAAAAAGACTGTGACGGCTTCTTAAAACCCTACCACCTTCAGGTACTGCTTGTTCAATTGATCCAGTTCACCTACAGGTTAATTCATTTTTAAGTTTAAATATAATTTTGTAAGTTACATTCTGACTTTCCTCTGCTACATAAAATAATCAATTTTTTAAACATCATTATAGTTTCCTGTTATTTCGTTAATCCGGACCATAAACCCCTTCCCCCTTCCATTTAGTCCATATTATGTATCTGTACTGTTAGCGTTACTTGTAAGAGTAAAATATTAAATTATAAAATAAATAAACTTTTGCGATGACCATCAATTAAGTTCTCTAAGAAAGTTTTTAATGATAAGTTTAATCAAAAACGTGATATATATTATATTATGAAAATTAAAATAAGATAATTAAAAGGCGAAATTTTGATTTTGGGCTCTTTTAAAAACCTTTATGTACATTGCTATGACGTCGGGCCTATTTATATATGTTACAACCTATTAGTGAAACATTCTGTATTGTGTTTCTGGTAGCCTAACGCTGAGGATATTTTTAAACTTAAATATATTTCAATGGATCTTCTTATAAACAATATTTTAACGTTGCACTGGAAATAAGTATGTTTTGAGCTTCCCTGATGACACCATAGTGGCTATTTAGGAACATGTTTTGAAGCTGTTTCTAATATTCTCTCTAAGCTAATATTGTTAATGGAGGGTGTGTGTGTAAGATCCTCCTAGTCAAGTGTTTGTTCCCTGACACCAGCAGATGTAGGGTGTGTAAGACCGTTCTAGTCAAGTGTTCCCTGACACCAGCAGATGTAGGGTGTGTAAGACCCTCCTAATCAAGTGTCCCCTGACACCAGCAGATGTCGGGTGTGTAAGATCCTCCTAGTCAAGTGTTTGTTCCCTGACACCAGCAGATGTAGGGTGTGTAAGACCGTTCTAGTCAAGTGTCCCCTGACACCAGCAGATGTAGGGTGTGTAAGACCCTCCTAATCAAGTGTCCCCTGACACCAGCAGATGTAGGGTGTGTAAGACCCTCCGAGTCAAGTGTTTGTTCCCTGACACCAGCAGATGTCGGGTGTGTAAGATCCTCCTAGTCAAGTGTCCCCTGACACCAGCAGATGTAGGGTGTGTAAGACCCTCCTAGTCAAGTGTCCCCTGACACCAGCAGATGTAGGGTGTGTAAGATCCTCCTAGTCAAGTGTCCCCAGACACCAGCACAAACAGCCCACGTGCCGACACGCACCCGACGAGAGACACAAATACACGGGCTATTTCCGCTGCTGACGCACGCACGCACATTCGCTCAGTCCGATATTCTGGCCGCCGTCCAAGCTACACAGTGGACCGCTGTTAGCACTCCTGACCCTCATTGACCACATTAACCTTCTCTTGACATTGTTTTATTGATACACGATTCCTTATATTTTCCAGATAATTTATAGCAGGGAGTCGAACCAAAATACTTATCAGTTCTGGTTCCGGTTCACCAAAAATAATTTTAGAGGTTCCAGTTCTAAAAAATTAAAGTTTCTTTTCTTAAATAGGTACCGGTTCTAAAAAATGTATTTACTAGTTTTATTACCGTTTTAATATTTGTAAGTAAAACACAATATCAATATATAATTTAGGTTATTACAAAATGCAAGTTATTTATATAAAAAGTACAAATAATTCAGGAGGTTGATAATTGCACAATAATTCAAGGTTCCATTTGAATAAGAGATCATTTTATTATTTTTGTGTTTGCCACAACTCCAAAGAATAATAAAGAGGTATTTTTTTCTGCTTTTTTCAAGTGAAAAGGAGTAAGTAAATAAATCAATTATCTAGTGCTGGTTTGATGCAGCCAAATCAGCTAAGAATTATGTCGGGAACAAAAGGAAATGGTATAAACAGATTATGTTTAAGTTCATTTACTCAAAAAATGCAAATAAGTTATACAGTGCATTTGTCAATTATTTGTATGTATTGGTTTCAATAATAGGTTAGTAAAATAATGTTCCTTATAGCAATATTCTCGATTTCAGCAAGAACATTTTAAATTTAAATGCTATAGAAATTCCGCACTGGGTAGTCTTTATTTCCCCCCATCTGTCAAATTATCAACACTAATAGGATCACTTCTGACTAAACACACTGTAAACAAACTTTGGACTACTTCTTACTTGATATTTGAAGACAGAGTGAGCGAATTGTCCATACAACAGCCAGAGCTGTGGAGTTGGAGGGCTAGGCGCATTTACTCCACAGCCCTTCCAACAACCAGAGCCGTGGAGTTGGAGGGCTTGGCGCACTTACTCCACAGCCCTGCCAACAACCAGAGCCGTGGACTTGGAGGGATCGGCGCACTGACTCCACAGCCCTTCCAACACAACTTATTTAGCTTAGATTGATTGTGCAACTGGAAAGGTTCTCAGTTCTCAATAATTCCACCTATGAGATATGCTTTCTGTCACCAAAGTTTTTACCCCGTCTTACTACCCGTTCGGGTTATAAGCCTATGTACTAATTACACTAATGAGTTAGGGCTTAGGAAGGTTCAACTGAGAGAATGTGCACCCGCATTTGCGTGGAGCCCAAGTGTTTTTTAAGGAAAAAACCCTCAGTGCACCCGACCGGAATCGAACACCGATCTCCACGTCTAGTCTAACACGAGAGTGTTTTTTAAGGAAAAAACCCTCAGTGCACCCGACCGGAATCGAACACCGATCTCCACGTCTAGTCTAACACGAGAGTAGCACGTTAGACCACGCGGCCACTCATCAAAGTTAAATACATCTTCTTAAGCTCTTATCCTTAAGAGTAAAATGGTGGCCACCTGGTCTAAGGCGCTACTCTCGTGTTGGAATCAGGGTGGCTACAAAACATAATTTACAAAATTCCCTGACTTTTCCAGGTTTTCTAGGCACCATTTTTCAATTTTCCCTGACTACTTTTTTCCAGTTTTAATGGTGGATGATGACTGTTTTATTTATTATTGATCACATATTAAAAAAATGTGTGTATCTACTAAACATAAACAGTTTTATCAGTTACTTTAAAAATTAAAATGTTATTTTATTTAGGTATTATTAACTTTTATTTTAGTGTTTAGTTGCAAAATTAATGGGATGTTTTATACATATTTTTTAATTCCCTGACTTTTCCTTATTTTTAGTTAAATTCCCTGACATTTCCCTGTTTTCCCTGTCATCCAAAAATTCCCTGACTTTTCCAGGTTTTCCCCGTTTTCCCTGTCTGTAGCCACCATGTGGAATGGACTGCCGATGAGAAGAATGACAACGTTAATTCCCTATAGTAAGCATCATAGATAATAAAGTCGATACTTTGACCAATCCACCTCAAGTGTAGAGTGAAGTAAAAACTAGAATATTGGTCGACTCTAGGAACTAGACTAGATGATTTTGTCTCTGAAAATTTACCGTTGTTTTAGCATCTCAGACGGCTTGCTACTCTCCTTCCCGCTTTCCTTGAAACTTGCGAGCTCAGCCGGTCCATACCGTTAGCTGTCTCGATTCACCGGCCGAGCTGGATGATGGGTCTCTCAGCCTGTTCTATCCGAGAGTGGCCGATCACGAACGAACTCACACGAACCGTTGGCCGATAAATCCCAATAGGCCGGCGCTGATGTAAGGTGCCGGAGCAAGAACCTGCGATGCGCTGCCATTGGATAGCTAGACCGACGCCGTAGATTGGAGTGCTCGAAACAACATTTCGAGGGATTGTGGTCGGAGTGAAAAGTGTCGTCCTGCCTCCTCCTCCTGTAGCCTGACGTCTGGAGAGCTTTTAAAGAGACCTACCGCTGCTAAGACTACTGCGAGCCTGCGATGGAGAGGAAGACGAAGAAAGAAGTCGGGGTCGGGCCAAGACCACCGGATGAGGCGAAGAAGAATCCCGGGCCCGGGAAGTGACCGGTCCCGACAAGGAAGATGTTGAGCGGCGAGCATCGGAGTAACCGCCGTCAACGGTAGGCCTGTGCATCCCGTCATGGTCAGGGGAGTCGAAGGTTCCCGTTCGCGGGAACTGAAGGCACTATCGGTCAGCCAGGAGCTCGTCCCCGGTGTCAAGTGGTCTTCCAATAGCCCGAAGGCCGATGCTTTAGCACCTGCAACTTCCTTGAGAGGCAATTCGGACCTTTCTAGGGCCAACACGACCTCCCAAAATACCGAGTAGGTGGGCGCAAACGGCAGCCAACAGGAGGATTCAGCCCATCTCAGGACCAACCAATCCAGTGCGGGCGCAGCCAGCAAGCCCCCATCCAACTACCTGAGGTGAGCGGGCTGCTACCGTGAGTCACTCGAGATTCTATGGGCGTTTAACGATTCGGCCCTTCCTAGGGCCACCGGGGTATCCGGTATGGCTCTTTGGGGGATTAATGCCAGCCCTCTACAAAGCGTTGGTAACTATGCCGACGCAGGCGAGTCCAGCGAAGCACCTCTAACCACCGGAGGTGTGCGTGCCACTGATGGCCAAAAAGAAATGTAGGCCGTTTTCAGCGCTGGCAGCCCATACATCGGGAAGGACGGCGAAAGCTTTCACCAGCACGATGGGTGGAAGGTGTCAACAGAAGCCCTGACCAGGGGGATCCTAGCAATTCTCCCAAATGGTTAAGACCATAATATGCGGTGAGAAACACCCGGCTGACTTCTCTTCAGATTCGGATGACCAGGTCACATGCTCCCCGTGTGTCGACAGCTCGTGCGAGTCGGTGGACGGACTGTCTTTAGGACCAGACCTCTCATCGACACGTGATGAGTCGAGCCAGGGGTCGGATGAGGTATGAATGGTTTCAGACCGTAAAACCCCGCCGGTTGGGGAAGGGAGGCAACGCCAAAAAGCTACCGGGGGGGCAACCCTAACCATTATGGTGGTAGCTCGGGCGATAAACTCGAGGGCAAAGGTGACCCGGGACAGTGCGCA
Organism: Timema genevievae; assembly: GCA_902155825.1. Lineage (NCBI taxonomy): Eukaryota > Metazoa > Arthropoda > Insecta > Phasmatodea > Timematidae > Timema > Timema genevievae. The sequence continues at coordinate 87,865 of CABFWO010001061.1, read as the reverse complement.
CCAGCGTTGGGTAAAGGTGGGGAGCGGCGGAAACCTTCGGGTAACAACGCAAGCCGTGTCTCACCCCAACCTGGTTCTAGTGGTTCTGGGCCGGTTCACAAAGCCAAGGGGAAGATCTCTTCCATTATCTTGTGTGATGTGGAGGACTACTCTAAGATGGTGAGGGCCATCCAGCCCAAGGTTCTAGAGCCTGTGGAGGCGGTCAGGCAGCTGGGGGATCGAGTACGCCTCCAGTGCGAGTCGGAGGAAGCTTACCGCGCCCTCCAGAAGTTCTTGCCGAGTTTGGGGATCTAGCATTGGTCCTACGCACTAGGACGAGAGCGACTAGTCAAGGTCGTGGTGAAGGGACTCCTGACATGGACAAACCTCGGGGACATCCAGGGAGAGCTGGGAGATGGGCTTCCCCGTGAAATTCATCACCCAGATGCTCTCCCAGTGGAAACGGGACCAGAAGACCGGAGAGAGGCAGCGGTTGCCGAACTTCGTTGTCACTCTGACTCCCGGGGAAAATACAGCATACACCATATCAGTCCTGTGCGGGCTCCCCGTCAGGGTGGAGAAGTACAAGTCTCCCAGCGGCCCGGTTCAGTGCAAGAATTGCTTCCGGTTTTATCAAGTGCGGAGGGATTGCCACGCGAATCTGAGGTCCGAGGTGTGGATTGTTGTGGTGATCACGAGGGGGGCGAGAGAGACGATCTCCCCCGAAGTGCTTGCACTGCTCAGGATCTCACTCTTCGGCTTGGCGGGGTTACCCGACGTACAAGTCTTTACGGGCGGCAAGGACTACAAGGGCCTCCAAGGCACAAGAAAAGAGGACGGATGGCCTAAGCGAAGGCCAGAAGCCCTCGGGGCACGTTGAGGTACGGAAGGCGATCGTGAATCCAGCTCCAAACACTGGTTAAATTTTTCGCCCACGCGTTGTCAGGAAGACCAACCCCCGCCCCCCAGCCGAACCACCCTGCCTGGTCCTTCCCTTCCGGTCGACCCGTCCAAGACCTCTCCTCATCCCATTCCTCGCTCAACTCTCCCCCCCTGCACGCCACCGCGCTTCTACCCCTCCAACCCATTCCTCACCCCCTACCACACCCGAGGATGAGACTACAAAACTCAAAGAATGCTACTAAAGGAAATCCCGGGATTGGACCCATGGGACTTTTGTCTCTTGAGGAAGGACCAAAAATCTCCTAGGAGTAACCCTGCCCATCTGGTCGTGTAGCACATCATCCTCTACCTGGTCTCTCATGACAGCAAACCCGAATAAAGGACCACCAGTGCTGAAGAAGCTCACGGCCGCACTTTGGAACGCCAACGGAATCGCGAGGAATAAGGCTGAGCTGGAAAGTTTACCGGCAAAGCATTGTGTCACCGTAATGCTGCTGGGAGAAACCCACTTGAGCTCCGCAATGAGGTTCTCGTTGGCAGAGTTTATCTTTCATCGGAGCGACCGAGCGGGGGATGTGGGCTGGGGTGGGACAGCCGTCCTGATCCGAAGAGGCCTTAACCATCAAGCCATCTTGCTTCCTCCCCTCCAACACATAGAAACATCGGCTATCCAACTGTTGATTCGATCGGGCCACTGGGGCTGAAATAAGAGGCGCTGCTTCAAGGTATCGCGCCTGTTTTAATTGGTGGCGACTTCAACGCTAAGCACACTTCTTGGGGCTCAAGAATCATGGATGCTCGTAACGGATTGCTCCACGAGACTATATATCTAGACGGTCTGGTGGCCTTCGGTCCCCCTACCCCAATCCCTCTCAATATCTTTTTCCTCCCGGACGTCCTTGACTTCTGTCAAGAGAGGGATCAGACGGCGATTGGTGCTGACGTCTCTTGCAGAGCTGGACTCAGATCACAATCCTATTCTTGTGAACCTGAGACGCGCAGTGTCTCATTAATACCCCCAGAAAAACCCAACCTCAGGCGCACAGAATGGGAAAGGTTCACGAATGTGTTAAGAGAGGTTGGGGAACCCCTCCCCCTCCCTTTCAAAGAGAAGCAGAAATGGATCACGGTGCGGAGTTCATAGCTTCCGCCATCAAGGAAGCGCTCGAAACATCGACGCCGAGGCACCGTCCTAAAAGGGCGCCACAGACTTTCTTGCTCGATTCTATCCTTAGGCACGCCCGGGAGAAAAATCGGCTGGGGAAGGCCTTGGCAAACCTCAAGAGACCCATTAGACAAGCCCAAGCGGTTCACGAGATGGTCCACGAATACCGGAACAGTGTCTGGGAAGACGATTTAGAGTCTGTGCGTACAGGAAAGACCCGGGTGGCGGATGACAAGGAACTTTATGCGGATCGGCGCACCAAGGCCACCTAATGTAGGACAGAGCCGGATGATCAACTCCGACCATCAGAAAGCCGACAGGCCGATGCTCTCGCTGAGCACTTAAGAGGCACAATTCGTTCCAAATGACGATTCGTCAGAACTAGTGCACATTGCGCACGTGGCTTTGGTCATCCGTGCGGTCTTATACAAATCCTTAGATGAAGCTGAACCCACGGAGGCGACTGAAATGTCACGGTCGTTAGACGTTATAAGATTAAACAAGGCCCCTCGGACCAGACGATATCAATAATGCGGTCCTCCGAAAGCTGCCCTCAAAAGCGATTAACTTCCTCGTGGAGTTATTCAACGCCATCCTACTCCCGAGTCACTTCTCCGAGCTTTGAAAGCATACCATAAACCGAGTAAGGACCCGGCAATAGCCGCTTCTTACCAACTGATAAGCTTGTAAGATTGTTTGGTCAAGTTGTTCAATATATTTCTACTGGCGAGATTGAACCAACATGTTCGCGAGGCGGGCATCCTGGTGGACGAGCAGTTTGGCTATCGGGCGGGACACGCTACGTCTCACCAACTTGTCCGGCTCGTGGAACAGGTCACGAGAAACTTCAACACCAACACGGAGAAGAGCACAGCAGTGTTCTTTACACGGAAGTGAAAGTACTACAGGCCGGCTCCACTCCGGCTGTTCGGTGAAAAGACGGGCCAAAAGTTCTAAGTACTTGAGACATACGCTGGGAGGCCTAGGCCCACTGCTTAACAGGCGTAGCGCCTTGTCCACGAGGAACGGTCTGACACTGTACAATCAGTTGCTCAGGCCTATACTCGATTATGCATGTCCCACTTGCGAACACCTGGCGGACACGTATATGAGGATGTAGGCATTCCAGAGCACGCGTTTGAGGATCAATATGGAGGAACCCTGGTAAGTTCGCAATGTGACTCTGCATCGGGATCTAGAGGTGGCTACCATCAAGGACCACTTCCGGAAGCTGGCGTAGTTCTTCTACGACATACTTTCCGGTGCCACCAATCCTCTTATCCAACGGCTTGGGAACTACGTCGTCGACCCTGGAGGGCGTCCCCGACGTCCCAAAGCCCTGCTCGGATAAGCGAGAAATGTAAACCAGTGGTCAGCGGGAGGCTCTCCCCCCCGCCCCCTTTAGATTAGTGTATATACACGTAACTCTAGAAACCCTTATTCGGTTTTCCACTATAATTTTTTCTTCCCATTAATAATACGAGTATGTTCTTTCTCTTGTTACAAAACCTTCACGAAATGCGACAGCCTATGAGTAATTAATTCCGAAAATAACACGGTGACCAATTGGTCGGCAGGTGTTAAATTTGTTCTCATTCATAGGGCATTAGAGCATGTCATGTGCGACTGCGATTGTGCATAAATACTTGATTATGCTGCATTAGGATTGGATAGTGTAGAATACAACTTCACTTCAGAGAGTGAAGTTGTATATAATATCGCGTATATTCTGTAATAGTGAATTCTTGGATAATCATCGAAGTGAGTGTGTGGCTCAACTTTAGGTCGGACAGAAGACTTATTACCTACTCCACGATGTAAGATAATCGTAAATTCAATATTTGCTTTTTGGACAGATAATTATGTATATTCTTCTTTTAAGCCCTTCTGGCGATTTTGGTCAGTTATGGACTTAAACTATTTTTGAATTTGCTAATTAAATAACTTAATTTTCCATAATGTTGGATTTTGTGTTTTCTGTGTAATAGATTTGTCGTATTTCTAGATCGTTCCGGTAAGTGGTAAGCATTGAGATTATAATACTTTGCAAGGGTATTAATTTGTGATGAGAATATTATTCAAAGGTGAATTGATGATATATATTATATTATATATTATTATATAAAGATTATAACTTTTTTTTAAACATTTAGAATTGAATTCTAATAGTATGTAAGAATTGAGACTTGAACGTTTTATTATAATGATATTGAATTTTGAAACACACAATTTGTAAGATAAAAAATATGACATTTACTTATCGTAAATTGGGTATTGATGTATAATATTCATATAAACATGTGTCTAAAAACGCTTAGTTTCTGAGGACAGAGGAATTTTATTGGTCGATTGATAAGCAATCAAAGAGAGTAACGCAATTATATATAGGACAAAGTTTAACAGACACCACCAAAAACACAAGAAGACAGAACATTTTGTTACATTTGATTCAAAATGGTTTCGTGCTTCGATGCACCATTTGAATGTGCGTTCCAAACTGTGTACTACACTTAGTTTTTTTTCCCCTCGTATTTGCTTACATCCATTTACGATACGTTCTTAAAGCCTCAACATCAGGAACAGGGAGTTGAGTAAACAATGAACTTTAAATATCCCCAGATATTAATAAAAAAGATTGTGTTAAAATATGGTGATCGAGCAGGCCATTCAATGGATAACTCACAACCAATACATCTTTGAGGAAAACCTTTAATAACTCTAAAACTAAGGGTTCTAGGCCTATGTTTATATCACCTTTTCTTAATGTTTGATCGTGGGAATACGCCCCTGGAATATTTGACACCAATTAAAATACATCCTGCATATTTATGTATTTCTCTGGAACAAAATTTCATTTAAAATGTCTCCAAATATTTTTTTGTTAAGAATTAATTGGCCCCTTATCGTAGTGTAAATGTATCACATACCCTGTTCAAAGAGTTAATAAAAGGTTACAAAAACAATCTCTCACATAACGATGCACACTCCGTTTAGCCTGAAAGGTAACAGAACTACCTTGACGGACAACACTATGGACCTATACCATAGGTGAACCTAGTAAGGTAAGTTTTGATACATTACGGTTCACAAAATGTTTATTAAAACTGGAAACCGGCTATGTTGTGTAATTCAAACTGTACTGAAACAACTCACGTGGACCCCTTAATCACGTCACGGTTATGTAGGGTGCCTACAACACATTTACTATACCATTCCCTGTCTTTTCCAGGTTTTACAGACAACATTAAAAGATTTCCAGCTCACCTTTTTGCAGTTTTTATTCGTTAAAGGAAATGATTCCGTTTGGTAGGAAGAACAGTGTATATATCTGGTAGTTACCAAAGTTACTAAAACAATTTTAATATATTCATACATCAAGTCGTTATCTGGAGCTGTTACTGCTTGCAATGTTTTGTAAACATCAACTTAAGGTAAGTGAGAACAAGATTGCTATCAGGTTGGGGTGATGGGAATAGGCTGAGCAGTGAAACAAGAATCGATAGTATTATTGCATCATTAGTACACTTTACACACCGACAGCTAGAAAAGTTACTAGATCTACTCACTTCGAATTCTGTGATATTATCAATACCTACCCATAAAATAACACTAATAATATAATAATCAGTGTTCAGAAAATTGAAGTGTAAATATATAGTGAGGACTCTTGTCATGTTCAACAACTATCAACTGTAGTAAGATTGTATTGTACTCACCAACTGCACTATGCTGTCGATGGCTCGATTGAATCGGTCACACAGACTCTTCATGCTCTCGAAACTGGGGAGGAACAACACTATTAGACCGGTATTACACTGACACATTTATTTTACTGTATGGTGGATAAAAGAGCTGATACCATGTTTGATAAATGGTGTGTTATTATATTACATCAAGATTTATCCAAAGTTTGTCCAATATAAGTGAAAACAAAAAGTGGGCGTCAATTATGTCAAAAATATTTACGAATTAACTTTTAAAAATTTGCCCAGCAAAATTGCTCTATTACGGTAGCCTAACTAAAAGAAAAACATTTATTGTATGGCCTAAATGTGGCATTTGTATATTGAAAATGTACAATAACAATCTTGATTGCTTATCAAGTCTAGGTAAAACTTTCAGAGACAACCAAAATATGATCGATATTATTTGAATCTTCAAAGTAACGTATTTATTTCTGTTATAAAAGAACTGTGAGAGTTCAATACTGTCCTTAGAATATGCCCCAGAAACAGTCTAGATTGAGAGTCAATAGAGGATTCCACATGTTATTTTATTTATTTATTTAGCACCGCGTCTTACAACCCGTTCGGGTTATACGCTTAAGTACTAATTACGCTAATGGATTAGGAATTGGGAAGGTTGAATTTATAGGAGATGAACCCGCATTTGCGTGGAGGGAGAGTGGAAAACTATTTAGGGACCCCCCCCCCGAGTTCACCCGACCGAGATTCGAACCTCGATCTCCCCGTCCTCGGCAATCTGGCCCTACACGAAACAAGCGCGTTAGCCAACTACACCACCGAAGCGGGTTATTCCACATGTAAATTAGACACACATTTGCTCGGCGGGAAAGTTCCTGCGGTCATTCTAAGGATCCGGAGCTGGTAGTCTATGATGCCATACACTGGTGTACGGTCTTAGAACTACTGGCTAGTAGCAAAGATAAAGATGAATGAGTAGACATAGTGTCGCCATTGATATCAATTTTGGTCTAGAGCTCCCATAGTCTTAATACTGAGGTTCAATGTCCCAGAATACTCAACTTAGTAAATGTTCCTTTAAATTCATTGTATCAGCAGGTGAGAAGGACCGTCTCTGACAGTGTCACATTTCAGTCAAAAAGAAGGGGTTGGATAACAAAGTGTTTTTCTCCCAAATTCAACCATTCTTTCCCCCATTGAAGAATGTACCCTCATCCCCCAAGTGTTTTTGAGGGAAGGAGGCAGTTTATTTCTATCAGCATATTTTTGACCAATGTTATTTGTCGGTGACGGATGGGATTGAAACTGATTTACATTATGTCTGTCAACAGTGCTGTTATTTTGTATAGCGGTTTTACAACCCCTCTCTCTGACATCCACAGTTGTTTTAACCCTTGTAACGTGCCGATATCACTCACATTACTGGAGTCAACCTTGTTAAACATTGTGAAATGTGAAAGGGTAGCTAAGGACTGCACCCAGCAAAAACACTTATCGGTTCGTCTTACGAACCTAGCTCAAGTCAGTGTCTGAATGTCAGCATATTCCTGCAACAAAACATGTTTCTTTCCTAGAATGCCAAATATTCCATTTTCCCTGAATGGCTACATTCCCTGACATCTCACTGATTTTCTTGGCAGTTTTAAATTCTCTGACTTTTTCAGATTTTCCGTTTTCTCCACAACTATGGCAATCCTGTGTACATATGTGGCCAGCCCAGAAGGGTAGTAAAACCTTACTAGAACCATGTCACACTGGGACACGCAGTGTCTGGCCCAGTCACTGTGACTCTACATTGGCCAGGCGAGTCACCAATTGAGATACAATAGTTCCAATAGGAGAGTTCACACTGGAACATGTCCAGTCACTGTGACTCTACATTGGCCAGGCGAGTCACCGCTTGAGATACAATANCTACATTGGCCAGTCGAGTCACCGCTTGAGATACAATAGTTCCAATAGGAGAGTTCACACTGGAACATGTCCAGTCACTGTGACTCTACATTGGCCAGTCGAGTCACCGCTTGAGATACAATAGTTCCAATAGGAGAGTTCACACTGGAACATGTCCAGTCACTGTGACTCTACATTGGCCAGTCGAGTCACCGCTTGAGATACAATAGTTCCAATAGGAGAGTTCACACTGGAACATGTCCAGTCACTTTGACTCTACATTGGCCAGTCGAGTCACCGCTTGAGATACAATAGTTCCAATAGGAGCGTTCACACTGGGACGCCAGCGACAAACACACGATAACTAGATGCGAGCAGTCGGTTGATTCGACAACTACATGTTTTATATTTCCAACCACGAGTTTAGATTGTAGAAAGTCGTCCTGTCGTTTGGGATTACTCAGGCTGTCAAATAGTGCGTAGAACAAGTCTCTCAAGCCGATCACGTAACAGAGAATGTGCGTGTTAGCATTTTTCTGCCCATTTCCTTACACAGTCTTCTGTGAACTAGTAAGAATTGTTCCTCATAGCTTGAGTCAGTTTTATATAATAAATAAAATATTAAAATGCTAGCCAGTTTGTCGGATACCGGTGTTCCATCAGTATTCACCACAAACACCGGTGCTCCAGTGTGACTATGGAATGACAGGAAAGCAGGTCGGGCGGGCCAAATGTTCCGGGAAGTGCTGTTATACAACTGTTCCTGAGAGGCCAGGAAGACGTCGTTCAGGTGCTTGCTACACGAAATCCAAGCCAGTTTGAATTGTTCAACTCAGTCTAGTTCGCATAGACCCGAGTTTCAGCAGACAAGAAGGGGTAGGTAAAATATGATCGAAACGACTTTGACCTTGAAGTGTAATCTTTTAAATTGAACTACAATGAAACTACAATAGTCCGAAATTCCGGATAGTCTGAGCAAAATTTTTGGAAAATGGGAGCAAAAAACCAATTAGGTCAAATGAAATACGTAATTCTATTGAGTAACAAATTCAAAGTTTAAAGGGAATAAGGTAAAAAAAAGGTTTAATATTTACAAATCGTAACACAATGTTTTCATATAACTCCTTTTTTTTATCACCATGTCTTACTTCCGGTTCAAGTCATACGCATATGATAAGTACTCCAATGAGGTAGGGATGAGGAAGGATGAGTTTTAGAGGTAATCTATCTGCATTTACCTGGAAGGAGAGGGTAAAAACATTTGGGGAAAACCACTCTCAGAAGAGCTGACCGGGATTCAAACCCTGATCTCAGGCCAGTCTAACACGAGAGTGACACCTTTTAGACCAATCGGCAACCGAAGCGGGTTATGACGTGTTCTACATCAGTGAACGTAAATATTATAAAAATAGTTCAATTGTCATTTAAAATTTGCTCCCTGTAGACACTCCAGAACAAGCTTCGGTCCTACAATATTTCCTCCCTCATAACAGTTTAGTTAAGGTGGTGTGAATAGAACCTGGAAGATGCGAACTCAAGTTACTGAAATTCACTTGTCAAAACCCGGACTTTTCCAGGTTTTACACACTGATCATGTTTTACCTCTGTTTATTCAACTGTAAACTACTAAGTACCTCACCTGTACTGATAAGTACGTTGACAAAGGTCTCGGTCTCATCTCTGGTTTCCTGGTGATGGTAAGGTTGAGGTTCAAATCGCGACCTAGTGTAATGAAACATTTTATCCTTAAGGCGATTGGCGGTTTTCATTTGGCGTGGAAATGCAAAGCCATGGGAACAAACTGTTATCTTCAAGAATTTTTTATTGTTTTGCAATTTTCTTTTAGGAAACGGTTTGTTCAAGAATAGAAGCATTTGATTAGGTTATACTTTTTATAGATATACCTCCTCTATAATTTTAACAGTGATCAAAAATCAATAATGTTGACATTTTTCAACAGAAAATTGCCGGCTGCATAGCAAAAAAAAATAAGAAAATGTAACACCTAATAAACATTGATACATTATCTTAGAAGAGGTGTTGAAAATGTTATTATAAAAATCGTTCTCGAGAAAAATGATATTTCCAAACGTATAATTTCTCCGCAAGACCTATCCGGTAGCTATCGCCATCTACTATTTACGTGATCCATCTGTTCTTGTTGGCGCGGAAGAATACTTTGGTCGGTTGTGAAGCCTTTCACTCTCCTGCCCACCATCCCAAAAATATGTTTTAGACTTGAACTCGACAGGTTTTCCACCCTGCCTCCACAAAAACGTGTGTTCATTTCCTTTGAATCATCCTTTTCCATTCATACAAAACGCTAAAAAACTAAATAGCTTGCTGTGTTTGGTTTAATTATCAATGTTATGTTGAATACGAAGGAATAGGCATACTGTATTTGATCCACAATATTCACAGTTATGAGTTTTACTAGCTCACAGCATTTCAAATGTTATTCTTTGTTTTACTCTGCTTCACATGGCTTCGAAAAAAATCCGGCTTCGACAATTACGAAGCTCCGTCCATACAAATATTCACAGCTAGAAAAAAATACTCAAGTTGTGTTCCATTAATGATACTCTGAGCTGATGTAAGACATTACGAATTAATATTCATATGAACAAAATCTGAAGTAATTGAATTAGAATTTGTGATAGTACCTTAACTTTATTAGTTTACCAGAATTAATCAAAATATAACAAACAATTGTGCAGTAAAACATTTTCAAAGTTAATTTAGTGCATACAGTTACGTAAAAAGCCAAAATCTAGTATTTTTTCAAGCATAAAACAAAAAAAATTTTGGAACTTAGAAACGGCTTCGAGAATATTTCATATAACCGTACTCGATTCGAGTTCACTTCGAATTGAAAAAAAAAAAGAAGACTTCCCACATCCTTTATATCTTAAAATAGTGATTATAGCATGTGTTACATTATTGTGAATAAACTATTTACTGCTAAGAAATCAATATCATAGTTAAAAGCGAATGTCAACATAATCTCGCGATTTTCAAGACAATGTTTTCAAAATAGGAACATTCGGTAATAGCGAGGAAAGAGTCAGAAAAGATAAATCAACAGTAGCTTGGTTGCTTTCCAATTTTTGTTTATAATATCTAATGAATGCGATTGTTCCAACTAAACCTAAAGAGAGTTTGCCCACATGGCCAATATACAACCTTGGTTAAGATGAAGAGATGTTAAAAACAACACGTGTCCAAGGTTGATTATTAGTTTACTTGACCTTATTGCTGTTTACAATATAGGAGAGGAGTTAACAAAATATAATATTGAAGTGTCTCTTGTTTGATTCAATGTAAATATGCCAAATCTTCCCTGTTTCATGGTTAAATTTTCTGACTTTTTCTCAGTTTTCAAGTTCCCTGGATATTCCAGGTTTTCCCTGTGTGTGGTCAGTGACCACCCTGCCAGTTTAGATAGTCCCGGGCCAATAATGCTGTTTGTTACATGACACTTAACCAGGGTTCACCATAGTGGATCCAACCCAAAAAACCCACTCGGCCCACTTGATAAAACTCACTTGGTATTCTATGAGTTTTTTTTTTCAAAATTGCTTATGTTTGAAGTTTAATGTAACATTACAGACTCAAATAAGCAGCCAAGGTGTGTGAAAAACAGGAAGTGAGTCATTCTGATACATCAAAAGGTGATTTCCCATCTGTAGCCATGAAGCTGATTGGTCCAACAGTATGTAGTCAGTTAGCTACACAGTTTTCCATCTCTTTTGTTTTGGGTGTCACATATGATGATACTGAAAGTTACAGTGTTCCATTGTTGTTCATTTTGTGTACATCCAAGTAAATATTGCTCTGCGAGTACTAGGATTTCTAGCTTCGAGCCGAACTCGTCATTCAAGTTGGAGATAGAAAGTTTTGTAGGATGGTCATTTTCAAACTTCCACTTGATGTACGTAATAATCAATCTTGAGTATGCCAGTTTTTTCAGCGATTATTTGAAAGATAACTAGAAGCACTTGGCAAAATGTGACAATGTCGGTACAAGTTATTTTAAAAACGGCTTTTTAATATTAGTTTACAGTATACGGTGAGCTTCTTGCTAAACATACCTGAAGTTTCTATCACACATTAATTTGATCCACTTAGATAATCCATAATTTGACTATATCAATCAAACTACAGTTTTCAATAATAATAATAATAATAATAATAATAATAAAACCCATTTCTTTGAAAAATGCAAAAAAAAATATGTTGTTTGCCCTTTCTAATTTCTAATTGTAATCTGAAATAAAAACCAAGATTGTCTTTTATCAATATGTTAGGCTATAACATTTAATAATATTCATACTAAGTATGTAAAACCTTGTTTTATTATAGGCCTATTTAAAATTAAATGAAATAAGTCTAATTTATTGGTTATATTTATAGGTCTATCTAAAATTAAATGAAAAGTCTAATTTATTGCAGTTGGCATAACATATCCTATTTGAAGTATATACCTACTAGTCACATTATTAACAGCTTTTACAAATTTACTTTTCAAATTTACTTTTTAATTCACACTCAATACGTCGCACAAATGTATCAGGTTTAACAAAAAAAAATAAAAAATTATAAATTTAGTTAAAACACATGTATAAATCAAAGTTTAAGTATTAAGGACCGTCGAGGAATGCCAGGCCTCCACCGTGGTTTGGATTCCACGTTAAACTGTAGGTCCTCCATTTCATCTCACAATCACCCTACCATTGCATAATCACCCTACCATTGCACATTAGCGTAAGTGCGTATAACCCGAACGGGTAGTAAGACGCGGTGCTAATAATAATAATAATATTAAGGACCGTCAAAGACGGACATTAGTCGGGGTGGCAGTTGGGAGTCATCATAATGTGATAACACCCAAAAACATTAACTTATTTATGTGTTTTATCAGGCAGTCAATGAGCAATGAAGATACATAATAAATACTTTGTGTGCTAGCTGTAATTATTACTCCTTAGCTCTCAGGACCTGGTCCGGTAGATCTTACCTGCGCGTGTCGTAGTCACACAATATGTTGTTCTCCAGGGGCAGTTTCAACTCCGGCACATCTTCGCACACCCATCTGTAACAAAATAAGAGTCAATTGTAACATATTGAACATCAATACACTATCATTAATACACGTTAGACACAAACTCTACACAAGCAATAGAACATGTTAAAACACTTTAATTATAAATGGAGTTAGGTTTTGTTGTTAATAGCCCACGACCAAAACTTTTCAATAAACTATGGATAAAATGATTGGATTTAAACTAATTTACCCGCCCAATTAAAATGTATTTAAATATAGTGTTCAGGTTTAGCTCTATATTTGATTAAGATGTATTTAAGTTTTCAGCAGTTAATAATGTTCAGAAATTTGGTAGCCAGAAAGTTTAACTGGTCGCTAGCTAACATGGTGAATCAAAATGTATTATATCGTGAAATGGGAAATGTATCATTAAATTACCAACCATGACAAGAATTTCAAATATCATGACCACGCTGAATAAGATCGTAATATTAATTTAAATTTTAAAAGGACTATTAGATTCTAGAAAAGTTTTAATGAGTAGAACAAAGTTGTATATTCGAGTTTATGTACAAAACTATCTTGCGAATAGATTTTTTTATATTCAGTCCACGTATTACTACCCGCGTTGAATGTGTGCGCATATATATAGTTTCAACGCTACCAGCCCAGACTATACGCAATTAAATACAAGTATGAATGAGTATAGAGGAAATGTACCCACCTATGTGTGAAGGGAGAGTTGAAAACTATTTACCCTCAGTAAAACCGGCTGGGTTTGATCCCTGACCTCCCAGGCATCGGTATATAGGACCAGACGAACTTAACATAATTATAGTCTGCGTGTCCAAAAGTCGGTTAAGGTGCTAGTGAGCGTGAGTTTAGGGCAGTAACCCGCCTCGGTGGCGTAGTTAGCTAACGCACCAGTCGTGTTGAGCTAGGTCGCCGAGGACGGGGAGATCGATGTTCGAATCTCGGTCGGGTGAACTGAGGGTGGTTTTCCCTAAATTGTTTTCCCCTCTCCCTCCACGCAAATACGGGTTCACTTCCTCTAAATTCAACCTTCCCAATTCCTAGTCCATTAGTGTAATTAGTACTTAAGCGTATAACCCGAACGAGTATTAAGACGCGGTGCTAAAATTAAATTTAGGGCAGTATTTTCGAAGTTTTTATAGCATAAATTTTTTTTCCGTGTATGCTAGTCTCAACAGTTCTTTAATATCTGTCAAGGGTGTCCTGGAATTTAGTGACAACTTTTTCTCTGCATTTAAAAAGTTTGTCACCAAATGCCGCTATGATCATGACAGATATTCAAGAACTGTTGAGATTAGCATACACGGAAAACTAAACTCTATGTTTCTATAGAAGAAATATTTGATCTATTTTGGCCAAAAAACATCTATGCTATAAAAACTGCAAAATTAATGAACTAAGCTGGCGTTCACTAGCACCCCACCTTAACTAACTCGCAATAGAATGGATGGGAACGTGACTCAAGACTGCGAAAATAGTTGTTGCTCATCCCTGAGAAAGTGGATAGCTCAAACGGGTAGTAGGACGTCGTGAACAAACAACCAACAAAGCTCCCCAAGTAGAAATTTATGGCCTGGTCTGCTAGCTATGTAGCAGACACTGCCTGGGAAGGAACCAAGGTCTTGTTGAATAACCGTAACCAATCTGACACAGGGCAGGACATGGCCCCTTTCAAGAATAGTTTTAAGTTGAGTGATAATAAAACACAACTGTCAAGAATGTCACTCCACTGACCATAATACAGATGTCGGAGGATAAAATACTGGATAAGTAAAAACAGTGACCCAAGTCTGCTTTAGACCAGCCAAATTTTCGTAGGAAGGGCCTTATCTGACATAAGTCATGTTACTATTATAGTTCAATGTTATTAAATTTAGCATTATAAAAAGTTTTACTAAAAAAAAGCTCTATGAATAGTGGACCAATTTGGTTGTCCACCATCTTACATCAGTCCTCTACTGTCTATATTCTCCTAGGATACAGTGGTGTTCCCACAGTTTCCTACCCTGTCTATATCATCGAGAGAATGTTGTTCCCACAGTTTCCTCTCCTGCCTATATCCTCCTAGGGACAGTGGTGTTCCCACAGTTTCCTACCATGTCTATATCCTCCTAGAGAGAATGTTGTTCCCACAGTTTCCTCCCCTGTCTATATCCTCCTAGGGACAGTGGTGTTCCCACAGTTTCCTACCCTGTCTATATCATCCTAGAGAGAATGTTGTTCCCACAGTTTCCTACCCTGTCTATATCATCCTAGAGAGAATGTTGTTCCCACAGTTTCCTCCCCTGTTTATATCCTTCTAGAAACAATGGCAAGGTTGTATTCCCGCAGTGTGATAAACCAAACAACCCGAGACTAAATGACGTATCAAAGAGAGGTTGTAAAATGTGCCTGGTAGACCACAGGGAGTCGTAGGGGTTTTGTTGTCAGCGAGAGTGATGCTGCTTTAAAACACGTGTAGGGAAACTTTTTGGACTCCGACCCACTTACAAACATATCAAGGGTCCCGATAGGCTCAATTTTTTTTCAAGTACCTTTTTGCTATATTCTATTGTTTATAAATCGTATTCCTTAAATTCGATCTCTCCCCAAGAACTATTGACTCCCCTTAAAAGAAAGAAAAAAAAAGAATAAAAACAATATATTTTATTTCGGGCATCCAAATATTTTTTTAAAGTATCTAGATACTTTTAAGTATTTGCGAGTTTAAGAGACTCAAAATATAGACTTTCAATGACGCTGTAAGTTTATGACACTACATCAGCTGTCTGTGTCTTGTGAACAGCTGCCACCCAAAGATGTGTGAGGGTAAGTTATTCAACTATTTAAATGGAACGAATTCAATTGAGCTATCCCAAATTGTACACTTTTCCCGTCAGTTTAATGGAAACAATACTTCACTTACCAGATCAGCTGCAACATGTTAAGGTGGGGTGGAGGGAATACGAGTCAGAACACATATTTCTCCAGGTTGTGCTGCAAAATATATCTTATTAGGCAAAATATTCCTTCAGTTAACACCTTTAGTTCAAATGTCTAAATAAAGTAATCCCAGGTTATAAAAGTGGCATTCAAACAAAACGTTTTGAATGTAGAGAGAGTGTTTTGTTAAAATTCCCACAAATAATAGCAACAAAATTTGCGTTACATCACCGCACCGAGAACTGTCGATGTCACAACACTACCACCGAACATAAGCGACACACCACAAGGTCACAAAGCTACCATCGTACATAAGCGACACACCCCAAGGTCACAGCGCTACCACCGGACATAAGCGACACACAAGGTCACAGCGCTACCACCGTACATAAGCGACACACCCCAAGGTCACAGCGCTACCATCAAACATAAGCGACACAGGTCACAGCACTACCACCGAACATAAGCGACACACCACAAAGTCACAACGCTACCACCGAACATAAGCGACACACCACAAAGTCACAACGCTACCACCGAACATAAGCGACACACCACAAGGTCACAACGCTACCACCGAACATAAACGACACACCACAAGGTCACAACGCTACCACCGAACATAAGCGACACACCACAAGGTCACAACGCTACCACCGAACATAAGCGACACACAAGGTCACAGAGCTACCACCGAACATAAGCGACACACAAGGTCACAGCGCTACCACCGTACATAAGCGACACACAAGGTCACAGAGCTACCACCGTACATAAGCGACACACAAGGTCACAACGCTACCATCGAACATAAGCGACACACAAGGTCACAGCGGTACCACCGAACATAAACGACACACCACAAGGTCACAACGCTACCACCGAACATAAGCGACACACAAGGTCACAGCGCTACCACCGAACATAAGCGACACACAAGGTCACAGAGCTATCACACAACATAAGCGACACACCACAGTGTGTGCCTATATTAGGATTGTGAATACTGCCAGAAGGAAAACAGCAAAGGACCAGTCTTTCAGCGCACACAAAACACATTTGAAAGAATGTTTCCAACTTGGGAGGTTGGAGATGGGAGAAAGCCTCACCAGTTCAAACAACACAAGCTTGATCAGAGGAAAATTAATGTTGGGCACCGAGTTCGGGCCAACCACCAATTTACACTGAGAATGAATAAGGAAGAGTTTTATATACAATACATCCCAATTTGCGTGGAGGAAGAGTGGGAAGCAAGCTTAAATGACTCAGTACATCCTCCTTGGACTCGAACCCCGACCTTCTTGCTACAACCCACAGGTAATTCATTCTATTGCAAGTGTGACGCTTTGGACTGCACGACCACCCGTTATGGTAAATATAATAAATCCCAGTCTTCCCCTTTATTAAGTAATGAATGATTGTAATCACTTCAATCAAAAACTAATTTTAATTTGTTATCTTAGATAACATTTTTAGATTTGATCCCGAGTCCATTAATTAGTTATTAGTAAGAAACAAAGAGTAAACCGCCAATAGTTGATTGGGTAGAATCTTTTAAGAGCAGAATTTCATCTAATCGCAAGTGTGTAAACACTGTTAAGGAACGGAATGTAGTCCAACCAACCATCAAACATGTTTTGTAACTGTGCAGCTGTTGCCTGCAGGGCTGGTGGTTCTTCAACACCTTCAAAACAGTGATTTTAACGACAACATTTATCTTCAGAAAAGTAATCAATATTTATTGGGGGGAAAAACAGGTTGTCCGAAAAGCGAAAACTATATCGACAGCTTTGATACTTAATATATTATTTACTAACTAAATAACACAGAATGACCAGTTGTTTTTATTAAAGTAACGAATCTACAAATATTAATTATGAGCATCAGCAGTGACTCACAAAACATCAAGGCGACAATACAAATGTCATCAGTAGTGACTCACAAAGCATCAAAGCGACAATACAAATATTGCCATCAGTAGTGACTCACAAAACATCAAGGCGATGATACAAATGTTGCCATTAGTAGTGACTCACAAAACATCAAGGCGATGATACAAATGTTGCCATTAGTAGTGACTCACAAAGAATAAAGGCGACAATACAAATGTTGCCATCAGTAGTGACTCACAAAGTATCAAAGCGATGATACAAATGTTGCCATCAGTAGTGACTCACAAAACATCAAGGCGATAATACAAATGTTGCCATCAGTAGTGACTCACAAAGCCCCAAGCCGACAATACAAATGTCGTCATCAGCAGTGACTCACAAAGCATCAAGTCGACAACACAAATGTTGTCATCAGTAGTGACTCACAAAGCATCAAGGCGATAATATAAATGTTTCCATCAACAGTGACTCACAAAGCATCAAGGCGATGATACAAATGTTGCCATCAGTAGTGACTCATAAAACATCAAGGCGATGATACAAATGTTGCCATCAGTAGTGACTCACAAAGCATCAAGGCGATAATATAAATGTTGCCATCAACAGTGACTCACAAAGCATCAAGGCGAATACAAATGATGCGATTGTAATTATAATTTTCGGACAAACTGCAAATTAAGAAGCTCCATTGGTAAACTAAAAAAATAGTTTCAATGATTAGAATAAATTAGGGTTCTCTTCACTAAAAATAATAAGTTATAGAACACATCGTATTTTAAATGAACTACAGTCTTATATAGGTAAAGAACCTTTTTATGGCATTTATAATAGTCACTAAAATAACATTCTTAAATGTTACGGTTATGTGATAGGGTCTATATAACTGTCATTTTTCATACACCATTTAAATATTTGTGAAACAATCTTAAAACTAAGAAATGCTATTAAATTTCCTCCCAGAAGTGATAGTGCATCACTGCATGGGCTCGCCGCGATCCGTCCACAGTTTCATCTTATGCGACACAGTAGATGTTTCTTTTGTTTCCTGTGTTCGAAGCTATGTTTAATAAGTATTAGTCTTACAAACTGTGAATTTATGACAGACTTTTATAAATCCAGGCCTATACCTGTCCTTACCTGCATTATGGTAAGTGAGCAGTGGCTCGGTACCGCTAAGCTTTTTTTAAAATAAAACTAAAAAATCACAGGATAAGTTAATATAAATAATATCTCCTGCTGTAGAAATAACATGAATTTCAAATATTACAATAACTGCTATTATACAAACGCATTAATATGTTGTCGCTATAAAAGACATGTTTTAAAACCATAGTTATTAGAATATGAAAACTACTTTTAAAAAGTAGCCACACAAAGTTATGAAAATTTCATCATTAAAATTATTTTATCATTCAAGTTGTAAAAACCTCTAAAATATTACTTGATGTCCGTGCGGTATCGACCCAGTGTGCGCTTAACTTTATACAGTAACAAATTCAAAACAGAAAAAGCATACCCAAAAATGACCAAACTAGGAAAAAATTTGTACGAAGATTAGAATGAATCAAAGATCAATACTACTGGAGGATGTTTTAGGAAAGAGTTAAGAAAGGTGATCGCCTTATAAAGGTAAGTTCACATTTGCAATATTTTAGAACATATCTCGATTGGTTGTAATTATGTGTTTACATTTTCAGGTCGGTGTGAAATATAGCTAGGCAAACAATACAATAATTATTGTAAAAAAGTGATAAAAAAACTACCACATTAATTAAAATCATGTAGATTTAATAACAATTTGAATAGGCTAGTTACATTACTGTTTCACACTTCATTTTAGGTGTGGTGCTTTCCTCATATGATACATATGTTCCAAAGTAGTTGTATTCACATATGATCAAGGATTTCCAAGAGAGGCAAAGACTGTGAAAGTACCAGATCAGGCAGGATAAGGTGGAAATGACAGTGAGAGTGCGGGGTTCACAGACAAGTATGAGCCAATGAATACTCAGGTAACCTTGCGATGTACTAAAATATTTTATTCCACTATAAAATGAACACAATATATTATTTACTCGCGTATTACAAAGTTTACGTGAAAGTGAAAAAACAAATAGTTAAGATGCAGCAAGTGTGTTTCCTGTGTAGCAATTACTTTTAAATTGTAATACTCGATTTTGTACAGTTAGTTTCCTACACCATACTTAGAGCACCAACCATATTATCTTGACAGGCTAAGGATACCTTCCCCTCTTGGCTTTGTCGGTGGAATTTCGTGCAGGACCTATTTGTAGTTCAATGAAGGTAGTTTAAGGTAAATCATTTTGCCATGAGACTGTTGTTAATTTGCCACTTTCAATGTCTTCTTTAACTAGGAAAGTATAAGAAGAGTATGTAATTTATTCTAAGATAGTTGTGCAAGTTGCAACATGCTTTCTTTAACTTCCGATTCAGCGTTTTCTGGATGATAATAGTAAAAGCCAGCGTGTGCTGGTTGACGTAACATCCATCCACTGAGCCTCCACAGTCGGGAAAGTTCCATCTTTATTACACTACCTCCCACTCTGTTTAGTTGAGCACTTGGAAATTAAAACATAGGACAACCTCTCGCAACATTTTTTCAATATATTTAACATACCTTTATTATTTGCTGTAATCCTGCCCAGAATTTAAAAGTATGCTACGTTACAATAATAAAAGCTTAGTATTATGTAATGATATTGATTTGGACCGCTCTCATATATTTAAAGTCATGGATGGAGGTATTTTTCTTTAAAGTCTCGTATGTAAATTATCCTTTTAAGACTTCATCCATGGAGAATCACGAGCTTTTCAGGAACAATATAGAAGGATTGCACCATTAAAACTTATTTTTTTATTTCAAAATTTCACTCCGTAGTATTTACCAAACTAGCAAAGACGCCAGCTCCCTATACCCAATAGGAAGCTAGCCTTCAAGACACCTGTCGCAGGGACGCTTTCGATTTGTTGGTTTTGACACTGGTCACGAGAGGCCCAAGGGGCAAGGGGTATGTCATATATAAGCTGCTTGTACGTATGAATATATAGAGAGTGCCGGCGACATAAACCTAGAATACGTGTAATATTACGACAGTACTACTGACTTATATACAAAGAATACACAGAAAATAACCTGTATCTCAAGTAAAATTGTATAAAAAGATATAATCACTTCAATAAATCGTGTGCAACATTAAAAGTTGTATTTATTCACGTAAAATATCGTAATAATTGGCGCTCGATCACGGGGGTATAAAAACTAATTATATCAGCAATACTTCCGAAACGTTATACATTGACGCCCAATCGCGGGGTAAAACAAACAGTAACATAATCATTGGCGCTCGATCACGGGGCTATAAATACCAAATATACCACGATAATTCCGAATCATTTAAATACCTTTATTATTTGCTGTAATCCTGCCCAGAATGCAAAAGTATGCTATGTTAAAATAATAAAAACTTAGTATTATAATATTTCATTCCAAGAATCCCTTAAACTTAATCAATTACAAAAACCAACTCTGATAACTAAAGGAGGCGGTGAAAGTGCTTCTGTTGGCCAAGGCTGAAAAGGCTCTTGACAGAGACGAGTTCAATCCTACTTCGAGAGTGTGGCTACAAAAATTGAATGAGCCAGGAGTAGCATCCTATTACATTTAAGGTTGATATAGCAAGCAAGAAAACTAATCAGGTTGTTCAAACTTATCCTTCATTTCCGAGTGTGGACTTAGCCCGCAACTTCGTCTGAAAGTGGTACTAGTATAAGGACAGTTATTTTAAGTGCATGTAGGCCTACTGTATAAAGTACAAAATATTATAAGGGGGCGTTCAAGTATTAAGCACTTTAGGAAGGTAGAGGGGTTCAAGCTTTGCTTATTTTTGCGTACAAGGTAAAGGGTGGGAGTCGGGGGGGGGGGG
>CABFWO010001061.1:50041-65063 GCA_902155825.1 Timema genevievae | reverse complement strand
TATTTTATTGTATTTATTGCAGCATCATTCAACGGTTTCACCTATTCACTGTTTTCACCTTCATATCATGAGGATAAGGGCTAGCGACTGCTGCCTGTAACTCACAAAGCATAATTAGCCCTTTCTAGGATGACCTAGGTTGACGATTCTGTCAATTTGGATATTCCTAGTCGGGCAACAGCCGTACGGCGAGATAAAAGGGAATGTTGAAACAGTCGCTAGCAGAACTGGTTCAAAAGCTGGCCAATAGCCTCTCCTGTTTGGACGTGTACGATCATTACAAAACCACTTTCGTTTTAAGTCCGATCAACGAGAATGTAATACGAATACAGTTAAAACAATCATAGCCAAAAAACCAGTTAGCTTCTTAAAACAGAAAAACTTTTATGTAATCCGTAAAATTAAGTCTCGTCATTTGAATATCCGAACGTGAGAGGAATATTGTTACATTAACTTGGTGTTATTTCTTCCACAGCAAGTGCGCGTCTAGTTACAGGTGAAATGAATTAAAGGCTTATGTATTTGTAAGTTTTGTATTGCGTTTATAAAACAATAACATAGTAATCTATCCGCAGTTATCTCGCGATGCAGCTGACGTAACAAGAGAGACCAGCTCTGCTAACCTTGAGGGTCAGCGACCCGGCACCTTACGGCGTTGCCAGTTCCGAGGCACACGCAGACGTTTTGCCACCATCGGCATTTAAGCCGGTCCACACTATTCGCGAAAACTGACAAATGTTTCGGCCAAATATTCGCTTGAATGTTTGCCTACATTAGTCACTCAATTTTTTCATAAAACCTACACGAATATTTGCCTTTTGTGGACCTCACACACTTCTCGCGAACATCTAACTCGAATATTCGATAAAATCATTCCCTTCGGAGGAATACACAATGGACCGCGCAGGTGAGGTGACCACTGCTGTTGATGCTGCAGCTTATATTATACTAACAAGTTTGTAATAAGCCCAGAAGGAAAATGAGGTGGTGGTTGGTATCTTTCAACAAGCGTAGGACAAGATTATACATACATATATAAAGTTTTTCAAAACGTGTTCTAGGGTTCTGGGTCTGTACCCAGTTTGATACAAGTCGTACCAAAGCAAACTAAAGTCGGCAAAGCTATTTGGTGATAGCAAAACAATATCAGATTATGGACAGGTCCATTCCTTTGCCCAATGCGCCTTGCCCTGTCTTTGCTTCCATCCTTCAATGACGTCATGACAGCTCCTCCTAAGGATGATTTGCGCCCAAGACTCACCTCCAAAATGGTTCTCTTCTCACTTTCTCTTCTTAGGACTTCATTTGTCCACCTGATTTGTTCAAGTCATCTCCATCACCACATTTTAAACATCTCCAAGTATTTACATATCAACGTTTATACTTAAGATCAATTTCTGCGGGCGTTAACACTAGAAACATCAAACGAGCTTCGGTGGCCGCATGGTCTGACGTGCTACTCTCGCGATTGACTAGACGATCGGTGTTCGATCCCGGTCGGGTGCACAGAGTGGTTTTCCTCAAATGGTTTTTAATCTCACTCTACGCAAATGAGGTTACAATTCCTCTAGATTCAACCTTCCTCATCCCAAACACATTAACGTAATTAGTATATAGGAGTATATAACCCAAGCGTTAGTTATACGCGGTGCTAATAAAATAGTAAACAAACAAATGAATGCGAGCCTTTGTAGATCCGTTATGTTCATAAATCACCGACCTTAAAATTATTTTAATTAACTAATTGATGATAAAAAATTGAAGTATGATTTATAAACATAACAGGACGACAAAGGCTAGCATTTATTTGTTTATTTACTTTTTTTAGGACCGCGTCTTACTACCCGTTCGGGTTGTACGCCTATGTACTAATTACGTTAATGCGTTAGGGATGAGGAAGGTTGAATTTAGAGTAATTGGACCCATGAGAGTGGAAAACTATTTAGGAAAAAACCACTCTTAGCGCACCCGACCGGGATCGAACACTGGTCGCCCTGTCATCAGCAGTCTTGTTTATTGTGAGAGTTGCGCGTTAGACCGTGCGGCAATGGAAGTTCGTTTGATGTTGTTTCTGGAGTTAGTGCCCTTAGGAGAGATTAATATTAGGTATAAACGTTGACATTTGGGATTTCTATATTTCAATTACATTAGTTATATTTAATCAGTTGAAATTATTGTAAAAAAAATATTGAGAATTTTCCGGAAAAATGTAGGGAAAATTTTCCGTCTCACATCTCTAGTCCTAAGTGACATCTCTATCAAGCGGAAAAGACAAAAATTTCCCTCTAGTGTCAAAGTGTCAAAGCTGAAAAATATATGTTCATTGAAATGCTATTAGGGTGTTCGGATCACCACACCTTTACAAAGAACAATTTGAAAGTGAATTGCTTCGTTGAGAACTGCAACAGGCACTCCCCAGTGCTTAAGGAGCGCAGCCATGCAACTACCACTCCGCAGTGCTCAAGGAGCGCAGCCATGCAACTAACACTCCCCAGTGCTCAAGGAGCGCAGCCATGCAACTAACACTCCCCAGTGCTCAAGGAATGCAGCCATGCAACTAACACTCCCCAGTGCTCAAGGAGCGCAGCCATGCAACTAACACTCCGCAGTGCTCAAGGAGCGCTGCCATGCAACTAACACTCCCCAGTGCTCAAGGAACGCAGCCATCCAACTAACACTCCCCAGTGCTTAAGGAACGCAGCCATGCAACTAACACTCCCCAGTGCTCAAGGAACGCAGCCATGCAACTAACACTCCGCAGTGCTCAAGGAGCGCTGCCATGCAACTAACACTCCCCAGTGCTCAAGGAGCGCTGCCAAACCAAACGAGCCTGACGACTCTGATAAGGGAGGCCGGAGTTAGATCCCAACAGGTTAACTAAACTCAAGGAAGTTTCCATAAGTGTTAGGAGAATGTATTTTACATTATTACAGAAGAAATCATCTTACAAAGCCAATATTTAGGCTCGAAATTAAATGTACTTATTGTATGTACCCTCTTTACAAGCAAAATGAATAGTGACCTTGAAATGTAGCTAGCTCCACCTGTTTCCCACTCGCTAGTTTGGTCAAGCAGACGCTATTGCTTCTGGTGACAGACAGATGCAAGAACCGGAAACAGCCCGAGAGACGGGTGAGCAGGTGTGACCCCTGACCCGACAACTCTGTCAAGTCTGTTGCAACGTCTCAATTGGAAGTTTTTCTTGTGCTTCAATTGAAAGCGTGTGGGCATACCCTAATTCTATTTTTGCAGTAAAAAGTTTTCTTTAAATAATTCACCTTTTTTTTTGAACTAGTTGTCTTACTACTCGTCTGGGATATAAACATTTAATGGGGAACTAACGGGCTAAAAAAGAGAACATTAACCTCTGTCTGGGTAGAGGGAGTGTGGTAGCAATCGAGAAAACGCCACACTCACCTGGTCAAGTTTCGAACCACAACCTTCCTGTCACCAGCAAACCAGACTAGAAAAAACCTTTAGAGCAGTGATGAATTTGAATATATAGGAGGACATTTTGAAAATAGTACCAGTAAGAAAATATTTTTCATCATGCATTTCCCATCTTGGCTAACTCAGCCATTGTTGGCATGAAGTACCAAGAAGAATAAAATTGTCCGAGATGCAAAATGAAGAGTCTGTGAAAACTATATTCAAATAAGGACGTGGCTCGGTGATGAGACAAGAGACTAAATACCCAAATTCAACTGGTTTGAGAAGAGAGCTACTCTTACCATTCCCATCTTCACGTTTGGTGGAATGTGCTTTTAATGCTGTAACTTCAAAATCATTTGTAGTAAACACCAAGCTCAAGGATCTCACTAACTTATAATCAAACTTGATGGATTTTTTCCTTGAATCTAATGAGCTAGTGCTGCTAGACCTAAAATGACTAATTTAAATTTACCGTGTTTATACCTAAAATTGTAAATTTAAGGTGGTATTAATTTGTTTTTGTTAAATTGTAAATTTTACCATAACCTTGCAACACCGTATTTGTTTTTTATATTAATGGAGGGAGGGAGGCATTAAATGTTTTGAAGTATCGGGGTGGGGCATGATTCAAAAAAGGTTAAAAACCACTGATTTAGAGCATGTGCCCACCAGAGATGGTAGTAGGTCTATTTAACACTAGAGTTAACTCTGTTTCATTCGTGTAAGTCACAGCTCAATAGCGGTTTGTCACATTTATTTACCTACTTGTTGGCGTGAAACCGAGCCAAAACCAGTAATAAATCCGTAGTTAGTATTAAAACCGAGCTAATTTACACAGGCCACAATTAAAAAATCTATGTATAAAAAGTAATGAAGTGTAGACTAGCTTGCCACCACCCTGGCATGGTCACGTGGTCTCATATATTGCTCAAAGCTTGTGCGGATTGCGGAGTTTCAATATCAGCTTTAGTTGAGGTCTACAGCTACCTATAGAGTTAATACTTCAGGTCAAGGTGGAATGGTAGGGAACACGAGAAAAGCGCAACGTTTTTGCAGTTTTAAGAGCTAAAACTTTTGTTTTGTCAAAATAAAGAAAATATTGCTTCTATACAAACAGAGTTTAATTTTCTTTGCATGATGACCTCAACAGTATTGTTGAATATCTGGAAGAGAAAAAGTTGTCATTAAATTCCAGGATACCCTTGACAGATATTCAACGACTGTTGTTAATATCACCCTGTGAAGAAATTTAACTCTTTGTAGAGTAGCAATATTAGATTTATTTTCACCAAAAAACTATTTTGCCATAAAAACTGAAAATAGACTTACCTTTTCTCGGTCCCCTGCAACACCACTTTGGGGGCATTATTTTTGTAGTTTTGAGGGACATTATTTTTGTAGTTTTGAGAGCTTTTTTTTCCCGGTAAAAAAATAATCTAATATTGCCCCAGTAGAAACATGGAGTTTAATTTTCTTCACATGGTGATATCAACAGCTGTTGTTGAATAGCTGTCAAAGTGTGTTCGGTCTGGGGTCTTTAATCCATTAGGGTGGTAAATACCTCAGGATGTAACAGGAAAGTGGGTGTTTATGCTTGTCAGGGGAATGGGTGTGCTAATCGGCCTTGTCCCACTACTTCAGTTTAAAATCGGTATAGGATTTTTTTGTGATAAATAATAATTTTTAACTTTCAAAATATGAATATGAGAGTAGGCCTAGTATACAAATATTTGATTTTTTGAAATTTTTTAGATTTTATAAAAAAATTAATGTTTGATCTTCGTTTGCTATATATAAATGAAGAATGTTTATTGAGATTTACAAGAAGATATATTTGCTTTTCCGACGCAAACTTAGTTTAGGGAAGTTTACTGAAAACGCGCCTTTGAAATTGTTTTGTCCTATCTATTATTTATTATTTTAGAAAGTTTGTACGACTGTGTTGTCCAATTTATTTTATCCGCTCATGGAAATTACATTAATATAATATTTGCATAAATGCGGCTTAAAGCCCCGAATAATGAGTGTTTGCATACACTAACAGTGACAATGCACTAAAAAGAAAACTTAACACTAGTGTTAGTTTGAACAACATGTTTCCACTCGAGATTTAAAAAATCCTTGCCGATGGTTTAAATCTAAATGTATAAAAGAGAGAAAAGCATAAAGCGCCAGACTTAGCGGAGTGCGGCCTTGGCAAAATAGTATAACGCTATAAATAAAACTACGAGCAAAGATGATAAAAAAAAAGATAGCTTGACGCACACAAAAGGTATGAAGAGGGGAGGGGAGCGACAAGTTGAGCGCATGCGCGTGTCGATCTATTTATATCACCCCTCCCCCTAACCATATCAGCAATGTTTATAAATACAGGAATACAGGTCATTTCTCCTTGTAACCGCGAGGAAAAGTGGGTCGACTCGCAGTCCTAGAAAAGACACACAATTGAAAGTTAGCCTGCGGACTCGTAGCATATTTTGTCACCTGTGTATCATCAACATTCATTCTCGTGTATTAGAATTCATTTTATCCATACAATATAACAAATATTAACTAAGAACTCTTTAAGTTAATTACCGCTCTTACAAAAGCACGCCACCTATCCATATATTGAGCTAGATTCCATATTCCTTCCTGCCTTGAGCTAGTTATATCCAGTCCAACTCAATACCCTATCCCTGCCTTGAGCTAGTTATATCCAGTCCAATTCATTATACCGTACCCATATCTTGAGCTAGTTCTAGCCAGTCCACCTCATTACACCCTATCTCTTTCATGTCCATTTTAATGTTATCCTCCTATCTGCATCTAGGTTTTCCCAATGCTCTCTTTCCATCAGGTTTGCTAGAATCTCCCATTCGCGCTGCATGCCCGGCCCACCATGATCTACGATATTTGATTATCAGAACAATGTCTTGAGATGAGTGCAGCTTATGTAACTCCTCATCATGTTACCTCCTTCACCCCCCAGTAGCTTAATCCCTTTAAGGACCAAATATATTTTCCATTCACCTTGTTTTCAAACACTAAATTTGTTTTCGTAATGTAAGGTAAGAGATCATGTTTCACACACATAGATAACAACGGTAAAATTGTTTAATATAGTCAGAGTTTTACATTCCTTGAAAGCAGGCGAGATTACAACTTACTGACCGAGTAATAGCATGCTTTTCCAAAATGTATTTTTTCCCTAATTTCCAAGCTAGTATCGTTATTGCTACAATGGGTCCTAAATATTTACTCATTAAACCTGTCAAATGATATCTTGTTCGAAGTAATCTCTAAAATTTCATCCAAAATCCCGTGTTCTTTGTGTGATCTTATAATTAAACTTTTCAGCATTCACTTCTAAACCTATTTCCTTACTAACCTCTAATAACGTTTCTACATTTCTTGCAACAGCTTCCTTTATATTTCCCATCAGAGCCAAATCGTCTGCGTACCCTTATGGCTGCATTGTACCATTTAATGTCAAGCCTTCCATACTTTCTTGTATTACCATAATAACATAATATAGGGTTAGATTAAAACACTAATGGGGAAAGTGCATATCCTAGTTCAAGCCCATTATGTATTTAGAAAGTATCTGTTAAGTGACATCCAACCCGTACCCTGTCACGCATATCAGTTAAAGATACCTTAATCAGCTTGACAAGTTTTTGTAGGGTATCTCAAAATGTAACATAACTTGTTTATTTTAACTGAATCATAGGCCTTTTAAAATCTATGTGTAAATTATGTAGTCATGTAGTATTCACACATTTTTAAATAATATTTGCTGAGTAGTAAAAATCTTATCCGTTGTCCTATTTCGTCGAAATCCATTTTGATGATCCCCAATTATTTCCTCAGCA
The DNA here is from genome assembly GCA_902155825.1 of Timema genevievae. NCBI lineage: Eukaryota > Metazoa > Arthropoda > Insecta > Phasmatodea > Timematidae > Timema > Timema genevievae. The sequence goes on along the minus strand of CABFWO010001061.1, from coordinate 57,777 downwards.
TATAGTGTCAATCTCATTAAAATTATGTTCGATAAAATGATGTACCATATTGAAAGTAGGCTAGTGAGATACCTCTATAGTTATTACAATCTGTTTCATCCCCTTTTTGAAAACAGGTATTATAGTACCTTCCTTCCATTCTTGTGGCAATACCTCAGTGTTCCATAAGGAGCATAGCAATTTACGAGTTTATATTTTTCTTTTCACCACCCCCTTTTATTAACTATGCTGGAATCGAATCTAAACGTGGAGCTTCATGATTATTTGACTTCCCTAATACTCGACTCTGGTACAGCATTATGGATTGTGAGAATCTCACACAGTTCAGATCATTCAAAATATGACTGGTGGTCGTTCCATTTACTTTTAACATAGCTCGATTATGCCATCAGGTTACCATTTTCATCTTTCACTAAAATGACCCTAACCTAATACTATATCTGTTAGTACCTAATAAAGATCGCTGATAAAAACACCTAAAAACCCACTTATTTTATTTTGGATGCAAAGCAACTGTCTAATAATTTCTTGAAAATGGTTAGTCATTCCGGTGAAAACCTTTTGGTTCAAACCCAATAATACATTGATTTGAATAATATGGTTTTATACACAAGTTTGGAAATTACAGATTTTGTACAACAGACTATGTTAAAAAATATGGTTTAATTGGCTGAACAAAATAATATGTTCAACTAGCAACTCACTTGGGAGAATATAATTTTAAAGTACCTAGACTGTATTAATGCTCGGCCCTAGAAATAATATTTTTTCAAAAAAGAAAATGAGATAACAAAAGTCCTTACCTTTTATCTTTAAGTAAAGAAAGCAAACCATTAATTCTGCAGCTGGCTTGCCAGTAATAATTTGATGCATGGTTCCCTCCCCCCCACCTTCTATTCCTTCTACATAAACAGTATTTTATTTTCAGGCTGTATACACAGTATTGTTGCCACGAAATAAATTGTTGCAGTATAGTTTTCCTTTATTATGTCTCTTTATCTCCTTTCCTTACTATATTAAAATTAAAATGTGTTTCTCTGGATCCAGAATAATAATTGAATATTGAATTATTAGTTTAATCAGATAAGATACATAATGTATTTAATTAAACCACATACAACCAATAAAATTGAAGAAACCCAATATAACCCAACTTTTTTTAAAATAACCAGTTTGTTTATCATCATCAAGGAATATACAAGTCCATGTCTCATTAATTCAAAGTTATTTGTATTTATTGTTTAATATAATATATATCTAATTTTTGTGTGTTTTTAGTTTTAGCATAATTTTTCAATTGTCAGTAAAAGAACAAGCCAAATCTCGCGGCACACACACCTTTGAGAACCAACCAGCAGTCTATATCATTGTAATATAACCGCAGACAAATGTACTTAATAGCGAGCACTTGACACCCAACTCCAATTGGGATAAGGATCTCAATCATAAAACTCACATTATTTATTATTCCTAAATAATCTTATAAATCAGGTGTTCATAATAAATACAATCGTCCTGATACCTTCATGGAGCATTTTTGATATTGGATTAAAAAAATAGCTCTTGTACAAAATGTAAGTTTTAATGTAGTAATGAGAATGTAACAAGAATATTATTTCATCTTAAGGCTTTCTTTAGAAACTAAAATCCCATACACACCACTATGGAGTCAGTAAAACTACACACGCTCCAAACTCCAAAATACCCTAATATATTATTATGATAAATCTATAATTTTATCTAAATTATACTTTATTATTCTTTAGGGACCAATATTTGTAGTTTTGATTGACAAATTTATTTAAATATAAATTCACAATGTCAAAGAAGCTGTCCATGAAGTAATCTTTATTGGAGAATTTTATTGCAGTGTATTTGTTATTACTAGTTAATATATTTAATAGACATTTGGGAAGGAGTCGAAGGCTTGGCACCCTACCATACACGTCTTACTACCCATTCGGGCTATTTGCATAATTCAGACTAATGGCGTAGGAATTATGGTGTAATTTAGATAAATCGGACCGTTATTTGGGTGGGTAGGGACTGGGAAACCACCTTTTAACACCCGGCAAGATTAGAACCCAGACAATTCTGCCAAGAACGTCATTGTGTGGGGGTTCTCCATCCATTGTTTAGCGCTTGAAAACATAATATTGTCCCCCGAAATAGTAAAATGAGGGATGTCGTGACCTTGAAACAAGTGTCCCGTGATTAGAATCCCAGAATCGGGCAGTGCGATATCACCATCAACTTAACGGTAACGTAACGAACGCTTCTCTTCGCTGTTTTTGAATGGAAAACATCACGATGCAGTTGTCCAGGGGAGCCTTTTGTTACACTTTATCTAGTAAAGCTTCCATTTAAACCGTTCCAACCATTGCTTGTGTTTTTCTAGAGTTTTTACGTTACGTTAAGTTGATGGTGATCTCGATATAAATACGTTCAGATCGGCCAACTTGTGGAGTGCACCACGATCTACAACATAGACAAATATTGTTCTGCTCTCAATGTTGGCAACATGTTGCAATAATAGTTTTAATGTTTTGATGGCAGTTATCTATCAAACGCTAGAGACCATATTATTAGACGTAGGCCTATAGATACATATTATCATGTACTGTCCTATGTGCTCTTACAAAATTCCTAGATCTACCTGCAGGTATTCAAACGAGTCATTTATCTTCAGCTGTCGCCCTTGAAATATATTATCAATATTAGTCGCAATAAACTATGTTAAACGGTCGTTGCTGTTGAAGAGCTTCGCGTCCCACGTTAACTCGACAATGCTTCGAACTCCGCAGTCCTGTCGTGCGGGTTCCGGTAACCACGTCGCTATTATCTTCCTGTACCTCAAGGTCACATCTTGTACAATATTCTAATGGACGAAGCTTGGAGGAAAATCCAAACTTATTATATTTGTACCTTGTCTTGGTGCTCGGCCGCTCTGTCAAGGTGAACGGAAGGCGTCATTGAGAGGAAATATAGCCGCAAATGCGCCGACGTAGTGTGAAAACATATGAAAAATAACATCGGTACACCCTGTCTAAATTCGAACCACAAACTAGACTAGATATCACAAATGGATGACACCCCTGAAGAAATAATTGTTTTCAAATTTTCTTCAATAACATAACTAATTAAATGCGCAATAAATGGGAAATCGTTTACTCTTATTTCTGTAATCTCGTGAAAGAGAGGCGAGGGGGATGTACTGTGTTCTAAATGTACTCTAGTTTCCTCTTTGTCGCTTAAAAGACGTCTTTAGGCAATTTCAATGTCGCGTTTGAAACGTGATCCCAAACATTTTATTGCATAAACAAACACCATAACTCTCTGCTTCTTTAACAGATGAATGATTGCAAGAATAGTAACAAAACAATGTTTGACTAAAACCAATATAATATCTACATTTTTTGTAGGCGGTTAAACTTAAAATATAAGATTTAAACTATTTAAATATAAAATAATCCTTCATACATGACGATTAAGAAAGTATTACTAGCACATAATAGATGGACACTACTATAGTCTGGTGGTAAGAAGACTCCGGTAACAACCCCCGCACGAAGCACTAAGAGGTCGTCCGTCCTCTTCAGAGAGCATCACAGCAATCTGCACAACAATATACCTATACTCCATTCACGGTAGGAATTACTCTCTGAAAGGTCTTTTTTCCTACCAATACCCTACTATATAATAGATTTATGGTAGGGAAAAAGGCCTTTCAGAAAACAATTCCTATGCTGAACAGACTTTACTATGAGAATTCATACATTAGACTAAAGAAATGTCAATTTACTACTCCCCGACAGATAACGTGCGGTCTGTGCCTGTATTTTAGTTGATAACAATGGACGTGGGAAGGCGTGTTATTATTGGATGGATATGAAGAAAGGCAAAGGCAAATGTGCACTTGTTCTTTTGATAACAAAATGTTGAGATACGAAGAGCATGAATGTGAGTACATGATATCAACATCATTCGAGAGGAAAAGGACACAATGTTCCAGAAAATGAGACCACAAAGAACTATGTTAGGTTTGTCCCACAACTACCGTACACGCGTGCGCGTTTGGACGTGCTAGAACACACCAAAGTACGTGGGCGCGAGTATAGGATCGCCGTTTGTTCGCACTTCCCTTGTAAAGGTATGGCTACACGGAGCCGACTCGCACCGCACCTTCTAACAATTTTTATATTATTTATAGACTGAGTTCTATTACAAAATAGGTTTGTGTTTTATTTTTACTTGCATAGGTTTTCACCTATTTTATAAAATTAAGTTAGCTATTAATTATGAAGAGTAAAGTTTTAAGTTTGCTAATGATTAAGAAGAATAATGTTTGTTGCTCAATAAGTTGTTGTATATAATATTGTTTACATGTACGTAATGTTGGAAACAATGGCTACAGCGTCTGCCAATCACTGTAAGCGATCACTTGTTTATCACGGCTCTTAAAATCAAGGTCAGCGTGATCACCGACATCGTAAAATCACTGTTTCGCCCAATCCCTACAGTGCTTAGTGGTTAGCATGAAAACAAAGTTCGGAAGCTCCCTAACATTTTATTTCCGGTGGTAGGTGGCTACACGATCCGCACCGCTAAAGTGCGAAGCAATGCTCTCTCGACGATTCGTCTGCGCCGGTGCGGACCGTGTAGCCACTTGCATTTAAAAACATCGATAGCATTCCGCCGGGAAAATGCGGTGCGGTGGGGCTCCGTGTAGCCCGTCCTTAATGGGTTGCCACCGCGCTTGACTTGCTACTCGTGCCCTAGTGTACACTACAGTCCATATAACTCGCAGTGGTAGTCACTTCAACTAAGTGGTCACCAAGTTCAAACCACGAGGCAGATGTCCATAGTCGTGCTGGCTATTAGCAGCCTAAACTCGTTAATGTAACAAGGCAACAGGAGGCAGATGTCCATAGTCGTGCTGGCTTATTAGCAACCTAAACTCGTCAATGTAACAAGGCAATAGGAGGCAGATGTCCATGGTCTTGTTGGCTATTAGCAACCTAAACTCGTCAATGTAACAAGGCAACAGTAGGCAGATGTCCATGGTCTTGCTGGCTATTAGCAGCCTAAATTCGTCAATGTAACAAGGCAACAGGAGGCAGATGTCCATGGTCTTGCTGGCTATTAGCAACCTAAACTCGTCAATGTAACAAGGCAACAGGAGGCAGATGTCGATATAGTCTTGTTGGCTATTAGCAACCTAAACTCGTTAATGTAACAAGGCAAAAGAAGGGAAATTTGTAATCAATTACACCTACAATCGTCTGAAGAAAGGATGTCAAATTAAAAAACGTCTAGCGTACGTACACCTGACTGTCCTGTTACTAGTCAAAGTAACACACAATACATAATTCCACATACACACTGGTGATGCTTTACTACATAATTCAACAACCAGTAAAACTTGTATTGAAATAATAATTAATGATGAAGGAAATTATTTCAAGATGTTTGTTACACATTGAGCGGTAAGAAACAGTCGGTAGGCCTAGTAGTTTTAAGTGGATACAAAAAATGTATACAAATTATTATAAATGTATACTAAAATTGGTTTTACAAAATAAAGCCCTTATCTAGTGTAATGTACGACGTTATAATATTGTGATTGAAACAATGTTACACTGTGAACCACTTAACAAGATTATTAAATTATAATTATTTGCAGGTAAGGATTTAAGTAGAATTTGATATGCAACTTATTAAAAAAGGATCAAAAACATTTAATGTATAATCAGGAACTAAATTAGGTAAATTATAAACCTAGAACATGTTATAGTTCTAATATATTAAAATACAATTAGATAAGTTGTTAAGTTAGAACACAATGACGTATCTAAGTTCGATTGAAATAATATCCTTAGCTTTTATCGGTCTATTGCTCCTTAGATAAATTTCCAGACAGCAGAGTCGTGGCACCTATCGACATGTTTCTATGTGTCCACACTTAGGAAAACTTTATTAATATTAGGGTTAAATTAGATGAATTTGTAAAGTCACGGAAAACATTGGTTTCGCTTGAAACTTTAGCAAAATATTTTCGTTCAAACCGGCCAGACCTGAGTCTGCGCCTGGCCCCGTTGTTAAGGTCGTCAACCCTGGACCGGCTCGCCAAGGTCGACCTCCCTCCCGCCCCTTTTTCAAACAAACTGATACAATAACATGAGAGGGCAGTAACCGTTTCATCACATTCGTTCATCGAGCGGACCCACAACGGGTCACGATCCGTTTATATAAGAGCCTGTATTTTCTGACATCCAAGGGTAACCCCCCACCCATCCACTTTCCATTTATAAATTTTATTACAAGCCATACAAATATCGACTAGGATGGAACCACGATCTCCTCAGTCTTGTGATAGAAGCGGGTCTGAGCTATAGTTGAAATCACAATTTCTTCTAGAGGTGTGACAGTATCAAGTTTGAATCCAATACACCAAATGGTAAAACTCACTTTGATTTTGGGTGCACATAATTATATCGTAAATATAATAATAATTTAGAGGTTAACATTTTTCACGATTACAATAGAGTATATATAAAAAAAAGTCAAATTTGGAGAAGGCCTTGTATAATATTGCTAATTAGTATACGTTTATACGTTTCACTTTACTTTGGTATTTTAAAAAGTGACTAAAACGGATACACTGTAGTCTTTGTGCGAGTTATGAGAGGTAACTGAGTGGGAGCTTTGAGAGGGAGCTTTGAGAGGTAACTGAGTGGGAGCTATGAGAGGTAACTGAGTGGGAGCTATGAGAGGTAACTGAGTGGGAGCTTTGAGAGGTAACTGAGTGGGAGCTTTGAGAGGTAACTGAGTGGGAGCTATGAGAGGTAACCGAGTGGGAGCTTTGAGAGGTAACCGAGTTGGGAGCTATGAGAGGTAACCGAGTGGGAGCTATGAGAGGTAACCGAGTGGGAGCTATGAGAGGTAACCGAGTGGGAGCTATGAGAGTTAACTTTAGTGGGAGCTATGAAAGGTAACTTTAGTGGGAGCTATGAAAGGTAACTTTAGTGGGAGCTATGAGAGGTAACTTTAGTGGGAGCTATGAGAGGTAACTTTAGTGGGAGCTATGAAAGGTAACTAAGTGGGAGCTATGAGAGTTAATCGAGTGGGAGCTATGAAAGGTAATGAAGTGGGAACTAAAAGGTTTCTTATTGCAAACAGTGGCTGACAGTATTACCATAATCACACTTTTTATTGATAATTTAGTATTACTAAGTAAGTTAAATAATAACTATCAGCCAATGTTTGCTATAATAAACCTTCAGCTAGCTGTCAGTTAGCTACATTCCTATCATAGACAAGCTCTATGAGGCCAGGAAGCGTTCAAGGCCGTTGTGACCTACTTTCAGGTCCCAAACACTCCTACACTAGTGCGCTCGCTTCATTCCACACTATCAGGTCTCGTGATTACGTGGAAAGACAAGTCTACTGAATCACCTCGTCAGGGGCTATCACGAGTTCATTATGCAATTATTTCACTAGTTGGAAGTTTGGAAATTCCCTGAATGGTCCGGCTTTTTAAGAGAAAGGAAACATATTTTTACCAGTCATATGATGTGTAATGCTATACCCAAAAAATCGTGTTTTTCAAAATGTATGCCTCTAAAATACGTGGGATATGATTTGTTATAATGAAGGGATCCGATTATTTAAAATACCTGTTGGAATATTAGGCCTACAGAAAATTACTAAAGCGGTAGCCTATTTCCGCACACCCC
>CABFWO010001061.1:0-49845 GCA_902155825.1 Timema genevievae | reverse complement strand
AGAGAGAACACACACACACACACACACACACACACACACACACACACACACACACACACACACACACACACACACACAAAAACACCTTCTGGCCGCTATAGAAGGTCGTTCTAAGTGTTAATGATAAACAAAGCAGCGACATTAAGGCTAAAGTTATATAAAAGTATTAATATGTTTTAATTTGTTTATATCAGATTTACTAATACTATCATAGAGAATATTTCATGGGTACTAAAGCTCGATGATACCACGCGCAGGCTTACTCCAGTTTGGGGAAACCACTTGAACACAAAACATCTCCATTCCGACATGAATTAACTTGAGCATTTACATGTTATGTTTTCTTCGCTAAATAGCATGACTCGGACAATTTTATCGAGTTTCACCCTTATGCTATTAGGAAATAAATGTTGGACCTATAGTATAAAACATTCCAGATAAACCCCTGGAGGAGAATGGGTTACATTTGTATTTTATTACAATAAACTTTTTCTTGGTAACAAATAGGAATATTCTTTACAAAATACAGGTATAAGATTACAGATTACTATAAATATTATTTAGTACTTAATGAAAGTAACAATTACTAAAAATATTACGAATTTTAAATATTGTGTATTAAGTAACAATACGACTTATGGGAATGTTTTAAATTTACTAATAAAGTGAATATTTTTACAACGTGTAAATCAAATAAGAGCCAGCCAATATTTGTGTAAAAAATAATTCGGTTATAGAAATCTATAAAGGACATTAGCAGTGGTAGCAAAGGTGAAAATTAAAACAGATTAAATGTTGCACATAAAGTACAATATATATTAATGTATCATTCAAATCTTTAGGTTGTTTATTGAAGTAAAGTGATATTTTTGAAGATTTATTTTCATCACTTGTTAGCACGAGACCTGATGTTGAAAACACTCTTTCAATTGAAGCACAAGTGATATTCAAATGTCCCCTCAATGTATTTTACTAAGTGCAATAATTTAAATAAGATGGCACCAAAATTAATAATATTCAAACATGAATAGGCTCAAACAATACACATTCAAACGTCATACAAATTACTGTAAGAAATGTAAATTAACAAATACTAAGCAACTTACATAAACTTTTTTCATAAACGTTTATAGTATTTTTCATCGGTTTATTAGTAGTTTTTATCAAAAACAAGGGACTTAGGGACCAAAATGTCAAAAAAAGGGACTTTTAGGAACCAACTTTTTAAAAAAGGGACTTTTAAAGACTATCCCTAAAAGCCTTGTATATGTATATCAAAACGTTCAATGAAAAGCTTTTCAAATTTTAATTTAAAGATTTTATTTCAAGTGTGAAATCCTTGATAGTAAAATATTTAATATGTTAAGCTTGCTTGATAATATAAGGTATATGAACTTACTTTATTGTTTCAACAATTTCAAGAGCCCCATCATGCTTATCCTGAAACAAAAAAGACAACTCTTTAGATTTTATAGTTTGCACTTGTTAAAATTGTACAAAACATTTATTTTTATTCAGTGACGAATGAACTTAATAAGTAATATCGGGCCTACATCTAAATCTTAATGACCCGTTTCGGTGGCCACATGGTCTAAGGCGCTACTCTCGCAATAGACTAGACTGCCAATGACAGGGAGGTTCGAATCTCGGTCGGATGTAGGCTCACTGAGGGTGGTTTTTCCACTCTTCTTCCACGCGAATGCGGGTACACTTTCTATACATTTAACCTTCCATATCCCTGAAACCATTAGCGTAATAGGTACATAAGGTAGCAAGTAAAAAGACGCGGGGCTAGAAAGAAAAGTTTTAAAGGTTGAAATTACAATCCACAAAGTGTTTAGTGTCAGATTTACAGCTCAGTCTAAGATAAGCGGTGTTCCCCATCCACATTTTTCACAGCATAACAACTTATACAGAGATTGGCTAGTTGAGTTGTAGAATAACTTCTGACGTTTCGTGTGACGTAGCCAACAAAACAAGTGTTGTTGATATAGTTCCTACATCGCATCTTAAAACCATTTCGGACTATTTGCTACGCGCGCTTACACAAATGGAATGTGAGGAAAGTGGAAGAGAGAGAAACAATTTAGGAAGAGCCCTACCGGGATTCGAACCCCGACCTTCCTGTCGCTGACAACAATACTAGCCTATATTTGACTTGTTCCATCTCACGCAATACATTATTTGTCGGTGTCTACCTAACCTCATTGGACAAGTGCCCTTTTTTCAATAACCCGTCGCCCCCACCACTTGAGCAGTGAACCAAGCTGCGGAGTAGAGGGGGGAGGGGGCTTGGCACTCAAGGTCAGTCACCTCCAGCATGAATCACATGTTTAACACCAACATGGTTGGGTTGGGGCCTAGACTTTTAGCACAAACGCTAGCCTACGATATTACGTTGAAGGGTTCCAGTTGCAAAATGGATTAGATTACAGATAAAGGGCTGTTCAAGTTGATTTAAAGCCAAATCAGAGGATAAATACTGTAAGAGTTGGACCTGAGATAGGGACAGTGAATTGAATGACAAGTATAGATGGTCCGCCAATGGCCAACAAGTTAGCCTTGACCTGTACTGACGAGTACGCTGACAAAGATGTCAGTATCATCTTTGGTTTCCTCAATGGCTATTTACAATATAGACAATGACTAACTTTCCGTTTCATGGTCAAATCCCCTGACTATTTCAGGGCTTCTCTGTTTATACAAACTTTTATAGCCCCAGAACATTAGCTAAAGTCTGTTCAGCATAGGAATTGTTTTCTGAAAGGCCTTTTTCCCTACCAGAAAGCTATTATATAGTAGGATATTGGTAGGAAAAAAGACCTTTCAGAGAGTAATTCCTACCGTGAATAGAGTTTACTTCCATTTTAACAACATGAATGTTCTGATTAACAACTTCTTGTGCATACTCATTCAACCCTAATAGAATCATATTATGCAGGTACTATAGGAACACTTATTGTATTTCAAACCACACTCCTTCAGCACCCATTCATTAATCACCACATAGGCCTATTCAAGAGGTAGTAAAACAAGCTAGAATTTGCAGGCCTAGTAGGATTTTGGTAGGAAGAACAGTTTAGAAATACAAACATAGTTTTTGATGGTCAACTTTGTTACATTTTACTTTATTATAAATATTATTTTTTATGTAGGCTTATTGATCACATATATTAAAAGTGGCAGCTGCAGATCACATGAATTAATGTATAAATAGGCCTACATTGGAATGGTTTTAGTAGCTTTTGTAGAAGTCAGATAATGTTCTACCAGAATCCTAAGCACACAATAGGCTACCTGAGATGTCCACGCTAAAAAAACAAATGTCATGTGTGTGTGTGTGTGTGTGCAACAATAAATGCATGATATGCATAGGCCTATAGGTGTTTTGAAAATATTCTGCATTTTATATAATAGGCCTAACTTAAGTTTGAATTTAATTAGGTACCACTAACTCATAATTAGGGATATGCAAAATTCACATTTACGATAGATAACACAAATTTGTAGGCAAATTCCACATCATGCAATACAATGTATGCCTACAACGTGATAGCACTGTTGATAGCGCTCCAAGAAAGAACATTAATATAGTCTATATTGCTACAGGCAGTCATGTTTGGCAAAACTATATCTTCTTTATTTTTACTCCCCTCTCCTTAGGCCTATGTGATAGAAGTTTAGTCATCTATGACAATATGTTTTGGTGTTGGCCTTATTATTGTTTGGTCTCAACATATTGATAATTGATTATTTTGAGAGAGTGCTATTTGTAAAACTCGAAGGTAATGACATTGAAATATCAAGTTTGACATTACTAAGCATGAAATATTTAGTGTGTAGCCTATTTATATTTGATTTCTCTCTAATATGTTAATAAAATACACAATATGAACGAAAAATGTAGACAGTTTTACCTTTTTTTTTTGTATGAATACTAATTTGACATATATTTATGTAAACAATAACATCACTTTCAGCATATATCTATTTTAGAGAAAAATAACACCACTTTTTCCCTAAAAATAAAATCACCTTTTGCATGTTTATACTTAGCCTATAATATGTAGTTTGTACTTGAAATATATATTAAGTTTTTTAATGGCCTGTATATAATCATGATTTATAGCCTACATAAAATAATACTACTATAGTGTTTATAATACTGGGTTCTATTAACATGATCTTAGGCTTGTTGCTGGGATTGGATGTTACGACTGTCCAAGGTTAAGTTTGTGTACTCATATAACCTTGTACAATTTAGCAAGTGCATGATAAATAGCCCAAAGATATCATTTTAAAAGTAGGAGCTAACATATTCAGACATGTAGTCTATTGTCAAAGATAATTTAGCTAGGCCCATTTTTTTAAAAACATTTCCTGTGCATCGGGTCTTATCACCCATTCAGGCTATCCACACTATGTTAGCCATTATTATAATAAGGTAGGGTTTAATCTCAAATATGGTAACAGGCCTACCCTCCCTTCACGCACCTGGGGGGTGATTTCTTTAAATTCCACTTTCATTCCTACTCTATTAGTGTAAACTAATATAAATATTTGTTTAGGCCTAAGTTTTATGTTCCAATTTAATCTCTTAGCGGCTTGGATCAACCAATCACCAAAGTGGATGTAGCTAAACCTATGTAGTTAAATCATTTTCAAGTGCAAATGAAAATTATTAAGAAATTATTTGAAGAAAGCCTGGCTCACTTAAATTTCACATCCTCGTTTGCCTGTTTTGTTCATAAATTGATCAAGTAGGATATAAGCTAATAAAAAAAGGTGTTAAAGATTAAATCTCAAAGGGTTTGTTATTTAAATAACTACTTTTAATTTTATACTATAAAAACGAGTTACTTTAACTGGAGTTTGGAATGAATATCTAACTTACTATCAATTAATTCAAAAGTAAAGAACGAAGATAACCAAAATAAAATATTTCCATTTTAGATTAAATATTATATTTTAGGACCTAGTACATTTGCGTAACTCTACCACTGTTTATTGACCTATGACTGCACAAGCAGTTGTGTATTATGGAATGACCTACTTAAACGGAAGTATCAATGGTTCAGCCAAGGTTTGATTGTTTAGTTTATTATTAGCCAGAAATCCCGTTAGTTAAAAACAAATCCTATTTCTCGCTCTATAATACAAAACAAAAATATCCTAATTATATTATCTTAGTAAAATAGAGTTTCACTTTTATCACCCACTCGCCAGATATGTCATTAAGATATGACTGTTCAGCCCTAGACAAGCAAGTTTCTCACCTAGCACACACTTTCATTATAAAAATAACAATAAGCCGAGATTATCGCAATATAATAATATACAAACACAACACGATCCTTGTCTTAAATCTTCTAAATGTCAGTAAGTATATTATAATGTTTAATATCGATACTAAATACTTTAAAATACAACATAAATAAACTTCAATGCATCATGCTATAAGAAGATACTTACAGAGCCAGTGCCTGAAGTTAGCGGCCAATGATAGACTACAGGTTCTGCTCCCGCTGGGCTATGAAGGCGCAATTCTTGAGCCATTTTAACAGATTTAAAAGAAATGTTCACACATGAACCACCACACAACACATCAAACTTTAATAATCTACACAATTTTCACAGAAACATTGTAAACAGTGCACTACAAACACTTTCAGTCGCTCCTAACGCCATGATGGAACCTTCAGAACATGGCCGCAAGATAGATGTGCGCAAGCGCACAACACTCATACGTGTCATTGGTTGCCGTCGTCCACTTAGGTTATTCATTGGTTCATGAATCACAATGACTTGCTGTTGGACAGTCACCCTTACCGGGAAAATTTAAGAGCACCAGTCGGCACTCACTCTCTTCCTGATCCGGTTCAAAGGGATAAACCCACTTTTTTTTGTCATTGAGGCTAAAATATGTTTTATTTTTTCTTTGGTTTATTTACGTACTTATTAGAAGTTTTGTTACTTTTTGTGTGTTTATATCATATAACTTTTTATGCTTGAAATTCCTAATTATACAAATATATTTTATACCAAATATAAACAAAACGGGTTTTTCTTACATATTCCCATTTTGAGAAAAAAGCAAACAGATTTTGTCAATCAAGTCCTTAAAAGTTTAGAAACTCACTTTAAAATACATTGGGTACAGTACTTTGTGTGATCTTTAATATGTCTCTCTCTACCACATGTGTCAAAATAACCTAGATTATACCTGATTTAAATCATTACGATAATTATTAATAGCCCGATATGGTGGTCGTGTGATCTAACGTGCTACTCTTGCAGTATACGAGACTGCCGATGACAAGGAGATCGAGGTTTGAATCTCTGTCGGGTGTACTGAGGGTGGTTTTTCCAAGATGGTACAGCCGTATAGTTCCTCTAATTATAACCTTCCTACTCCCTAAAACCATCAACGTAATTAGTACATAAGCATATAGCCTAGCCTAACCCAACGGTTAGAAAGATGTACTGATAGGAAAAAAAAATTCTTTATAACCTCAAAATAATTTTTAATTAGCTTTACTTTTATAACGATACATTTTTTATCAAGTTTGTTCACTTAATGCTAGTTATATGTACGTTTAATTAATATTTATATCAAAATTATATATATCGGCAAAAATATCCATGGTACCAGCCAAGAATCAAACTCGGGACCTCCAGGTTCATAGCCAGATAAAGTGACTCTATACCACAAGGCCAACTTTCTCATGAATGCAAACTATATTTTGTTTGTGTATTATTTATAATATATAAAATGTGTGTGTTTAAATGTAGCATATTTTGAGGTTACCGGTATTGATTTAATGTGTACCAGCTGTCTAGTCTAGATATTCATGAACATGGTTAGTTTGAATTTAGGATATTTTTAACGGTTTTTGATTTCCCTTGGACTTCGAATTAAATAAGGTAAATCATGTGTGTGTGTGTGACTGTTTTATTTGATGTTGCTATTTTCAATATAATTAATTTTCTGTTAACTGCTACTACCCACCTCGGTGGCGTAGTTGGCTAACGCGCTATTCGTGTTAAGCTCGACCGCCGAGGACGGGAAGATCGAGGTTCGAATCTCGGTTGGGTGAACTGGGGGTGGTTTTTCCTAAATGGTTTTCCACTCTCCCTCCACACAAATGCGGGTTCACTTCCTCTTAATTCAACCCTCCAAATTCCTAATCCATTAGCGTAATTAGTACTTAAGCGTATAACCCGAATAGGTAGTAAGATGCGGTGCTAAATATTATTGTTAACTGCTATTACTGTATTGGAGTTTGTCTTTATAGCAGCTCGCTGTTATAGCTCCTACGATAAATACTATTAACTTCTAGAGAAAGCTTATTTATAGTTCAATTATTATCACATTTTATCCTACCACACACACAATTAACATAGGGCTACAGTATGTATATAAGGGTTTAACCATTCTCAATTAGTTTAATTGCTACAGCTTATTTTCTTTAGCATTACTCAGGAGTGAATAAAACTGTTTCTCAACCTTTTCTTTTACCAGCAAGGAACCCTGGGGTCCATCCCCTAATTCTCACAGAACCCCTGGTATGCATGATATGATGTTCAGGTGCTATGATCTACCATCAAAGGACATATTTAAATTAAAAATAACTGTTTTGTCATTAAAAGTTTGCTGTTGAAACAATAATTTAATATTTTTAAAAAAATCATAGTTTTGGGTACATAATTTGTAGACTCTTCACTCTCCCATGTTTTCACGTCCTCCGTAAGGGGGCACCACGGACCAGAAGGTGCTGCGACCCCTTCAAGAACCACTGGCATAAACAAACTAGCTATTCCTTACGTTATTTAGAATGTCTTTAGTGATAAATAAAATGATAGAATATTAGGAAAATGATAGAGCACAAATAAAAGTAACAACACTGACACATATTTACACACACTTCAATATTTCGATGCTATTGTAGCATCTCTATCATTTTCCTAATATTCTATCATTTTATTGATCACTAAAGGTTTTTTGCTCAATGCACTTTTTTTATACGTAATAATTTATTTAGAATGTGTATTTGGGTGGGGTTAATTTCAAATGAGGTTTTGTCATTAAGTCTGAAGGAAAAATAAATTTAACCAATTCCTAAAAATAATTCAACTAAATGAAAATTGACACAAAATTGAACCTGGGATCTTTGGCTTGGCGCGCCACTGATTTACCCCTAAGCCATCCTGGTTCTTCTTGTACACAGGGCCATCTTTCATTTGTTGTTAGTGTACTGAGTCTATATGTGGTAATTGGTAAAAGTAGGGCCTATTGGCCAATCAGAAATATATACAATCACAGTGACTCGTAACTTACAGTACGCAGGAACCACGGCTAAAATTTGTTGGTCCAGTTAATCATATTACTGCAAGAAGATCATAATATAGAATGACGTGGATTTCCTCAATGCTGGCCCAGTTTATAAAACTGCAAATTTCAAAAAGATCAAACCAAGTAGTTATGTTCAATGTATGTGGGGGAGGGGCCCCATGAACACACATAGATTACTTTATTATTATTATTAGCACCGCATCTTACTACCCGTTCGGGTTATACACACTTACGCTAATGTGCTATGGTAGGGTGATTGTGAGATGAAATGGAGGACCTAAAGTTTAACATGGAATCCGAACCACGATGGAGGTCTGGCATTCCTCACATTCACAAGTTGTAATTAATACACATCTTGTCAGAGGTGAAGGAATGGTTTCGCAATCAGATAAATCTGTGCCGGGACCAAGGATTGAACCCCGGACCCTCAGCACAGAAGTCTGACACCTTACACCTAGACCACCAGGTCACCCCATAGATCACTTCTTATCGTGTCTGATAAAAGGTATAAATTAAGCAACTGTTTGATTTTACACAAATATAATAATAACAAAGTAAAAGGAAGTAGGCTCATTATTAGAGCCCAGATTTGTATGCACAAAAAATGTAAAAAATATGCACCATAATATGCAAAAACAAATGAACAAAGATCAAATAAACTAGGGCCTATTTGTTTTGTGGAAAATTTTGCCTTATTCATGGTTGTTACATTATATAAGGAAAGTCATCCTGAGATTTTCTTCTGTGAACCTCCTACGTCTGTCACTGAAGAATGTTTTGTACAATGAAAATGTATTTTCAACATCGCATGATGTCACAGGTGCAGGTAGAAACACCACAATTCTTCTTTAGTGAATTCTTGTATTTCAGTTTTAACACCAGATGACTTTCTGCTAATTTGACAGACTGTTTTGTAACCAGGATTTTTATTTAATACCTGACCAAACTTATTGAATGCAATTTTAGCAGAACCGTAATTTTCTGAAGGCAATGATCCATCAGAGAAGGTGAGAAATGCAAAGAATTACTTCGAGCCTCCAACTGTGTAATAATTTCAGGTAATGTAGATAAGTGGTTATGGATGTACCATATCTTTTTCTCGATAGCATCTTCAGAGCACACACACATGCATGTTAGTTTTTATTTTATTTTATACCCAATTGACAGCAGAATATGCATTTATATGCACTATCAACCACAGGCCAAACGGTTTATTAAGGTGCGACCTACAAAGTATATCATTTCTGTATACCCTTAGCTATGTAAAAAAAGAACATGCATTTTTCATAGAAATCTGGGCTCTACTCATTATATACAAACTGTAATTATTTTCTTTGCAGAAAACATGGTAATAATGTCGTTAAAGTAACTTTAATGAAGTATATCAGATTATCTTGGTTCATGGTTACACAGAGCTGATTTTTATCAACCTCATTTTTAAAAATGGCCTTTTCCTAGTACAGTTTCACATCTTATTTAAGTACTAAATATATTCTTAAAAATATTTCAAAATTGTTAGATGTTCGTTTAAAATTTCATTAATCAAGGATTTCATAGATCATTTCCTTCGAAATATAATCTTTGTAGTTTTCTCTCTTGTCTACCTCTAGTGCTGCAAACTGTACTAGCTCATTCCCTAGAAATGGTATTTAGTGACAAGATTGGTACCTGTAAATAATATCTTGGATGGATTTAAAAAATCAAGCTGGCCCAGGTATCCAAACCGTTTTGTTACACTAACAAAGCAAATATTGTCTGACAAAAATAATGAAAGTTTTTCAATCAGGAAAATGAAACTTTCTATCCAAAACCGCTCACTGTGTGATAACTAGGCTTGTGGTGTGGCTTGTGGTGTATTGCCATATTCTAGAGCAGTGGTTCCCAACATAGGGTACGTGTCAGGACATTTGGGGGTACTCGAGAATATTTGAATGATGGCGGAAATAGTTACATGTACCAGCAGTGTAATACAAAAGATCAGTCAAAAGTTATGAAATAAACTCAAAGAAATAATGAAAGGAGTGCAGGTTTTCTTCTATATTTGACCTTGAGAAATTGATGTCAATTTCAAACATAAAATAGTTTTTATGATTATTAATAAATTAATTAAATGTGTTAGTTTTTATTGTAATTTTTGCTTTTTGGATGTAAAAATATATGCCCTCTTTATTCAGCTTATTATCACATTGTTTTTAATCCCATTTTCAGCCCATTTATTATTAGTCGCAACAAATAATTCAGAAATAACTACTGTAGTGATTAAAGATTTTGCTAGAAATTAAGAGCACAATTTATGGAAATGGGCTACCAAGGGGTACGCAAGTGAAAAAAAGGTTGGGAACTGCTGTGAGGATTAAGCTTAACAACTTCCAATCACTAGTGTGAACGTTCTTGAGCATACTTTTTTTTTAGTGATTTACTCGGCCCTTTTCCTCATACTCTTCAAATAAATCTCTTTCATACTCTACAAATGATTTGAGAGCTGCTATTTCAGAATGAAGAACCAATTTTAGGTCTTGAACTATTTTGTTTGTGGTAGTGAACCTTTCTAAAATGTCAAATCAGATTATGGTGTGTAAAGTGATTTCTTGGTTAAACATCTTTTGTAAAAGTCCAGTCTTCATAATTTGCTATCGCCTATATTAATTCCTTTATATTACCATACCCACTGAGGATACCTCTGCTCAACATGACTAACAAGTTTCGCTTAAACTCTTTGGTACTAGTACTATTCTTGTGAATGTGACAACTTTTCTGTTAATATTTTATAGTGGCCTGTGGATGTTGCACCAAATCATAGCTGTAAGACACACATTGGCACCAATACAGTAATGCTAAATGGGTTTTCTCTGTAATAAAATATTACATCCAATTGTATTTTCCAGACATCTTTGCAGCAATGTCATTTGATGGCCCACACATTCTATGGTATTTAACATTAATTTTTAATTTACAATTTACACCCATCAATTTGTTTTTACCTAATTATTTTGTGCAGGAATAACAATATTGTAGGCACAAAACAGGATGTCATTGACAAAATAATATTAGTGTTAAGGTTTTCTTTAATGTGGGAGTCTGTGGGGGCCGGGGGCGATTACTCCCCCCCCCCCTTGAATCTGGAACTGGAGTAAAATAAGAAACCAAACCAAACTAGATGAACTTGATGTCTAGTTCACATGCCCACTGATGCAGGATTCCACACGTGTTGATTTTTTTGACACATATGCAAAATCAAGTTAATACTTTTTATGGATTAAATAAAGTTTTAATGAAACTTTAGTTGATATAATTAAAAAGGGGTACAATTTTAGTGATTTGTATGACAAAACCATTGGTTATCACTCCCTATTTTACCTTAAAGCTTAGTTAAAGTAAGGTACACTGTTTAAATTATAACAAAAGCAAATATAGCCCGAAAAACAAGCAACTTTATTGAAATAAATGTACACTTTAATTTGGTAAAGAGATTAAAGGAATTTTATCTGCATCTGTACAAACAATAACTAAAACAGACAAGAATAAACAATATTACATGTATACATGGTTGTTTAATGATTTTATGAATAATTTTATGAGGGATGCTTGTTAGGAGGCAGTTGGTGTACAAATGAACAATGTGTATGAGAGAATGATGTTATATGCAGATGATGCTGTATTAATGGCTGAGAATGAAAATGACTTGAAATAAAATGAAATCTTTTGATGTGGCGACAAGCAGAAAGGATCTTCGTGCAAATGTCTCCAAAACTTAGGTGACAGTTTTTGATAAGGACGGATCAGGAAATGATGGTCATTTTAGTATAAATGGAAAACTGTTAGAACAAGTGAATGATTTTGTGTATCTGGACAGAATGTTCTGTAAAAATGGAAGGAGAGATAGTGAAATCAACAGACGGGTGAATGCATCTCAGAGAGTAGTTGGATGTATGTGAACTAAGAATGAAGCAGTATCGAAAAAGTTGAAGATGACAGTATATAAAAGTGTGTTAGCCCCAACATTGTTTTATGGCTGTGAAGCCTGGCTTTGTCAGGAGAAACACAGGAACAAGGTGAATACGGTTCGAATGAGATATCTGAGAAATGTGGAAAACTTGTATGGACAGGGTCAGTAAAGAATGGGTGATGATGGAGTGCAGTTTTAAAGGGGGTTAAATAGGTATGGATCAAGTGACGAAGCAAATATATGAAGGTAGAGTGTGTGTGGATCAAAAGGGGTAGGCCATGTAGGATGGGGCTGAATGTGTGAAAAAAAGAAACATAAAAGTCTTAAGAATATAAGCACATGTATGACTTGATGTATGAATGTTGTTGAAGTAAAGGGAGTATGCAAGGATAGGGAAGTGTGGAGAAAGTTAGTGAGGATGGATTAAGTATGAAGTTGTTTTATGAGCTATATGCATAATTTCTTGCCTACCCCATAAGAGAATGGCGTGATTAGTTGTGTATGTTGAATAAAAATAATTATTAAAAATATATAATGTCTTTTAGTATAATATAAAACACAAATAAGAGCTAAGCATTGGTAATAATATTCCCAAAGTCTAGGAACTTACTTAATACATTCAAATGACAGCTCACATGTTTAAATAACAGCTCATAGGTAGCAACAAGAGATGAATTACCAACGCGCTGGGTGGCTACTCATACTATGGAATAAAATTCCAGCTAATTTCAAGTTTACCTGAAAAGTATTTAACTTTTACAGATTCTTTAAAAAAAATTTTTTTTAGGCTGTGAGACTATGAGCAAATATTTCCGCATAAAAATATCTTGTAAACGGTATTGTAGAAATGTCAGTTAATTTTAGTACTCGGACAAATTAATTTTAGGCTTTGTGGTTTAGAAAAAATGCATGTAATAACATTCCTGTCAAACAACAATCAAAACAAAACTCTATTAAAAGTAGACTAGACAAGTATGTTAGTGGTAATGAAGTCGAGAAATTTTAAGTGTTTCTAGAGATGTGTTAATACAAAATTGAGTCAAGGAAAATACTTTGGTCTATATATTCCTAGTGAGTCACCTTTATATTTAATCAAAGGTTCTTAATATCTTTATATTTCCAGTATAGGGAAAAATTAAAGCCCTTTTCCAGGTTTTGTCTTGGAGCATAAAATCCAAAAATAATTCTCGGTTTTCCCGCTCATTGGCTATCGTGTAACAATGTTGAACAGTTTTGCTTGGTTTCCAGAAAATGGTTCTTAGTTAAAGTTAATTTAGTTTGTTTATGTAAATATTACTAAAAGAAAATAGTTGTTTTTTCCAGTTAACTATCAATTAACATGTTGGTTTTCTTTTAAAATTATATCAATTTTACAACATTTATAATAAATTATTTTAACCCTTTTAGTGCCACACCTATTCCAGAATTCGCGCGTGAAGAATGCAAGAGGCCTGTTAGGTTTAGTGTGCGAAGGATGCCACAGCTATTTCCTCATTTTTGTAAGGGTTTGCAAGAAAATTCGCCAAACCTCTATTTATGAAGTGATTATTTTGATTTTTCTATCATTTTAGTCTGTATGTACTGTTCTTTATTAATAATAAATTAACACAATTTAATTAAAATTATTTGATTTCTAAATTTTAAATTTAATTTTGAATTTTTAAAAGTTTTAATTGTTTTCTAAACTAATGCTAATTAACAGATTAAAAAAATAATTATATATACATTTCAATATTATTTTGCTGTAGTGCATTTAGTTTTATACAAGAAATTATAATTTAATGTTTTTTAAAAAGAGTATATACATTTATAAAGTCATTACACTTATTTACTTACAGTGTTAAAGAAATCTTTTCATTCACACGACATGTCATGAAAATCTAAATAGTATCTTTTTCTAAACTCAGAACAATTTAATCTGTACATATGAAAATTGTTTATAAAACTATTTACATCAGTAAGAATGTGAGTCATACTTATGTTTTACCATGCAGCTCGTAAGTAAACCAGCATCACACTTAACACATTGAGTACGTGACCGTCCCATTGTAAATGTACTAAACTCCCAGTTCCAATAACAACTATTTATGGTTAATTTTTGTTGGCAACTTTATATAAAATTATAGAAGGAAATGTTCTCTTTCCAGTGATATATGACACCATTACACTATCTATCAGATAAATCGAGAACTAGCTCAAATCTGGAGAGCTGACCTCATCAGCTCTGGCACTTTAATGATAGTAAGCGGAGCCGATTAGATCGGCTCTTGGCACTAGAAGGGTTAAAAGCCCTTACGAATTAATTTCTCACTCTGTGAGTCAATATAACAATGATTATAGAGTATTGTGACTTAAAGATGAAGTTAAATCACAACTTACTTAACACATTACAATTCTACAATAAGTGAAGGGGTACAAAGAAATGGGAACAGCCTCTCTAAGAGTTATATTCATTAAGAGATATAGAATCTCATAGCACTCAAGATACAATTAACAACAATAACAAAAATCCCAAATTTAAGTTTGAATGCTCAGAGTTAAAAACACAGTTTTATGCAAAAGATAAAATCAACTATATTGATTGATTTAGTTGTGAAAATATATTTGTATACTTTATGAAAAAATTTAATTCAATTCAAAAATAATTTCTCTGTTTTTACAGTAATATAATAAATATAACAAAGAAATTAATTAAAACTCAGTGTTACCAAATCTTGATCAGGAAATTAGTTTTTCAATATTTCTTTTTATTTCATTTGTACTAAAACTACTAGCCTTTAAACATTCAAGAATTCTAGTTTTTAAATAAAATGTTGGCATCGAATTTTAAGAAAATGTGATTAACTTCACTGCTAATGTTAATCAAAGGTTGTGGGACAAACAAAACACTATCACCTTTCCTTGAGGTTGTGGAATTTATTTAGAATCATTCGAAGAGATAAACAATTGTTATATTCATAACCAGAGAATATAATTCCAAATTGGAATCAAAGCCATTATTACTGGAGACATGGTTCATTAATTTCTTTTTAGTAGTGAACTGATGAGATTTAAGCCTGTATATTGTAGCCAGGACAATATGGCCAGTCTAGGTGAGCACTATGTAGTGTGACTGTGTGTACAATGATGGTTTGTGGGTTATTGGCAGAGCAAACAGGACTTGATAAGACTGTACTAGTTCAATTTCCCCTCTGAAGCCAATGCACCAACATTCACTTGCCTGCCAATAGGACTAATAACATCAGGAAGTTCCGATAGTGATAGTATGGCTGAATCAGCTCATTTCTCCTCCTCAAGGGACTAAACAACAAACATAGTTGGTGTTTGGTTTTGCTACTTGATTTTATGTTAATAATTAAAGAGTGTTTGCCTAGTTTTAACATTGAGAAGACGCATCATTGGCTCTTTACAACGGCATGAAGAGAGTGCTGTGATTGAAGTACTTAAGAACAAAAATATAGCTTATTGGTGCTCACATGGTATAGGAAGCCAATCTAATATTGGGCTGTAATCATGGTTACAGGATGATCAAGGGTAGTAATGTCTGTTAGGTAAACTGAGCGTGGTTTTATCAAAAGGTTTCTTAACCTCTCTAAAATGTGAAGCAAGGAAAATATAATTGGCAATAGAAGGGTCAACAAACTTAAATATTCTACTCTTTTTAAATAGACTGAAACCAATTTTGAAATATTTTCAACTTGCTTAAACCTTTGGTAATGTTTGGTTTATTGGCAGACAACAATAATCTTATAACAATAGATCATTATAACATTTTTATGGACACACTATATATCTAATTAATCACTCTCAAGAGAACACATGAAAATGACCACATGAGAAGGGGCTGGTCAGCAGTTTTTGAAGTCAACTGCCATCAAACTTTATTCGCTTACTTTAAGGATTCACACAGTGACATGAAGTTCAATTGAATAAACAAAATGTTTGTTATGTTGAACCAAGTGTCTCGCACTATTTTAACTCTGAGAATGGCAGAATCTGGCACTTGTCAAGAGGTTTTAATGATCTAGCGTTTGTGCCAAGGATTATATAAAGAAACTTAGGAAATGCTTTTAAATAGAACTGACAAGATTTGATGGATTTCAAATTTAATTTTTAAATTTATTTCAAAGATAAGCTGGAATATTTATTTTACTAGGACTACAACACTTATTTTACCTTGTCCAATGCTATACTACTTTAACTGTTACTCAAATGCATTTCATTATTAATTATTTTCACTCTATGTTACTTCTAAAACAATGGCTGGATTTAATCAAAAATTGCTAGTGTGTTTCACTTAGTCTCACATTTTAGTAAACTAATTAAAGTTTATTGTTATTGAGTTTGAAGCTGCATTAGAGCCAGTATAATTAGATCACAAATTGATTATAAAATAAATCTTTTATCACTACATTTATTTAAATAGAAAATCATCATCAGAAGTGACAAAAGCAACTATGTGCTTTCCTTAGTTTTAATACAAAATTTGTATTATATATATAGATACACTTACTTATGAGCTATTCATTGCATTTTGTTTTAGCAATACTTTGTGTTTTGGTAATGGTAACTGAACATCTTTATTATCCTTCCAATAAAATAACACCAAAACACGGCAGCCAAACAAGAGTTTTAATAACAAAGGCCACACTGATAAAAAGAGATAAAAAAATATACACAACATTGTAATGAACATTAACATTACAATAGCACAAGTCTTAGCGTTTTAACAAACTCTATTCTCAATGGCTGTAGTTGTATTTCAACACACTGTGGGTTTATATGAAAACTTAATGGAAAGTCACATTTTATCTCTGTACCCATCTAGAAATTTACATTTATGTTAATAAAATGAAGAGAGTGTTTGTCTGTCCTGAGCGTTGCATGATACCTACCTCAAGCAGAGGATTGAAATTTTAAAACTAGGAGCCCCTGTTTAAAAAGATATGCACCGTGAAGCAGGAATTTTAACATTTTGATTTGATTTTTTTTAATTAATTAAAAATTGAGTCGGAAGAAATAAAGTGTTTGTGTTTGTTTGAAGCAAAGAAAAGCATGCCAGAGGTAACCACGTAATCCAATGCAACACCGGGTACTTCTATTAGCATGATATTGACTGAAAAAGTGAATTTATTGCATAAAAGTGTTATTCTTGTTCTCTTCATTAAGAAAGGCAACTGGCAAAAAGTATTTCTCCAAACTAAATTAATTTGTTTTGAATAAGATATAGTAGTTAAGAGTGGTGTAAAACCTTATATCAAAAAGTAGTGAGTTAATTATCAATACAAATTAAGAAAGGGTTTTAGAGAGAATATTTTGCAGATTGCTTTGCTTGATGGCGAGACATGTTCAGTCAGTACAACTTAGACACAACCTGACTCCTAGCGCAAATCTCTACTCTAAATGTAAAATAAAATATCCTGCTCTAAACAAACACATTATACACAAACATCTTATCTCTAATAAACACAAATTGTTTTCAAATTCATAAGTGACTTTTACATCCAATACTGTTTCCAGCCTGTGGTTCGGGTCACTTTTTATTCAAGCCATATATTTTCCACTACTGGCTTGCTAGGCCTGTCGCAGCTTCATGTCTTATAATATATCTTAAGACTAGGAGAGGTACAACATCCAGTACCAGGCTGTTAATTTATCAATGTAAAAGGGTAAACCCATATTTTCATCAATGATAAATTTTCGACCATGCCAAGAATCGAACTCGGGGCCCTTAGTTCAGTAGGTAGGCATGCTACCGAGTGGGCTAAGGTGTCGGATTCACAAGTGACTAACCTTTTAAAATACCCCACAGTGAGTGATCTTGTCACCCTAAGATTATTTTTAATATTTTCACTAGGAAGAAGTTTTGTAATCTTATTTCTTTAGTAAAATCACTTTTAACATATGACATAACAACATTGGTTAAAAGTCTTTTATTGTGACTTGCTTGCATTTACAAGTCTATGAATGCAACATCATTTTGTAAAATAGTTATAATGTTTGTTAGTAGTGCGATTTTCAAATATTATTTTACAGTGATTCATAAATTTAAATTTTATCTTGATGAAAACATGTAAACTTCTAACACTGGATGAGAAAAAATGCAATGGAATGGAAGGAGGATGGAAGATAACCCTTTAGTAAAAATGAGGTCTGGACAAGTAAAAAGCAGGTTCTGAGTTTAATACTTGTGTAAAACAATTTATTTTATATAACACATCTAGCACATTAATTTTAATAAACAATTTTTAAAAAGCCATGCTCTAAGCATAATAATAAGCATGCACATTTTAAAAATTCCTGTTCAATTAGTGTATGCCTTTATTATTTCCTTTAAACCTTAAGAATTACCATTATTGAATTGCGATTTTTAAAGAGCAGCATTGGTTTATATTTTAGATTAATTTCACAAAAAGTGTGAGAAAATTTTGCTTTTAAGATGAGATATATTTTTACTCAACCGTCGCATATTAGTTTGTGAAAGACATTATTTAAGTTACAAATGGCTTTAAGTCTAGTTTTGGCCACCAATAATAATGTGTAAGAATTATTAGGGGACAAAATGAAACTTCAAACCATTTATAACTTTGTAATGGTGGTCCAGAGGATCAATTAAGCGGAAAATGATCAAGAATAAATACTTTTTTCTTTTAGCACCTCATCTTACAACCTGTTCGGGTTATACACTTATGTATTAATTATTCTAATGGTTTTAGGGATTGGTAAGGTTATATTTGGAGGAATAGTATCCACATTTGTGTGGAAACAACTTTTGTAAAAACTACCCTCAGTACAACCAATAGGGATCTAAACCCTAATCTCCTTGTCATAGTCAGTCCAGTCTATTGTGAAAGTGATGCCTTAGACCTAAGTGGGTTTCAACAACTTTAATCCCAAAGAGAATAATAATAATAATATTTAGCACCACATCTTACTACCTGTTCGGGTTATACGCTTAAGTACTAATTACGCTAATGGATTAGGAATTGAGAGGGTTGAATTTAGAGGAAGTGAACCCACATTTGCGTGGAGGGAGAGTGGAAAACCATTTAGGAAAAACCACCCCCAATTCACCCGACCGAGATTTGAACCTCGATCTCCCCGTCCTCGGCGGTCGAGCTCAACACGACTAGCGCATTAGCTAACTACGCCACCGAGGCGGGTCCCTCAAGTAGAACCCTAGTTCTTAGACCACAACTGTGTTTGTCCTATAGTTTGCAATATTCAGCTTACATAAACATTTTAAATCAGTTCTTGCCTGGTTTTGATAGCTCGAATTTAGAGTATAAGTCAAATTGGTCTAAAACATTTATTATTAATTATGTTGATTGTATACTACTATGAAATACTTCAGTCGTGATAGCATAAACTTTTAAAATATTTTACTAGCAGATTAACTGAATTAATAAAAGGTAAAATTCTTGATAATATGGAAAGCCTTATACAAAGATTTGGAAGGAAAAGTCGACTATAGTGTGTACAAATGAACTATTCAGAAACATAAATCCTCCACATACATTTAATTATTATTCCAAAATATACTTAGACAAACTAATAAAAACATATATAAGTTCATGAATATCACTCTGGGAATGACTATTCAGTATAAACTTCAATGGCTTTATTTTGTGGTAGCAAGGAAAAACAAATATAGTCTCTAGAGTTTTATAAAAACTGAACCATATATTCAGATTCCTTGTGGACGAGGACATTCCAAAACTAAAATCTTTTCTTGATTGATAAAGGTTATTTGTGATTGGTGCTTTGTGCATTATGCCCCATATAAATAGGTATGGTATTCATACTTAAATCAACAAAGAAACGTGTATTGAAACAATGATGGAAACTATAAAAAATACTAAGTTCTATCAGTCATTATTTTCATGATTGTTTATAGAAAAGTTGAAGTTACCAACAAAATAAAGACTTTTGTTAGAAAGACGGGTAAATCAGTGTTACATTTTCTAATGTAAGACTACAAGTATCTCTTCTGCACAGTGCTGAAAACTAGGACCTGTGCATTGACTTATATTGAATTCAGTTCTGAATTAAGTTCAGAATCACTGCCCGTGTGTGTGGGGCTTTAGAAGAAAGAAGAGCAAGTCACACGTTTGCGTTCGTTGGATTTTAGTGAGCATTTTTTCTATCTCCAGCTTATCTGTAATTATATCCAAGTTGACATATTCCATGTTTTCAAGGTTTTTCTCACTATTCTAGTTTCATTATAATACCTTCAATGAACCATCATCGACATTTGATAGTTTTTACTTTTAAAAATAACATTTTATATCCTCTTAAAACACAAAGTTAATATCATAACAATAAATTGTATTTTGTTAATTTTTATCACAATAGTTGTTGGTACCCGTAGGTGGCGACACTAGAGTCAGTGAAAACAGGGAAAAGCTGCAGTTGTCTAATCCAATCGACTTTACAAGACAACTGATAATCTGACTTTGAGCAACTTTTACTGACAATGCTAGATTTGAAACTCACTTCATAAACTACAAACTCATACAATTTATAGAGTAAAATGTCTTGATGAACATTTACAATATTTTATATTTATTTATAGCTTTGTAAATAATAATTTAATAAATGTAAATTGCTTAATATGGAAAATAAAGTAATGCAAAAATATAGTTTTGTTATAATATATGGAAGACGATACAGGAAAGAGGGATGGAAATATTTAAAAGATTTTTGCAATGACAAGAACACTTCACACAGTTGCCGCTGGTTCAAGAGGTAATGGCACAAGTGCAAGGAAGAAACCAACACCATGCTTACACATTAAAAAAAGAAACACAAATCCCACAGCCACAGTTTTTCTTACCCTTCTTACAATTAAAAATTTACCAAATTCAGCGAGACTAAATCTTATTTTTGGGGTGTGCTATAAAGTCCACTTTTTTGATTAGAAGTAAAGCCAAATTGAATTATATTAAATATGTTCATAGATGAATTAATGTTTGAATATTATTTATTTATGTTTTAAATTAGATCAATAGTATTTTGTGCATTTTTATATATCTTTAGAAATTAAATATAATTTTGAAAAAGTGTTATTGCAAAAGATTTATTATTATTATTTAACACCGCGTCTTACTACCCGTTCGGGTTATACGCTTAAGTACTAATTACACTAATGGATTAGGAATTGGGAAGGTTGAATTTAGAGGAAGTGAACCCACATTTGCGTGGAGGGAGAGTAGAAAACCTTTTAGGAAAAATCACCCCCAGTTCACCTGACCGAGATTCGAACCTCGATCTCCCCGTCCTCGGTGGTCTGGCTCAACACGACTGGCGCGTTAGCCAACTTCGCCACCCAGGTGGGTTATTGCAAAAGAATTTAACATATTTTGGTCTGAGATGACTGATCAAATAAATATCACAACATGTAATTCNAGCCATGATATTTGCTGATTACTTGATGGTATGGGGGGAGAAGGAAGAAGTACAGGAACGGTTACAAGAATAGAATGGGGAAGTAGAAGAGTGTGGAATGAAATTTAGCATGGCAAAGTGTGAAGGGATGGTAATGACAAGGAAGAGCATCAAGGCCTTTATTTATCACTAAATGTTTTTGCTCAATGCACTTTTTTCATATATAATATCAAGTTTTTATATCTCTAAGGAAAACCTCTTTTCGCTTTATGAGGTAATTGTATTATATTTGGAGGAAGGTATAGGAAAGTTGGATAGAAACATATAAAAGGGACGATCATAATATGGCTTTTACAATGAAAAGAAGAACACAGTTCACACTTTACATTGCTGCCATTGGACAAAGAGGTAATGGTTGCCTCTTGAGTAAAATCGATCGTCACCGCCCAATCCACCGACCTAGGTTTCATTCTATCGGAACTCATCAGGGAGGAGTGTGAAACGCGCAATGCAACAATAGAATGAAACCTAGGTCGGGGGATTAGGAGGTGACGATTGATTTTACTTAGGAGGCAACCATTACCTCTTTGTCCAATGGCAGCAATTTAAAGTGTGAACTGTGTTCTTCTTTTCATTGTAAAAGCCATATTGTGTTCTTCCCTTTTATATGTTTCTATCCACCTTTTCTATACCTTCTTCTCGATATAATACAATATAACAAGTTTTTGTGATCAAACATCATTTCCTTTGTTCTTCGGCATCAATATAAAAATTGTCATAGTTTTTAGATACATTAACATTTATTGATTACCATATATTTCAATTAATATTCATTGATTACCATATATTTCAATTAATATTCATTGATTACCATATATTTCAACTAACATTCATTGATTACCATATATTTCAATATATTGACTAACAAGTCTTCCAACAAACACACAATATTCAACATTGTTCAGGTACTTAATGAAATTATTAGTTTACAATTTATTTTATTTGGAGGACAAAGTGATGTAGAGTCTTTGTAGACACTAACACATTTCACAAGACATTAGAATATATTAAAGACCAATAAAATCAAAATACACACATTGACCTATATTAGGTAAAAACAAATTTAAGTTTTACCCTAACTAGCCAAATTCTCTATCCCCAAAAATATATCATTTTCACAGGTTAAAAATCAACCAAATTACCACTGTAGCTTATGGCTACTATGTATTTCATCTTATTAAACCACTGATAGTTTGGTCTAGGAGATAATGTATACAAGTCCAGTATTCTTAACTGATCAAATATATTAAATATTTTGTTGTTTCAAATGTTATGATTCAAGTAGAGCTGAAATATAAAAGTCTTACATAAAAGTGATAGGAAGCAATCCATTCATTGAATTTCAATTCAAGTCTATCAATTATTTAGATTTTAACTGAACAAATGAAAAATGACGCCATATGGCTATTTTAAATTAAAAATTGAAGGGAGGATAGAAGGGCATGGCCTACACACTTACCATTAAACTGTAGGCCTCAAAATTCACAATTAAAATACAACAAAACACATAATTATATAATTTTCAAGGTGCATCAGTCCCCTTCTTCAGCAGAAGAGAGTAAAACACAGACTAGACTATGGCAGCATGGCTAGAGGTAGATCATGGTCACTTAGATTCTGTTGTTGTCTGTTTCAGAAGAGAGAAAAACACAGACTGGACTATGGCAGCATGGCTAGAGGTAGATCATGGTCACTTAGGTTCTGTTGTTGTCTGTTTCAGAAGAGAGAAAGACACAGACTGGACTATGGCAGCATGGCTAGAGGTAGATCATGGCCAATTAGATTTTGTTGTTGTCTGTTTCAGAAGAGAGAAAAACACAGACTGGACTATGGCAGCATGGCTAGAGGTAGATCATGGTCACTTAGATTCTGTTGTTGTCTGTTCAAACTTGTGTCTTTACTCTTGGTAGATGGATAGAATTCTGTATTTATATTCCTTTATATACCTTCCCACAGTGCACTCTAGGTAATGGTAAATGGCTTCAATGAAGCTCGTGATGAGTCCTAAAGTAAAAATTTGTTTAGGTGTGCGTGCGTGAGGTATGGGAGTTGTAATGATCCTGTTTTATTGCATTGCTTTCTGGAGTATTTAAATATAAGCTGTGTCAATTTTATTAGTCTGTGACTATACGGTTGTTGATTTACTTCCGTACACATGCAGCAGGCGATGGGTCAAGAATATTCAGTTTGCTTGTTTCCAGCTCTCGCAATAATTCAAGGTCAAACCTCGCAGTGTAGGTGCGATAGAGAGAAAGAAAGAAAAAAAAGAAAGAAAGAGAGGAAAAGAGAGAAAAAGAAAGAAAGAAAGAGAGGAAAAGAGAGAAAAAGAAAGAAAGAAAGAGAGGAAAAGAGAGAAAAAGAAAGAAAGAGAGGAAAAGAGAGAAAAAGAAAGAAAGAAAGAGAGGAAAAGAGAGAAAGAGAGGAAAAGAGAGAAAGAGAGGAAAAGAGAGAAAGAGAGGAAAAGAGAGAGAAAAGAGATAAAGAGAGTGGAAAAAGAGAGAAAAAGAAATAAAGAGAGAGAAAGAGAGAGCAATATACTTCACTGGTAAACTTTAGTTTTTTTATTTTCTTTTTCTAAAAGTACTTTTGCTTGTGTTCGCAAGAGTTCAGCAGCAGCTCTCGGTCACAAATTGAGATTAAAGCCAGATAATTGGTGTTGTTTTCTTCTTTTCTGGTACAGAAATATTGACTGTCGATTCAGGCTAAGACGTGTGAAGAAACGCGTGTGCCAATATGGCACTTTCTTTATTATATATAATGTGAATACCTATTCAAACTGAAATGAATACAACTTTCAAACAAAGACTTTTTCGACTATTAAATAAAATAATATGAAAATAACACAAATAAAATGTGTTTAAAATATAAAATGTTTAAATTATAAATCACAGGTTTGTGTTAAGAAAACCGCATCACGACAGAGTAAAAGGGTAAATAAAAGCCCTAGCTATGCCAGAAATGTGTGCAGTGCATTCATATTTGAATGATTACTTGAAGTTTTCTGCGGTGACGATGGAGGACAAAGAAACAAATTTTCTTCTAAAAAACTATGCAGTATGTTCTGAAAATGACAACTACAGAATCTAAGTGACTATGGCCTACCTCTAGCCATGCGGCCATAGTCCAGTCTGTGTTATACTCTTGTCTGATGAAAATGGGACTGATGTACCTCAAAAATTACATAATTATGTGTTTTATTTGTAAACTTTGAGGCCCAAAGTTTTCAGGTAAGTGTGTAGGCCTTGCCCTTCTATCCTCTTTTTAATTTTTTAATTTTAAGAGAAATGTTTTAAATCCTACTATAATTTACATTGACAGCGACAACAATTTGGGGATGATGCAATCCAGAATTAAGTTTAAAAAGTTGGCCAAAGTAAATAGAGAACAAAATTGGAACTTGAAAAAACTAAAGGCAAAAGAATCGAAGAAGAATTATGGTAAGAAGAAGAGTTATGAAATACCCAAAAACAAACAAAACAATAGAACTCTAAAAGAGACATGGACTAACATGAAGTAAGCATTAAAATAAACCACAGAGGATGCGCTAGGAAAGAATAAGATTGAGGCAAGGAAGCCTTGGATTACAGAAATAGTAATTAACTTAATAGAGAGCAGAAGAAAATATAAGAGCTCAAGAAACGACAAAGGAAAAAAAGGACAGCGTTAAAGAATGAATTCAATCGCAAAGCTAAAATAGCCAAAGAAAATTGGACTGAAGAAAAATGTGACACCAATGAATATTACCTAAGAAAAGGACGAACAGATCTAGCATTCAAAGATGTTAAGAAACGCTTTCAAGATGGAAAACCTACACCTAATTGTCTAAGGGACTCAAAAGAAGAGGGCAAAGTAAGAACGGGGAAAGAATACCTAGAAGGTCTTTACAAAGGAGAAATAAGGGAAGTTGCCTTGGAAAACTAATTTGTTGACATAGAGGAAAACGGTGACCACATAATTATATCGGAATTTGAAATTGTATTAAGTATTAACAGCTGGAGGGCTCATTGTGCTGACTATATGACACCCTATATCCAAATATGTTGGCCCTATTATCACTAATGGTGGTGGCGGCCGCTTGGTCGATATAGCTCGCCTGCAGGCTCACACCACGGAGTTATTTAAATTACTATTTATGAATACACAAAAACAGTGGATATAGACACATTTAGGTTTGGTAGCTATTATTAATTTGTTATGAAGAATATTTGTTGTCAGAGTTACATGAAGAGCCTTTAGGATGGAAGAATGTAAACCACTATTAGAGTACTTTAATTAAATATTATATAAAAATTATTCTAGCATTTACAAGCTTCAGAGTGTTGTTTACTAGGTAGGTTATAAAAACAAAATCTACTAGTATGATCATTCCTAAAATGAGGTGTCATCAGGGAGAGGTAAGAAAGAAGAAGTTTATATCATAGTTGTGCAGCTGTATTTGATTTACTATCTAGTGCGGGCATGTCAAGTCAGCTTTACATATTTGAAATGATAATGAATTGAAAGTACCAAATATTTTATGGTGAATCAAATGTTTTTGTAATATGGTTATGTTGAGAAAAAATATATAAATTTACTTTTATAAGATTTAAGTTTAATTTTAAACACCAAATATAATTATTTTATAATTTTCTATTTCTATAATGCTTAGCGGATTTTGTCCCAAGATAATATTTATTAACTTATTTGAGGTATTTAACATACACTTTCTGAACTGTTCATATCAGCACACAAGAATTTCTATGGGCGAGAGTTAAAGGGCCTACCAATTTTGCTGGGCAAGGTATTTTCCCATACCTTCCAGGGTTCTTTTACATGCCAAACTCAACATGGGGCTGGCGGCTTTACTTCCCCTCTGAAGGTGGTTATGCTAAGGATTTGTCGACCCTGGCTGGGTTAGAGCTCACAGTCATCGAATCTTGAGGTGAATACTTTATCCCAAGACCACCGAGGTTGACCCAAGCTGATAAGTTATTATTAAAATATATAATCAAATAACCTAAGCTTTTTCCCATTTTAACATTAATTGTAATGTAGCCATCATCCATTTCGCATTGTACCACTATGGTATAGCTTATAAGATAGAGCCCTAGTGTAATATATCAAGGTAGGACTGCTACCTTTCAGAGCAAAGAGAGTGTACATAATAGTACCAAATAACAAACTTTGAAAATAAATTTGTATCTTTTTTAGATGTATCACTTTTCTGGCAAAGGTTTCTATCACATCATTAAAGCCCAAAATTCTTTTTGATGAGTGTGAGTTGACCAAATTTCCTAAGTTTACCTGCAGTGGCTTAAAGTAAGGTTTCCCAGCAGTAGGTGACAAGGATTTAAACATGAAACACCTCTTGATGCAATTCATAGTGTGTTGTTGTAGGTGTTCAAAATTTGTTAAAACTTAAATATGTTAGTGATCTGGGCATTGAGAAAAAGTAAAATAAATAAATATATATAAAAAAAAAATTACTAACAATACTTTCAGTGGGGTAAAGAGATGGTAATAAACCTCCAAAACTCCCTTCCTTGGTATTGTACTGTTGATTTTAAATGAGAGTATTACTATTATTATTTAAAAGAGATCTGATAAATATTGGTAACAAGCATTTAGGTGTATGGCCCAGCTGTTGCCTATTCAAATATATTAAATTTTAAGTTTACACACACATGCCACAATAAGGTTCACAAATTTATTTCTAATAACATATTTCATTTTAGTTATATTCATTTTACTTGTAGTAAGGAGAAATATCAGATTTATAATCTAAGCAACGTATTTTGATAGACCAGCAATTAAATTATTTGGTAAACTTCTTTAGTCAATTAAACAATATAATTATGAATATAACAAGGAATTAATTTATTCAAAGAGAAATTGTTAAATCAAGAAATTAGATTAATTAAAACAGACATAACATTCCTAAGAAATCACCTCTGAGATTGTTAAAGAACAAAAATTGATTCCCATAAATAGGTAAAACTGTAGATCTGTATGGGATACTACTAAGCAATAGCTGAATATTGTAAAGAATTAACTATAAAAAGTGTAAATTGTCAAATGACTAACCTTTCGCCGTTAATACTACAACAAAGGATTCAACGACCATCCATTACTTGAATGATCAATCATATCAATAACAGCCCAAAAAATGTTGATAAGGAATATTTAAACAATTACAATAAAAATTATAATAAAATGGTGATTGAAAGAAAGTTAATTAATTGACTAGATACTTAATTTGTGAGACTTCCACATCTAAAAAAACTGCGGATAATATAAATACAACATGAAACAAATTAAATTTGAGCTATAGCCTACAACATAGTTCCACAAAATTATAATTGTTTGGATTAATTTTAACAACTTGATATCAGAGTCAAATGAATTAAAAATGCATGTGTTAACAATCGAAGAGATAAATTAAAGAATTGCTGTAATAACAGATGTGTCATCCAGATTATTCTTGGTCAGTTATGATATGTTAAATATATATATGTAGTTTATATATAAGTTATTGGTTATTATAAATGAAGTGTAATACATGAAACATATTAATTGAAAAAAATTAATTGAAGTGACGTTCCTTATCTGAAGTTTTGATTTCTCTCCTTATAAAGTTTGTTGCAACTCTTGGCTGGGTGACGATATGTTTCAGCGAATTACGCTATCATCAGGTCTTCATATTGGGGTTGAGATGTTATCCCCGATGTTAACACAGTGCAATATTGTTATATTCATAAATATATTGTTTAATTGACTAAAGAAGTGTACCAATAGTTTAATTGCTGTTCTAACAAAGTACATTCTTTATATTATAAATCACATATTTAATATAGTGCATTATCCTAGCTAGATGGTGGATATTACCGGTGGTCTTGTAAAGACTACATAATATGATATAAGACAACACAGCCATTGTATTGTATGTCAGAGTCTAGATGTTAGGAAAGCTGATCTTGCATCAGAATGGGCAGAATGTACTCGTCAGAGTCCCCTCGAATGGGGTTCAGGATCACGTCGTGGAGTTGAGAGTCTTGTAGTGGGGCCCACGGCTTGCCCAAGGAGTCACTCACGTCCTTTACAACAGTAATAATTTGCATGAGATGTAAACATACATCAAAGGAATAAAAACTATAATTTAAACCAACAAAATAAAATATATACATGTATTATTATTATTATTATTATTTAGCACCGCGTCTTACTACCCGTTCGGGTTATGCGCTTAAGTACCAATTACGATAATGGATTAGGAATTGGGAAGGTTGAATTTAGAGGAAGTAAACCCGCATTTGCGTAGAGGGAGAGTGGAAAACCATTTAGGAAAAACCACCCCCAGTCTACCCGACCGAGATTCGAACCTCAATCTCCCCGTCCTTGGCAGTAGAGCTCAACACGACTAGCGCGCTAAGCAACTACGCCACCGAGGCGAGTATATATACATGTATATAGATGCAGTAAATCTCCTTTATTCTTCTTTATAGAGGATAAATTAAATTTACCCAGCAAAATATCATGGACTCTTACAGTGATACAACTTCCCAGTATCGGAAACGGACATAGCCAGAGACTCATATTTATGCATTCTGCTTATGTAAATTACCCTTAAAATGATGTTAATGGGATGATTAGAGCGGCCATTTAGTTTATAATGATAAACAATGCTCAGATAAGAAAGTTAATAAAAATTGTTACAGTGGATTTCGAGATCGCTTGTTTTCTCTCTTTTTACTTTTAGTAAACTACCCTCAATTTGAGGGTAAGATATCTAATTCCTTGGGAGAACCTTATAAAAACCATAGGCATATTTTAAATTTTAGCCAGATCAGTAAAATGATGTTGGCTCTAAGCCTAGACATAAACACACAAGCAGATGGCATCGCAAAAAACACCTTTTTGGTTTCAGGGGGTTGACAGTTATCAAAATTTGGACTTTTTTTTAACAAGCACAGTACTTATCTCTTCAAAGTGTCGAGAGAAAGTTAAAATCGTCTATTTACAAAAAGATGAGCACAAATCATAGTCTAATACGTTTCAATGGTGCAAACACATTTCTATACATTCTTAAAACTACTTTCAACTAGAGGCTGGCACTATGGAGTAAAATAACCACAATTTAAGAAGCAAAAAGTAGTAGCTATTACATTGGTCACTTATGTGAGTTTTTGAGTTCATACAGTCACAATGTCCCATTATTTGAATATTGTATTTATTTTTAACTTATCAACTATAGTTATATAGTCTTATGAAGAGTGTTTAGTTAGATACCGGTACATATTTGAGCTTTTACACACTTTAACAACTAAAGTGTTTTATTGAAACATACCTCCTATTCAAGCCTACTATTTAAAATCCAAAGTTGTTAACTTAAAGCTTAAGCCAAACAGCTGGTTTTGTTTGTAAAACAATCACAACTATTCAACATTCAAACTATTTATAAATCTTTACATTATCTCAACGTTTCAAAATGTAAAACGCTACAAATATTACTTTTGAGACAAGAGTCTAGATTCATAGAAATACGTCAAAACACAGTTAGTTTATTACATTTAATTGGGATCAAAATCAGCTTAAAGTCACAAGTACTCGACTCTCCAAAGTTCACTCAACGAGATGAAATTAATGGTGTAATACGTTCCGCATTTACTGCGTCGGTTTCCCTAAACATTAAAGATTCTCCTTTGCAGTCCATAGCAGTGATTGTGGATTCTAACTGGTGGCTTAGTGCGAAATAGCTTGTGCTTTTTGCATTGTTTAAGCCAATAGGTATATTATCCTTATTTTCTTTAATGCCTTTCCTAACATTATGTACAATACCTTCTTTATGTTGCACATCAGGAAATTGCTCAATAAATGTTTCTAGAACATGACTTGTATGTGAACATATCTTTAGGGGATTTGAGATTCCCTAAGTCATCGTGCCTTTTATTGAGATATGCTCTATGAAATATTAGATAATCATGTCATGACTCCATGTTGGCATCACACTTTGTTAATGTATTCATGCAGAGTTTACAGTGAAATTTCCATTCTATCTTGTATGCAAGATAGCCAGCAACGTATTTAAAAGATCAACCGGTAAAACAAATAAATATCGAATCTTAATTTGTGATGATAAAATAATGTTAAAATTGTATGAGTATAGTTTCATACTCGTTAGTTCCTATTTAAAATACCATTCATTTATTAACAAAATATGCTAAATAATAAATAGAAAAGCATTTTGAGATACCTTTTTATTTTGTATCTCAAGTATCCAAATAATATTTATGTAGCCTACAATCGGTTTACACTGAAAGGTGACATCAATACTTTAATGAAGTAGACTAGCCTAAGGCTGTATTTTATAAGCCACACTGCTACATCATAGTAATTCATAAAAGAAAGCTTGCTAACTTTTAAGATAAATGGAGTGCAAGGTAAATAATATGTTTAATAATTGCTTCAATAAACTGTACATAATTTTAAGTATACGTATGAGACTGTATGATTAGTTAAAATTTCGAACTGATTTAACTTTTACTAACAAACAGAACCCCCTTCAGTTGTCGAATGATAAGGCAGGATTCACAAACAAACGGCCTGCGAGACATATATGACCGGCCCATTTGCCTGAAATATCTTTATACTATCTTTTTACTATCCAGCCTGCATTCATGTAATCACACAAAATACAATAGTTTAACTTTATTGTTTACTACATAATTTTAAATAACAGAAACCCTTAGAACTATTTAAAAAAACATCCTATATTTGTATAGCTTGAAATAAGACAAGAACTTATATAGAATTGGATCTAGGAGGTATTTTTAATCAGTAAAGACAAAGTATTTCAGATCGCTTTATCAGAGTTATTTTTAGAGTGCAAAGTGTCTGAATGATTTAATCTTGTTGAATAGCAATGTGGAGAATTGTGTTTTCAATCTATTTATATCTAAAAGTGATACTAGAGCATGTAAAAGGAAAGTAAACATTTTAAAAGTTTTGTTTTTAAAAGAATATCAGCAAGATGGTTGTATGTTGTATCAGTAGATACTGGGGTCACTTTTGTTTGTAAAGAAAATGTAACTCCTTCCACTCCACTCCTTCAATAACTAAAACTTTAACTCGTAGAGGTAGAATTTTAAATGTCTCAGATTGTTATCTAATAGGAAAATATTTTAAATTTCTTGCCATTCATTAGGGCAGGTTGAAGTTTAAGAGCCAGTGGAATGCTATGCGATTCTCAGAGTTAAAAAATATGGTTTGGAGAGGGTAGTAATTTTTCTTGTCTGGACGATTCTACACATTCACAGGAGAAATTGGACAGTTACGTAATTTATAGTGGTTCAACAGTGAACTTTAATAAATTGACTAGCCAAGCTAAAACAAAAGTTAAAGAAAGACATTCTAATAAGTTACTTGTTTGCAGTTACATTATATTTGGAAGAAGGTACAGGAAAGGTGATAGAAACAAATAAAAGGAACGAACACAATATGGCTTTTACAATGCAAAGAAGAACACAGTTCACACTTTACATTGCTGCCAATGGACAAAGAGGTAATGGTTGCCTCTTAAAGAAAATCGATCGTCACCGCCCAATCCCCTGACCCAGGTTTCATTCTATCGGAACTCATCAGGGAGGAGTGTGAAACGCGCAACTCAACTTCCTAAAAGAGGAGACCAAAAAACACAAAAGGGAGTGTAGGTAGTAATTTTGTGTGTTGTTATAACCTCATTGTATGTATTTAAGACAAACAGTGCAAGGGACAGGAAGTTAACCAAGAGAGTTTGTTCAGTGTCAGTGTGACAATGCTAATCAGTTTAGTTGACACTAAAGCAAGTGATAATGCATTAAGTTTATTAATGCAGAATGTAAACAAGCAGGAGGAAAAATTAAATATACCCAAATGGTGGGGAGGGAGTTTATATATTCAAAATGTGTTCGAATATCTTAAAGAAAACCCACGGTAGTAAACTTACACAGCCTGAATTGAGAGTTGTGCTTATTTAATATTGTTGTGCTCTGGATTATGAATGACAAATCGAGTATTGCAAGGTGTTGTGATTAGCTTGTAAACCAATAGAACAGAATATGTGCATAAAACATGTCAGCATTTCTCACTGTAAGCCAAGCCAGGAGCTAGAATAAAAAGTGGTATATCCAGCTAACATCGCTGACTAATCACCATCAAGTCTATGGAGGTCACTCTGCCCGTTTTGGGACTGTGTGGGTTAGGACGCCGACACATCACTACCTGTAATGGAGGGTTATTGTTAGAGCTCAGGACTCCTAGAGGTAAGTCAGGCCATTGGTTATTCCTTGCAATACATTGTTCTGCAACAAGCTTCATAATAGTCTTTTAAATTCTTTCATTATATTTGAATATCTCTTATCAACACCATGTTTTGTAATAGACATAGTAGTCAAAATAAAAAAATCCAAGCCAAATGTCAGTTACAAACCCACACAATCATATATCCACTCCCCCTTCGGCTACAACATATCCGGACAAACTTAGGCCTATATCTGAAAGTTAAGGGGGTGGTGACAATAATATACCTCTTTAAAGAAAACCTTTGTGTCCTCCCTATTGTAAAAGCCATTTAGTGTTCGTTACTTTTATATGTTTCTATCCACCTTTCTTGTACTTTCTTTCAAATATAAAGAACAAACTACCTCAAAAAGCGAAAAGGAGGGATTTTTTTTTCTCAAAAATTGCTAATTTGGTTGATTTTATTAAATTTTAAGATAGTTTCATAATAAATTAACTCCCTCCATTTCCTTTTGTCTAATTAAAAAACGTGTACACTCATAATAAATGTATTCAAAAATTCGAATTTATGTGATTATAAATATTAAAAAACAGAAATCTGTTTGTACTTATTTATGGTTTATGCATTGATCTATTACAGGAAATAAATTTGTTCAAATAATGCTCTATACTACTCAAACTCGACTCAAAGTGGAAATGCCTATTCGCAAACCCCTAAAATCTAGTGAGAATCAGTATTCGCTAACCATATACTTTAACATTTGGCTCAAGAAATGTTTTACGTTTAATGGCGTCAAATAGCCTAGCAAATGATGCATTCTGTGCACCCTCAGACTTATGAGAGTTGTCAGCAGATGGCCAACAACACGGGGATTGCGTCCATATTGCTAAATTATTGTTCATCCATGGACTATTTAGAATGTAATACTACAAGAGTTAATGAGATTTTATTTTAGCTTTGCATCTTATTATCTGTTCAGGTAGTACGCATATGTACTAATTACGCTAATGAATTAGGGTTAAGAAAGGTTGAATTTAGAGAAAGTGTAATCACATGTGTGGAAGGAGAGTGGAAAACCATTTAAGAAAAACCATACTCACTAAGGATCAGGATTCAAACCTTGATCTTTCTGTCATTGGCAGTCTAGCCTATTGCGAGAGTAACATCTTATACCATGCGGCCACCGAAGCAGGTGAGAATATAAAGAGCATCTAAAAGTTACAATAAACACTCTAGACCTAGCATGACCACCATTTAAGTTTGAAAGAAAATGTAATATTTATATCTTGGCTAGAGCGTGACAGTTTTTAAATTATAGAATGAAAACCAACTTGATTTAATTACATTTTTCAATCCATCCAGGGGACAGGGATAGATTTCTTGGATCACATCCCTTTCTGCGATCTCCAGTCTTTTGAGTCTGGTCCTCATAAGTCGAGCGATTGCAATCAGGTCCTCATCACAATACTTGTAGCCTGACAGGGACACAATACAATTATTGACAAAACAAATATATCACAAGGTTTGAAATTCATTTCAATTAAATTATTTCTATTTAGACAAACATTAAACAAATAAATATATCCTTGAACAATTTAGATTAGTAAATATCTCATACATCTTGATGAAGACAGACTTATGACTAAAGACCAGACTTTTATGTAATTAAATATTTTCATCCT
Source organism: Timema genevievae (assembly GCA_902155825.1). Classification (NCBI taxonomy): domain Eukaryota; kingdom Metazoa; phylum Arthropoda; class Insecta; order Phasmatodea; family Timematidae; genus Timema; species Timema genevievae. Next base: position 15,163 of record CABFWO010001061.1, on the reverse strand, counting down.
ACCAGTTAGAAATGTGAAAATCAAAATGTCAACAAATTGGGTTGTTTGATAATCTATTTTCAGTTTTGATTTTAAATATTTTACACATTTTACTGAATTCTAAATATTTTTGAAGATATTTCATAAATTACATATTTTGTGTGTTTTTTGTTGTGGTACTATATTTATGTCTTTCTTGAGTAAAATATTTTTAAATGATGTGTCACTAATTTTCAAGCCTGTACTATCAAAACAGAATGTATCCAGTGAAAGGATGGCAGTGAGCAGAGTCCAAGTCAGGTATGCTGGCTCGTCAGAGAGGATTACAGTTGCTGTAACGTAACTTTGATTTTGTCTTTTTCATGCTGTGAAGGAGAGCAAATGTGAAGTTGCCAGATAGTGGTCTCAGAGGCATATCTCTCGCACAGTGTGTGAGTATTTAAACACAAAACGAGTTGTTAAAATAATAAATTTTGGATTTGATAGCTCACTATCCCATTGCATTGGTCGGGATAATTAAGAGATATAAAGTGGCAAAGAATTAATGATGAAAACTGAAAAACCCAAAATTAACCAAGGAAATGTAACTTGAAGTCTAACATAATGATGAGCTATAATGGTTTTTTGAAAAGTGAACAAGATCAGCCATGTATATATGTGTAAATTTAATATTAATACTGGATAGTATGTCAAAATCAAACATTATTTAACCTTGGAACAAAATAAATCATTCTAGGAAACTGAAGTTTTAAAAAATCTGAAGTAGTCTGATGTTAACTTGTTTTCAAAAAGCCGGCAACAACAGAGGTTTCCTTAAAAGTTTGTGGTGTTTGTATATTTGTATTATTTCTAAAATTAGTCTTTAATTATTGGAAAATTTAAGTGATGTAAAACAAACTAGTAATGCAATAAAAGACAAGAAATTAGAATTATTGATGGAGAAGGCTGAATGATGAAGAAAGGCAAAAAGGGATGAGAATGAAGCAGAGGTGCATGAATAATTAGCAGAAGAAGAGGAAATGGTCCCACATGCAAAGAGGCGAAGGACGCATTTAAGAGGATGAAACAGGAAAAAACACTTGGTGTGGACGAACTGCCTGGAAATAATAAGAGCTTGTAATGATCCTGTTATATTGCCTTGCTTTCTGGATTATTTAAATTTAGGTTGTGTATATTCTATTAGTCAGTGACTGTATTGTCGTTATTTTACTTCCTTACATGTGCAGCTAGCAACGGGCCATGAACATTCACTTTACTTGTTTCCAGCCCTCGCAATAATTCAAGTTCAAACCTGGCAGTGTAGGTGCGAAAGAGAGAGCAACATATTTCACTAGTAAATATTAGTGTTTTTATTTTATTAAAGTAGTTTTGCTTTTGCTTGCAAGAGCTAAGAAGCTCTCGGTGACCAATTTAAATTAAAGCCAGATAATTGGTGTTTTTTTTCTCTTCTTGTACAAAGTTGTTGACTGTGGATTATGACTAAGATGTGTGAAGAAACATGTGTGCCGCTATGGCAATTTCTTTATTAAATTAATATGTGAATACCTATTTGAACTGAAGTGAAAACAATTTTCAAACAAAGACTTTTTCGATTATTAAATAAAACATGAGTTCTGATATGTTCTAGATAAAATACTATGAAAATAACATGTATAAAATGTGCTTAAAATAGAAAATGTTTAAATTATCAATATCAGACCACTGTTTAAAAGTTTGTATCGGGGCTGTAAGTGAGTTAAGTATAAAATGGTTATATAGGGTGCTGAATGTGATTTGGAAGGAGAAAACTGGAACTATAGTATTGATTTTTAAGAAAGGAGACAGGAAGAGGTGTATAAATTATAGGAGAATAACGCTGATGTGCCACTGTACAAAAATATATGAGAAGATACTAAAAAGAGAATAAGAAAGAAATTAGATGGAGAAGGTGGAGAGAAACAGCACAGATTTAGATAACAAAGGTTTACCACAGCTGAATGAGAGAAGGTATGAATTTGGGAAAGACTTGGTAATGGTATTTATTGATGTGGAGAAGGCATGTGATAGCGTGGATAGAAATAAAGTTTGAAAAGCGATGGAGGAGGCTGAAGTGGAAAGAGGAGTATTACTGAAAGTAGAGAAAATGTATGACGATAATATGAGTTGTGTTAAAGAAAAGATGGACAAATTGGTTCCAACTAAGAAATTGAATGAAGCAGGGGAGTACCCTTTCACCACTACTAATTGTAATGGTAATGGAAATGGTCATGAACAAAGTGTCAGGAAAACTCGGGCAGGAAAGAATTAAAGCCATGATGTTTGCTGATTACCTGATGGTGTGGGGGGAGAAGGAAGAGGAAGTACAAGAACAACTACAAGAATGGAAAGTTGAAATTTAGCATAGCAAAGTGTGAAGTGATGGTAGTGACAAGGAAGAGGATAAGGCCTAATAAAGCTATAAGATTGGATGGAGTAGAGCTGGAAAAAGTACTGAACGTAAAATATCTTGAAGGTGTGATTGAAGAGAAAGGTAAAAGTAGAGAGGATCTAATACAGGGTTCCTACACAAAATCATGAAATTTTTTTCCAGAAAATTTCAACGAACTTTCAAGGATTTTCTAAAATTCCTCCATGACAAGTGTATAAAGTAATCTTGGAAAAATACACATCAGTACATAGTTTATATATATATATATATATATATATATACACACACACACACACACACACACACACACACATTTTTTAATGTAGGTGCCCAAATCCCCTAAACCTACACTTTTCCACACCTTTTGTCATTTTTTAATGTATTCCATGATGTAATGAGTTACTGTATTTAGATAATTAAAATATAACATAGGCTCACTTGCAAATAATCACGGGTGAAATGTGGGTGTCCTCTTTCACAGTGATGAGTTTAAAGGTCAGGGGCTGGATGTTGTGTGTTCTAGATATAAGTTAGTTTATAAGGTGTGTGCAGATAAAATCAATCAGTTTAGAAAGTGAAGGTTAAATATCACAAACAAATAAATCACTTGCAAATAATTGTTATATTAGTTATGTTTTAATTAATTTTTATTTTTTGGATACAAATATAATAAGGGTTATCTAATTTTTACAATAATAATTTACTGTCATGTTTAGAAAAAATGTACACTCAGGTGAATAGGAGTATGTTATGGAATGTTCTAAGAGAGTATGGTGTGGATGCATGATTCATAAATGCAATTAAGGCAGTGTATGATGGAAGTAGAGTATGTCCTTAAAACTATTGGTGTAATTAGTAGATTAACATACAGCCCGAATGGGCAGTAAGATGCTGTGCTAAAAAAACCTTCCTTATCCCTAACACATGGGCATAATTAGTATATATTATATGAATCTGACACCTTAACTCAGTCAGTAGCATGTCTGTCTACTGAGACAAGGATCCCGGGTTCGATTCCTTGCATGACTAAAAATGTTATCATTGTTTAAATGTGAGTTTACCCTTTCACAGTGATGAATTATCGGCCAGGGACTGAATATTGTGCCTGCCCTAGTCTTAAGTTAGATTATAAGGCATATAAAGCTACGATATGCCTAACCAGCCGGCAGTGGAAAATATATGACTTGAAAAAAAAAATGAGCCAGGCCACAGGCTGGAAACAGTAATGGATTTAAAAAAGTACATATGTGTATAGCCCAAAAGGGTAGTAAGACGCAGTGCAAAACAAAAGAAAATAAGTTATTTTTGAACCAATCTAAATATTATTAATCGGCAATTGTTACAAATAATTAACAGTTCTAACAATACAGACCTAAGAGAACAATCTCATGCAGCCGAGTACACCTCCAAGCGGCCATGACCAATGGGTCCGGGACCTCATTGGCCTCAGGCCCCAACAAAATGTTGGACACCGAAGAATCAGTAGAGTCCACCCACCAGAGAGAGGTTAGAGTGTGGTTGTACCACTGGTACATGGTGTGTAGAGCCACCACGTTCATCTGGAACACACAGCTAGTGCTTATTAAAGCTATACAATCACAGTTAATTTGTATATTGAACTCGCTCTGCTATTGTTAACTAAAAGTATGGTAGATTTATTGTAGTTATAGTAAGTTACACATTTAACATATTATAACTTAGTTGGTTGTGTTTGCTTAGTGATCCATGGGTTACTGATTCAATTACTGACACAGACAACCATTTATCAATGTGAAGTTGGACTTGCCTCGTAAGGTGATAAATAACTATTCGTACATACATACACCAATAATATATATATAAAAGCTACTAATAAACCAACTAGAAGTATCCCTCACCTGTTCACAGAAGAAAGCTTTGAAATGTGTGAGGGGCATGCAAGGCTTCAGTACTCTAGTGTCAAGAACGTTGACAGCGTCATATGAGTGAATGAGGGTCAGGCGGAGCTCACACTCAGGGCTATCAACATAAGAGCAATCATTTTACTAACATAGTATTATTAATAGGAATTGTACCAACATTTATCCAAACCAATTCATAGGATATACTGGCAATGCTAATTACAATACTGTACTGTTGGCATTATTAATATCTGGAGCGAGAAAGGCTGATGTCAATAAATACAATATAATAAAGAGAGGTTAAGATAACTACTAAAGACAACTTTAACTACCCTTAAACTGCAATATTTAATCTCTTTAATAGACAAAATATAAATATTACAGAACATTTTATAGTTGCTGAAGACTATATCTTAATTTTTAAATCTTCATACACAGTTCATTTATTGATTATTTAAAGTTTGTATTAATTACAGTGATAAAAGACATCCCTAAAATAAAAATTCAAAAACCAAGCAAATATTTTCTTATGAGAAATTTAGTTAGCCTAATTAATAAACGAGAGGTACCATATTAGAATTAGGTATTGGTGGTGTCAGATTTTAAAACTTAGGTCTCAAAAAGATCAGCAAAAAAGGTTTTGGTCAAGTTCAAATATATTGAAATATAATTCTTGGTACAGACTCAGGTTGAATAGGATATGGTTAAGGATAGTGCTGTTTTCTAGATATAATATTCAATAATAGGGGTAGGCTAATTCCTGTAATCAGATGATAATTAGCAAAATTAATTTTCTTTAGCACTTAGCCCTACTACCTGTTCAGTTTATAATATGTACTAACTATGTTAATGATTTAGGGATGAGGAAGATTAAATTTAGAAGAGATATACCCACATTTTCATGGAGGGAGAGTGGTAAATTATATATGATAAACTACTCTCAGTACAACCTGGGTAGCCAATCAAACTCTAAAATAAAATTACTGCATAAGTCTCAGTTTTCCTGGCGCAATAAAATGTTTTCTAGATTTTTTAAAAGAGAGAACCCCTCCCTCCTCGAGCCACCATGGGGAAGACCCCTCCCTCCATGATCCACCACAGGTAGAGCCCCACCTTCCATGAGCCACCTCAGGGAGAACCCCTCCCTCCATGATCCACCATAGGGAGAACCCCTACCTCCATGAGGCACCACAGGGAGAACCCCACCCTCCACGAGCCACCACAGGGAGAACCCCACCCTCCACGAGCCACCACAGGGAGAGCCGCTCCCTCCACGAGCCACCACAGGGAGAACCCCACCCTCCACAAACCACCACAGGGAGAACCCCTCCCTCCACCACAGGTAGAGAGCCCCCCTTCCACGAGCCACCACAGGGAGAACCCCTCCCTCCATGATCCACCACAGGGAGAACCCCTCCCTCCATGATCCACCACAGGGAGAACCCCTCCCTCCACGAGCCACCACAGGGAGAACCCCTCCCTCCATGATCCACCACAGGGAGAACCCCTCCCTCCATGATCCACCACAGGGAGAACCCCTCCCTCCACGAGGCACCACAGGGAGAGCCGCTCCCTCCATGAGCTTCCAGAGGGAGAACCCCTACCTCCACGAGGCACCACAGGGAGAGCCGCTCCCTCCATGAGCCACCACAGGGAGAACCCCTCCCTCCATGAACCACCAGAGGGTGAGCCCCTTCATCCACCCTCCACAATCCACCACAGGAGAGCATCTCCCTCCACCATAAAACTTGGGCACAGCCATGAAATTACTCTGTGTGTTTTTATCACACTTTTTTTTTTAAGGTTTGGATTTGATTTGGGTTCAGCCATGAGTAAAGAGTAGTAAGTACACAAGTGTGCTACAACCAGTGGTGGCAGAGTCTTATTTGTGAAAGTGGGAGAGTTAGAAAAAAAAAGTGGATTCTACCTCGGCAAGTGGCTGAAAATTAGATCTAGAACCTGAGCAGGGTGTTCCTCAAAAGACTTCTAAAATATATTTGAGAGTGGTCTTACCCCATAAATTTTTTGAAATTTGGATAACCCAAGAAGCTATTTATAATGATCCTAGCCTGAAAATGTTTAGAGTAATAAATATCTCCAAAAACTATTAGAAGAGATCCTTCAATGGAATATTTTGAAAATTCGGTGACTTTTGACTAGCTAGACAAAACATGTTACCAGCCGTGTTAATGATAAAAATGTCAAGTAGTGTGATTTTTCTGGAAATTTACTCTTAAAATTTGTAAATTCCCGAGCGACAACAAAATTTAAGGAATTTTCCTGGGTTTTTTAAAGCTTAATTCTTGATTTTTCCCCGACAATTAGACACCCTATCAGTACACCCGACCGAGATTCAAACCTCGAATCTCCCTGTCATCTATTTCGAAAGTGACGCCTTGGACCATGCAGCCACCGAAGCGGATTGACATGATGATCAGCTTCAGGACTATCGACTGTTAACGCTGCTCTGTGTGTTAGCGTCAGGTACTGGATAGTTTGTACAAGAGCAACAAGACTGGGATAGTGAAATTAATTACACTTATTTATAGTAGTGATGAGGATGATATCATTTTAAAGTAAGTGCACCAACATTTGTGTGTAAGGAAGAGTAAGAAACCCACTACGAAAAAAGAAAACCTCAGTACACCTTATCAGGACTAGAACCTTGACCTTGCTAATTTTTTTTTTACTGCATCTAACCACATGTTTGTAATATTTTGTGTGATGTGGTGGGGGTGAAAGAAGGTGGAATAATGTTTTGTGAAAGTTATTAAAATTAATTATTTAAATCAACTTTGCATTTTCTGACAGTTCATTATAATAAAAACTAGGAGTTGCCACATTACATAATTACCATCATTATTCACTATCATGTTTACTAATTGTGATTTAAAAAGAATTTGACTTTTAATGTATCAATAATACTGAACTGGACTCCTCATTGTGAGCTGAAAATGAAACTTTAGCACTATTTTGTCATTTTAGAGGTATAAAATGTTCTAAGCTTTAATCACACAAATAAAATATCTAAAACACTAAAATTGAATTGAAAACTAGGTAGGTGGGAGTTTGTTAAGTAGAATGGCAACAAATATCTATTTACCAATGACATCTGGGTTCTTGATAGGTACATTGTTACTATCATAGCTTAAGCAAATGGATCTCAATTTGCAATAGATATTAAGAGATAATCCCTAATCAAGATTAAATGGTGCATAATCAGAGCATGGTAATTAGTTCCCATAAACAGTTATCAATTTAATTGAATAGGCACACCTCTAACAAAAACTATTTTGTATTTACCTGTCATGCTGGGATATTTGATCACTTTGCTCAGTGATGTAAATCAATTGATTCACTTGTCAAAGTGGCAAAACATCTTTTTGTAGAACGAATAAATATATAATGTTTTTTGGGTTACCTTCCAATTATTCTTCTCGTGGATCTATAGGGAAAAGCTGGCTAGTTTTATATATATATATGAAGGCAACACAACCCAGTCTAGAATTCATTCAGAAATCTTTGTCAATGCCCATGGATCAGAAGTGAGCCCAAACAGAGGTAGTTTTATTTCAAAGTTAGCCCCTTTCTAGACTTTAAACCAGTGGTTCCCAAACATATTTACCCCCCTTCCCCCCACTTGGCACATAAAGGTGTATGTCCTGCACCCACCTACCCTAACATATAAAAAAAAATTTGATTCAGAGTGGTAGTTTGAAAAATATAGTAAGGAAGATGGAAGCACAAAATTGAAAGCAATAACATTTAATGACATACTTATTCAAAGTTTAATTAAAACTGTCAAAGTCCGTTCAGTAGCGAATCAGAGCATGGACTTCTACATGGCTTTGTTTACATCAGGTTTCAGCATTTAAAAAGAGTCTTAAATACCACATTTACCTTACTAGGTACCTCAGTATTCAGTAAAAGGTTTATGTGATGGCTGGGCTTGATGAAAGGATATCAGTTTCCCAATGTCAGGTTTGAAATCCTAACCTGCCACTGCCTTGCCTCTCAGCAATCCCTTTTACTCCTAGTTACCTACAGCCACCTCCTTGACTCCTAGGTATTCCACTACTTTAGATGGTTTACTTATTTTTCCACAAAGTCCAACTTATCTACATTTAATATTACATTGATGGGTTAGAGATGAGGAAGGCAGAATTGTAAGATAATATATCTACATTTGCATGGAGAAAAAATGGGAAATCATATGAAAAATACAACTACTGAGGCAAAGATATGAACTGTGAACTCCACAAAACAGTCTTTTGTAAGTGAGGTGCCTTAAACATTGATGCAGGTACTATTTACTAATGAAATTCTTTTAGCTCTTACCATCACTAGCTTCAGCAAGAAAACCAGACTAAGCTGATGAAATTCCTTTAGCTTTTCCCTCCACCAGCTGGAGCAAGAAAATCAGACTAAGCTGATGAAATTCTTTTAGTTCTTCCCTCCACCAGCTTCAGAAAAAAAACCCAGACTAAACTGATGAGATTCCTTTAGCTCTTCCCTCCACCAGCTTCAGCAAGAAAGCCAGACTAAGCTGATGAGATTCCTTTAGCTCTTCCCTCCACCAGCTTCAGCAAGAAAGCCAGACTAAACTGATGAGATTCCTTTAGCTCTTCCCTCCACCAGCTTCAGCAAGAAAGCCAGACTAAGCTGATGAGACTTATTCAGCTCCCTCTGCTCATGCACACCAGTCACCCTTTAATCCACCCTGCCCTATAAGACATCCTACACATCACACAGTACCCGAATCCTGGTCAACTAATGAATGTTGATGGACTCACTTGTGCTTCTTGAAGTCGAACCAGGCTGAATCAGAAGTGCCTGGGTGTGAATCATCAATGCCGTGAACATGTACTACCAACCTCTTCATACCAACACCCCTGAGTGATGCCAACAGCCCGTTGGTAATGTAGTCATAGTCCAAGCTCAACATCTGAGGATAAAGGATCTCAATAATCAATTGGTAGTGGTGGACAATATTGCACTAAAAGCCTCCAGCTTTGTCTGAGTGTATATTAAAATGTATTAAAATCAATATGTATTACATTTTGAAAGTGACAAATTCCCCCTTGCTTAGATAGTTTCAGAATAATTGTTCATACAAAACACACCAAGATTCAAACGGACTAATAAAATAATAGCATGTCAGTGTCTAGTAACATTTAGACAATATTAATGTTACCTAAGAGACACATGCACTTCAGCTTAGTTTGTGTATTGTTACACAGCAGTGTTATTTGAACCTGCCAAAATGTTGAAAGAAATATACACTTTTTAACTATAAGAAGGGTTGAAACTAGGACAGTAGCAGCTGGGGGGCGTCACGGCAGGACTAGAGTACGCTCTTGTCCCCAGTTCGAGGTAGAGTTAGAGCAATTATGTGAACATACAGAAGGACTCTTTGGTAGAATGACTTAGTTAGGTTAACAACTCTTTTTGAAATTAATCAATTATGACTGACTACATACATCACACCATGTACTATAGTTTAAAATAAAACCCAGAAAAACTTCAGATGACTAGTTTCAATGCTCCTATTCAACATCTGCACAGGTTACCCATAGGTCCATATTTGTGTCAAATACTATGATGATAATTTAGGAGGAATAATGTAGGCCCTAAATATATTTTTGATTGTGCATCACGTTTTACTACCTGTGTGGGTTATTCACATTTTCATACTATTAGGTTTGGGTTAAGGGTGGTTGAATTTAGAGGAAGTGTACCACATTTGTGTGGAGACAGAGTGGGGAACTATTTAAGTAAAGCCACCCTCAATACACATGACAAGGGTTAGAACCTAGATCTCTTAAACAGTGATAATCCAATCTATTGTGAAAGAGAAGTCTTGTACCCCTGAAAATATCATAAAGATTACTGAAACATCCCTGTAACAGGATTCAAGAACAATATACACATGTTTTATGCTATTTATGTATTTGTAGTGCACAGCTTATGTAAAACAACATAAATACACAGGACACAAATAGTTTTTTTGATAAACTTGTTCATAGTGAATAGAAACCAAAACATTTTCGTAAACTGAACAGAGCTGGCTGAATATTGATTTCAGTTACTTTAAAAGGAACAATGATGAAGTTGAGACTCCTGGAAAGAAGAGAATCAGAAAACCAATTCCTGGCGTTTCAGCTAAAGTAGTAGATGAGTTTACAAGATATTATATATATATCAAGTTATCTATAGAATGTATTATCAAGGTTGGTTCCAGTGATTATTTACAAAACTCTTACTTGAATCTTGACCTCTCTTCGTTTTGCCTTTATCTACAAATATAAGCTAATGGTTTCATTTTGAATGTTTGGCCCTCAACAGCAATAGATGTATAAAGTGTACGATACAAACTATTTTTTTATTGAAGCGCAAAATAGAATTATCAAATGCCTTTTATTGATAATTCTCAGGAAACACGTGTAGTTGGATACTGTCTTGTTAGCCATCATAGACAGTGACATACATTTCAAAGGAAGCAAGTCTTCATTAAACAAATTGCTGAAATTAATGAATGGGCTTCAAATTATTTGTGTATCTGGGTAAAAGTCTCGCTGAGCACATGTGTTGAAAGTGTTAAATATGTTTGCATAGGTCCAATTCTTGTATAAAATTGTCACCTTGGTTAACATTTGTACACCTTTACTCCTTGCTTCACATGATTTGATGCTCTAAGAGGGTGACATGCTAATGGGTAACCTTGATAAGCCACAGGATCCTTGCACAGATACTAATTTGCAATCAGCCACAGATACTCCCTTATTAACTGTTTGTTTTGTGTTATAATTGAGGCCAGTATGTGTGGATATATATACAGTAGCTCCACGACTTATTTGGTGCTGACTGACAGTTCACAGCTAACTTCTGACACTCAAGTGTCACACTTGAGTGTCAGAAGTTACAGCTGTTAAACACATGTTTTTTTGTAGATCATATGGTTCAACGTAGGGATTAATAATTTGGTCTGGTAACGTTTCAAAGCCGTCAGCTGTCAGCTGTGAACTGTCAGTCAGCACCAAATAAGTCATGCATAGGGTTTAAATGTTTTAGCTGGAGTAAGCATGTGGATCACTGCAAGAAACTCATTAAAGAAAATTGGGACAGAGAGATGAAGATGGATGCGAATGACAGACACCTACCTTTAATAATCAACTTAGGTGACAATGATGATGAAGATGAATCCAACTCTGGTGATGATGAGGAAGAAGTTCTTGATACACCTCTAATGAAATTCAGAAGTGATAGTAACTAACTCCTAAATTTGCTAACATGTTTATAAGGACATTAAATTATTCTAAAAATCATTACCTTATCAAAACATTAAGGCAAGTTAAGCTCTTACATACCCAACATATTATATTGTCTAACCATTAATAATACACATTTGCCATAGTGAATAGTCCAATCTGTGTTTTACTTTAATCTGCTGAAGAAGGGGACCGACGTACCCCAAAAATTACATAATTATGTGTTGTATGTTTTAATGTGAACTTTAAGGCCTACAGTTTCCTGATAAGTGTGTAGGCCTTGCCCTTCTATCCTCCTTTCAATGTTTAATTTAATACACATATGAATAAAAGTAATAAAATTGCATTTAAAAATATTTTATTTTTAGTAAAAAGATTTAAACTGTCATTTACTTTTATTATAATTTTTCTTGTTTTCAACACTTTGCTTGTCAAAAGTGACCGCTGCTAGCTAAACAAATGGTCTTTCAAATCGTATGTTTTGGTGTAGGGATACATTATGAAATCTAGTAATTTTTCCACCAATTTTCTACTGTTCTTCCTACCGAAATCAGACTTTATATCATGCTGTCCTACTTGAAGCTACATCATGCTGTCCTACTTGAAGCTACATCACGCTGTCCTACTTGAAGCTACATCATGCTGTCCTACTTGAAGCTATATCATGATGTCCTACTTGAAGCTATATCATGATGTCCTACTTGAAGCTACATCATGCTGTCCTACTTGAAGCTACATCATGCTGTACTACTTGAAGCTATATCATGCTGTCCTACTTGAAGCTACATCATGCTGTACTACTTGAAGCTATATCATGCTGTCCTACTTGAAGCTACATCATGCTGTCCTACTTGAAGCTATATCATGCTGTCCTACTTGAAGCTACATCATGCTGTCCTACTTGAAGCTACATCATGCTGTCCTACTTGAAGCTACATCATGCTGTCCTACTTGAAGCTACATCATGCTGTCCTACTTGAAGCTACATCACGCTGTCCTACTTGAAGCTATATCACGCTGTCCTACTTGAAGCTACATCATGCTGTCCTACTTGAAGCTACATCATGCTGTCTTACTTGAAGCTACATCATGCTGTCCTACTTGAAGCTACATCATGCTGTCCTACTTGAAGCTATATCATGATGTCTTACTTGAAGCCGGTGAAACTTTCTTATGAGCGAAGGGTCAAGATCCAACAGTTCATAGTTGTTGGGATCATCCTTGACAGTTGCCAATCCAAGATGGCGTAGTGAACGGGCTTGATGTTGAGAGATGAGGTTGATCATCCCAAGAGTGGACATGCTCAAGTGCTCTGAGCACCCCATGTTGAGTCTCTCCAGTTGATGACTGTTGGTTACCAGCAGCTTTAGTGGTTTTACCACTTTCCTGAGAACAAAAACAAACCAGATAGCATGTTTTTATTTTTTAAATGTATGTTCAATTGGAGATCACCAGTGTAGATTTCGACAAAATGGATCAAGAGCTGATCAGATTTTTACTATTTGGGAAAAATTAGAGAAAAAGTGGAATAAAAAAAGAGACGGTACATCAATAATTATACATACATTTTAATAAGGTCTAAGATTCTGTTAAAAGAAAAAAATTATATTAAATTTTAACTAAGTTTGGGATATCAAAAACTTGTCCAGCTGATTGAGAGGTATTTAGCATGCACCAATACTCAAGTGACAGAAAAAGACCCTTTAAAACAATTTTAGGCATGGTTATGAAAAATATGTCTATGATCTAAATACAAATTTACACAGCTGTTACAAATAATATTTGCTTACCCTTCATAAAACTCATCTCTTCTATGTGACCTGCCAGGACATTCAAAACGCCCATGACTTGGTTTAAGAATTAATCCACGGAGTTGGTTATTATTACAAATTACATTCAAAATGTTTGCAGATTCTTTTACACATAATGAGTCCATCGAGTCAAAAGTGACAGTTGCATTGCGTAATTTCATAGCAAAACAATGTGTTAGAAGAAATCGAGTACGTGATACACTTTCTCCGTCACTCGATTTCGCTTTAAAATGAATGTCTTTCCAAAATCCTGGATGAAATAATGCACGCCTCCAATGTTTACATGATGATGATGCTTGAATTCTATCATCGTGTGATAAATATGAAAATATCTCAAGTAAAGCTACACTAGGCAATATGTTCCAGTCACCTAATTCCATAGCTTTCAAAATCTAACTTCTACTGATTGGTTACTAAAACTAATATCCACAGATCAACAGATCATGTTAACTCAAAAGATCTGTAAAGTCTGGGTTAAAATAGTTGTAAGGTGTTTTCTACTCTCTATCAAATCTGACAACATTTTTTGTTTTGAATGGCAGTCTCGATGACTAAGTAGGTATTTTATTTGCTTGGCATTACCACTATTACTACTATTTTTCAATTGTATCTATTTCTATCAAACATACTCATCTGTTTACCTGTTTCCAGACTCCTCACTTGAATAATTTTCATGAAATGATATTTTTAAAATTATATAATATATTTTAAACATTTCTAATAAAGAGATTTTGTTTATCCTAAAGTAACAAGATTAACTTTCTTATTCACATTATTTTGGTTGAAAAATAAGTGTTCATAAAATCTGTTCAACTGATAAAGGTTCACGCAAATAGTATTTTTCCTAGCTATATTTTTTGTAGCCTCCTTTTTTTACTAATTAAAAAATCAACTTTGGGAGCCTACGAAAGTTTTAACAAATACATTGAAAGACAGATGCTACGAACCAAAGTGATTTGGAAAAATGAATATACTTTATTTATACAGGAAAATCCCTACAGAAAGAATACTGAAAACTCTTTCTTCCTATTTCATCAATCATAAAAAAAATACCCTACCATTTTAACTGTACTTATTCGTAACGTTATTTGCACAAGTCTTTAATCAGCACAAAACACAATGTTGCCCATACCAACTCAAATTATGTTTCTCACATCCTCCGGGCGTTGAGGATGGATATCCTTAACTAATCGGTATATCGTGAGGGGACCTAACGTTAACAATTCCTCTAGCGCGTGTGGTCTTTGGGAACTGAACTTCAGTTCTGGTAGGCTCATTTGAAGGAGTTACTCCCTTCTCATCCAGCTGTAGCATTTTTTATGATACAAGAGTACTTAAGTCAATTCTGTAATAATTTAATATCCTGAGACATTTTGTAACTTTTCTACTCTATTGCCATGTAACTTTTCTTGTTACTTTATTGGAGTAGTTGGTTAACTTGATTCTAATTTTACTTTTAACTTGTAGCTTGTTGGTTTTGGAAGCGTCAAACATATTAACAACCAGACATGTGTTTTGTTGATCAACTTTATTTAATATGAAAGTCTTAAATTATTTAGTAACATTTGAAAGCTCTGTTGTTCAGGTGAATAACGACACATCCTGAGTAACACTACACCTATTTAAACCTCACTTGTCCAGAAAAGGTGTACGACACTGGATCGTGCGTCCAAATTGAACTCATTGAACCTTGCTCATATAGAAGTGAGTCCTAGCGGATACTCGATGCGACTTGAACTGACGTCCCGCCGCGCGGAGGCCAGAGAGGAAGGCGGCCGACCTGCCCTCTAGCGCCACACACGACAAGCACACAGCTCA